>CM016622.1:26073321-26475958 GCA_005393395.2 Gossypium australe
GTTACTAGATTTTTCTTGTTTCTCTATTCCTTCGATATGTCCAAACTCCCTTCTTAAACTTATGCTCTTTTCTTTTATGCTCTATGTTGGCCGATTCTCTTTCCCTCCTTATGCTTGGTAGTGCCTTCGGTTCATAGAATTCCACGAGGAGTGCAAACCATTTGCTCATCTCGCGATCAAAGGTAAAGTTGAAGGCTTGTAATTTCTCAAGTGTTTGGCCGAATGTTACTTTCCCTTTTTGGGAGGAAGGCTTGCGTGTACTTCCTTTAGACTAATGTGTGCTAAACCATGGTTTTAGATCATCGTCGTTGATAGATTGTATTTTTAATGCAGTTAATCGTCAAAGAGGAGTGTGATCAACTCTAGCCTGTGATCTAGGGGAAATAAACCAATTAGCTATCAGTCAAGGTAAGCATGGATTGTCGTTTTGGGCTTGGACAGTTATTAACCTTATTGGTTGTAAATCTGATACGATATTTTGGGTTGATTATAGGATTCAGAGAGCGTGGATCTTAACTAGTTTCGCGAATAGGTGTTCATTTGTATGCAGTATTCGATGATCAGCTGAAAAGCTGAAAGTATGTGTTGTTTACACTGCTATGACTGTATATCGGCAAAATACTGAAAAGTCAGAAATATGGCGTATGATGACACACAAGCGTGCGATCGTGCGTGTGGTGAACCGAGCCCACGAATATAGGCGTTAGTCGGTAGAGGCCACCACGAGCGCTCTCGTGGTCTTGGGCTATTCTGGGACTCGTTAGGCTGAAATGGACTGTGTGGGCCCAGTGGGCTTGTGGACCTACACGGATAAAAGGTATGTGATGTGGTAAGTGTTGTTTGGACTGTGACGTTTGCCTAACTGTGGCTGTTTCTAGGCTAAATGGGTCACACGAGTGTGTGGGCCCACTTGGGCCAAATATTGGGCTTTGGGCCCATTTACACCAGTTTGACCATATATGTTATTTGTGTTGCTCGAGGCGACTGTAGACCTTCGAGAAGGTTGTGAAATGACCGAAATACCCTCATAAGGTAAAAAGACCGTTATGCCCCTAAAGGGCAAAATGACTAAAATGCCCCTACATGTTATATGATTGTTATTGTATGCCATTTATGGTATGTTTGCATTCATGAGATATTATGCTGCATGAGAGATGGGATCATTGATTTGGAGGAAGTATATGATTTGTTAGGGTCGCATGGTCGCTTAACGACTGTGGATCCATCGATGGCTTTAAGCCGATTATGTGATTGGCAGCTCTGCTGCAATATTGGTTAGTGCCACAACCGGTCCTACATAAGGAGTGTAGGGATGGGTGGGTCGATTAAATCCCCACAGGAGTGTAGGGTTGGACAGGAGACGAGGTGCAGGGTTGGTTTGGGTATTCATGCATTGCATATACTGATTCTGATATTGAGATGGGCTTAGGCCCAAATATATGTGATATGTGACTTTTGATATGGGCTCAGGCCCAATCGAGGCTGATGTGGGCTAAGGCCCAAATGCCACCGTTACTGTAATGGGCTTAGGTCCGGATTGATGTGATGCATGCTTTATGATCGATAAGGGTTGTACACACTGAGTTTTCGTAAACTCACCCCCTCTTTTTAATTTTTCAGGTAATCCTCAGTAAGCGGTTTGACGTACTGGAGAACTCGGAGGTGGCCACACTACGAACAACTTTAAATTTTAGTATTCTATTTTACCTTACTTAAACCGCTTTCTTATTGGGTTGTAATAAGGCCTCTTTTAATTTCTGGTTTTTAATTTGGGATTTTCAGTTTATTACGTTTTCTATCTGTTAAACGTAGATAGCGGTTTTTCCAATACAATAACCGTTTTCAAAACACTACGTTTCCACAACTTAATCTTTAAACATCACATTTTCGTAAATCGATTACTTTTAAACTTAGCTTCCGCAACTGGAAAGAAATTTTAGGAATAAACTTAATAATTTTTCTATGTACCACGTTTTAAAAAAACAAATAAATAAACTAACGTAACTGGGATTTTACTCAAGTTTTAATTAAGAAGGATTTTCAATGAAAACATGGTTTTCAAAAGACACTTCAATGTGGTACGCCAGATTCGGGCTTAACTTCTGGGCTGGGTTTGGGGTGTTACAGTTGAGACTAAGCTTCTAGAAGGCCAAGCTTCGCCAAAGTTTATGCTTCAACATTAGATAATTTGGTGATGGTATGACAATAATTTATATTGATTTTGCATGTCAAATTTAAGTGAAATTAATATATCTAATAAAGATAGTGTCAAAAGGCAAACTTCTCTAAAATTATAAAATTATGTATTAATTTAATGATAAATTTAATTTTACGTAAAAGTAAAAATAAAAATCTAATTCTAACCCTCCAAATTAACCGGCGTCATGCATCGTCAATGGGTAGGTATTATTATAAATCATTATGATTGCTAAAATATTGACTTATTGAATTGGCCGGATCTACAATTTTTCTTTTAAAGACTTCGAGGAATTAAGAAGCAAATGTAATAATTTGCAAAAAGATGTAGGTCTTTATTTATTATCATTTTTCAATTTTAATAAGATAAAAAGTATCCATTTAATTAGAGCTATTTTTCACCCCATGCACTCCCTTGTCCCATCGAGGTGCTTTCTGCCTACATAATTTGACCATTCACCGTCCATAAACATTGGCTGGTCGGGCACTCGCATCGCGTAACTTGCTTTATTATGCCATTTTACACCATATAAGAAAACGATATGAAAAGTAGATAGGCCCGGCTCTCTTAAAATGTAAAATTATTATTTAAGCCTTTAAAATTTTTTAAAAATTTTAAATTAGTAAAAGTAAAATTACACTTTGGCCCCTCTAAAATTATAAAAAATTCAATTTAATCATTTATAAATTATAAAGATATAAACTATAAAAAATTAAAATTTTATCCGGCCCCTCTAAAAAATTGTTCTGGCTTCGCCACTGAAAGTAAGGTTTGACTAAAACGCTCCAAAAATTATTACCAATTATGTTTTGATTATATCTACTATTGTAAATACCATTCATCTTCAAGATTATCAAATGAATTAATTGCATCATTAATTTTTTTTAATACAAATAGTATATATGAGGAAGTATTTAAAAAGTGTTTAGTAATTAGGTTTATACATAAGTATTTGTAATTATAATTTTCGATATGTTTGGAAACCATTAAAAAGTTGTTTAGTAATTAGGTTTATACATAAGTATTTGTAATTATAATTTTCGATATGTTTGGAAACCATTATAATTAATAAATCTTATTAAATTGAGTATAATAGGAGTACCTAAACTAATATTCTCCAATTTTTTTAGTAAAATAAAACATACGAAATGAACTAACTACACAAGAATTCTTTGAGCAAGACTAGCACTTGCTTGAATAGTAGAATAAAATGCTAGCACCTCCTTTGGAATTCCCTCAAATATCTTCAGACATTGGCTTGTAATATTATAGGCCATTTTGGCTGAGTAGTCAGCAATTTTATTAAAATTTCTAAGAGATGTTACATGACCCAAAGTCTTGCATTTGCTAAGAGATGATTAATACATCTAATAAGGGCAGAATTCGAACTCGTCAAAGAAGAATCCTTAATGGTCTTGACTGCCTCCAAGCTATATGTTTGAATCATCACTTCAGCATATTGCTTGTCTTGGATGAGGGCCAATTCATTAAGAATACCTTACAATTCAGTATCAAAGATTGAACTTTCGCCCAAGTATATGTTATATCTTATAATCTACTCCCTATTTCCATTTATTGTGACCACTCTCTGATTTTTAAGGATTGGTGAGAATTAGAATAATTATGCAAATCACTGCAAATAATTATTCAAATCTTATTTTCCTATGACTTTTCAACATCCCATACATGATTTAAATTTTAAAAGCTATTTTTATATAATAATAATTTTAGTTTAATTATATAATATATATTTTAAGATAAAATCATATTATTTTATTAGTCTAGTTTAAATAATTTGAAATTTGTATTAACCATTGATAATCTCCTATACATTTTTTACCTGCTTCGAGTATCTCCTCTTATAATCTTTCTCTCTAACTACTGCCTCCCAGTGCTGTCAAACTAAAGGAAAAGGCTGAAGTTGCTAGGTTTCTTCATTGCCCAACTTCATCAGTTTCTCTTGCTTCTGTTTATGCCATTTGCATCAGGTTCTTTTAGTTTATTTAAAATTTTAGGATACATAACTTGAGAAAGAAAGAAGATGATAGTTTTTTATTTTTTAATTCGTTTATTTAGTAATTTTATAGAGCTTGAGAGAAGGAAAGACGATGGATATTTCTGGAAATGGCTTTGATTATTATTTTATCTTTTATTTTTATAGAGTTTTCGTATAGCTTTAATTAAGGTAGCGTTTAGAAAGGCATTTAGCTGGTATTTAAAAAGTCACTTAATAATTGAATTTGTGTGTAATTACTTGTAATTCCATAATAGTGGCATGTTTTGTTAACCATTGTGACACACTAAATTGGGTGTATCCAGTTACACTTTTCAATAAGTGAGAGGGTGAGAATTGGAATAATTATGAATATAATTACAACCAGATCCAATTTTAAAAATTCTTATATTATAAATTTTAAAAATTATATTATAAAAATAATTTGTGTATTTTATAAAATTCTAACAATAAATTATATCATTTAAATTCTAAAAATTTTCTAAAATTATAGCAAAAAAAACTTATTGTAAAAAATAATTCCAATGTTGTAAAAATGTTATAATATATTTATTTATAAAATTTATGACCAAGAAGTATGAATATAACTTATTTATTTGTCCATGCTATATATTATAAAAATAATGCACTTATATATTAAAAAATGTTACAGTTTTTTTCTTATCATAAGTTAATTATAAAAGAAAAACTTTCTAAAGTTATCGCAAAAAAATTATATTATTAACAATTTATAAAATCTTTTTTTAAAATGGTATACATTATAAATTTTATATTATCTTTTACTTAAGTTATATTTAAAAGGGATATAATTTAACATAAGTCTTTTTCCAAATTAAGATTATATAAACTTTTATAATTAAAGCTACAGACCATTTGGATTGTAAACCCAAATATTATAAGGTTGATGCTAATTATGCAAATAGAAAAGGTTTTTTTGCATCATATCGTGGGGTATGATACTATTTGAGAGAATTGTGACAGACATAATCATCATAGACAACTTGCAAACTCTTTAATTTGAGACATTCAAGGCTTTGAAATGTGGTTGAGAAGACATTTGTTGTTCTAAAAAAATATTTCTCATATTAACAACATCACCTTAGTATAGCATAAAAAAATGGATTGGATCGTATTAGCATGTTGCATATTTCATAACTTCAATTATAGATGGAATTGAGATGATTCATACTTCGAAAAATATATAGAAGAATGAGATCTTAATAATCTTAATGATAAAGATTCGAATTCAGATGATGATGAACTCTGTCAAGGATCGACGGATGATGATAAGGAGAATATGTTAAATATTAAAGAGGAAATAATCTAACAAATATGCACTAGAACAATTAAATAAATTTGTAAATGATGTTTATTTCTCTTACTATTTCTATTAGTAATCATATTACCAACTGCTTTTTTTTTTTAATTAACATAATACTTATGATGATTTGATTTTAATTTTTGTTACTTGTTTAGAAATTATTTTGATCATACTAATAATTTTTTATAATAATTAATATTTTTTAAAAATACAAATTATGTAAATGTGTTATTACAATTTATACTACCAAACATGACATAGGTAATTACGTTATAATTAAACTTTGTCAGCCAAACACGTCTCAAAATTACAATTTTTTGGGTAGTCACTGTAATTAGTGGGTCTCATTCAATGTAACCTTCTTTAATTCTTAAGAGAATGGCGGGAATTTAAGTAATTATACCACTAATTATAAATAAATACACTCAAATTCTATTTTTCTACGACTTTCCAACTACACTCCACATGATTTAAATTTAAAATATTAATTCTATACAATAATTACAGTATTGTAATTTATTGACATATATTTTATTTTTAAAATATAATTATATATATTTTTATTTTACCAATAATTTTAAATAATCTAAAAATTTTATTGAAGAGTGTTAAATATTTATATATTTTGACATACTAAATAATTAACTAAATTAATTAATATTTATCATAAACTAATTCTACTAAATTTAACTAAATTACATATTATTTATTGTAAATTGATTTATACTTGGTCAATAATCAATAAGTATATGTTTAATATTAGTTAGTGAATAATGCAACATATATAGAATGTTAGAATAATCAGATATGATGGTTTGATTTCAAGTATCATTGATAATTTTTAAAATAAATAAGATTTTTTTAAAATTTAAAATTATTTAATTATGTAATTACAATTTAACTATCAAATATGACGTAGGAAATGACAATATAATCACACTTTATCAACCAAACACTTCAGAAAAGTATGTAAATACAAGAGTGTATAATTATTACCCTAATAATTTTACTTTTATCCAATTACTATTTAGTCTTCAAATAGACCATTAATGATTTTTTTTATTTAATTAAATTATAAAATGTGTAAATCTTATAATATATATTTTTTTCTCACATATATTGTTGCTTCACGCAACAATACTATCTTTATTGTTGAATTTAAATTCTTTCCCCAAAATACATCATATTATATTACTACACTCAACATATAATAATAATATTTAATATTATTTTAAGCATCGACTTATCATATGATATGGACCCAACCCAACATAAATTTAATTATAAAATATTTCGAGTCACACCCAGCCGAGCCGACCATCAACATTTCTAATGGCTGTAAGGTGGAAACTATATATATATGTTTGTCGTTGGAAATGAAAAGCTGAAAGATTCATAACCCCAAATGCCTCATCTTTGCCGACTGTAACCTCACCTGTATGACGTATCCTTCCATACCTTAAAGCTTTTTACAATAATTAATTAACTGCCTTACCAAATATCTTCCCAACTTTTATTCTTTTAAATTTTAGCCATATGCACGTGGGCGGGCAATCATAATTAAAAAACAAAGATAATTATTCAAAACATGGCTCCTGATGTCTGGTTTTTGCCTCAATCCTATCTTCCCTGAATGCAAACCTTTTTAAGACGGAAACAACAACTCATCAATAGTTGAAGTCGCATTACAGCCTATAAGGTAGTGGGTGATAATTAATATGTAATTTCAGTTTAGTGCAAATAGGAAAATATATCAAATTAAAGAAAATCAAAATAGAATGATATTGGAAATGGTTGGTTCTTATAGTTCTAACAGTTTCATGATGTATTTATCATGAAAAATCTGATGGAAGAGAAATATAAATGAAAAATTGGTAGTACTAAAAAATTAGTAAAGATGTATCATCGTGATCAATCACTAATAACATCATTCTAGTATTGCCACAATTAAGTTATTCTATTAATTATAATGACAATATCAGAGGTCCCCAAAAAATTGCTAGCATCGGTGATACACCAAACTAGTCATAACTAAAACAAAATTTACAATTGCTAACACCGTCACGACTTTTAGAAAAACAAAACAAATTATTTTTCTTGTCACCACTGTACGGGCCCAATTTAGCCCGGGCCCACTACAATTAGAAACAAAAAAGGAAAATTAAATAGTCCAAAATAAGTGTCCATTTACATATCAAACCGTTAGCCCAAAACCAACCTAAACCCAGTTCAAGCCCAATCCCAAACCAACCCATTTAACCCAATAGCCCAATCAAGACCCAACTATCAGCCCAAGACCTAAAAAGCTAACCCTAGCCCATTACAAAAAAGAAAACAGCAGCAAGAAACCCTAGCCTCGCGGTCAGCCGCCGACCTTTCATCTGCCTTCTGACCTACCGCTGCCACCACACGTCAGCAGATTCGCGCACACGCCATCGCCCCTCGCACGCCTCGGCACCACCTGCAAGGACAAGAGACTACACGCAAGCAAAAAAGAAGAAGAAGAAAACAACAAAAATAAACAGAAAAACAAAACGAAAACGGACGAAAATGGATCTTTAACTTGGTTATAAAAACCGAAACAGATCCCTTGTAATTTTCCCCCCCTTTTTTACGAATATCAAATACAAGAACAGATATTCGAAAACAAAAAATAAAAGGTTGTTCATTTTTTACTCGTATTTTAAATAAATAAAAAAGTAAAAAGAAGTAATTTTTTTTTACCTACTGTTGCGTCGGGGAGTCACCGTCGACTCACAAGGCCGCTGGATCCGCTTGGATTTGGTCAAAGGCCGCAAAGGCAAACGGTGGGGAGCCGAAGGGTCTCTTCTGCTCGAGATTTCTTTCTCTTTTATTTTGTTTCTTTTTTCCTTTTTGGGCTTTAGAATCGTTTTATACAAAAAAAAGGGGACAAAAAAGAGGGGTTCAGGCGATTTTCGGCCACCGTACACGGCGGCGCCGTCGCCAATTGCCGGCGTGGCGGTAGATGACCGGAATCGGGGACTGGCCTAAGGCCATTTCAGAGAGAAAAAAACGAAAGAGAAGTTTTTTTTTTTTAAAATAGCAGAACAAATGAATTTTTGGGGCTTAAAAATAGTATTTATATGACTGTTAAACGACTTCGTTTCGGGTAAGGGCCATTAGCCCCGAAACGGCTCCGTTTTGTGCCCACCCGCAGGCCTCAGGATCCGCGTGTTTTTGGCTTTAGAGGTTTATTGCCTTTCTGGTCCTTCCGCATTATTATTCTGCGCAATCTAGTTTTTTCTTTTCTTTTAAATTTGCCCCAGAAATTTTATTTTGATTTCGATTTAGTCCTTATTGATGCTGCGCATTCTGAAGGATAGAGATAATTTCCCATTTAGTCCTCGCACCTTTAGCTCCTTTTCATTTTGGTCCTTATTTGTTTATCTATTTATAGTTTTTACCTTTAATTTCTTTTTTTATTTTAATTTAGTCCCTAATCTGTTGGATTTTAACCCTTTTTAATTTGATTTTTATTTATTGACTTTAATATTTTATATATTATTTATTTTAAACTGTTTTATTTATTATATTAGGTATCTTAAATTTCTTTATATATATTATTTAATTTAAACCTTTTATATTATTTTAAATTGCTTATACATTATTTACTTTAAACTTTTTATTACGTATTATTTACTTAAAATTATTTTGTTACTTATCTTAAATTGTTTTATGTATTATTTATCTTTTATATTATTTATTTCATTGTTCTTTGATTATTAATGTTAATATTTAAATAATGTATATTGCTTGATTATTACCATTGTGTATTTCTTTTAAAATTCATTTATTTCATATCTTATGTATTATTTTCATTCACTCGTATTATATTGTGTTCATGTATACTTGTCCCATGCTCATTACCATATTATTATGTCATCACATCGTGAATTAACCCGACGCATTTATCCAACTTAAATTGCTTGATTTTACTCTAAACAAAATAAATACACGTTGTTAAATGTCATACTCGTTATATTTCGAAAAGATTTTTTTTAAATAAGGCAATATTTTGCGTTTTAGGAAATTCGAGGAACCGTGCCCTAAGTTACGGGGTTCTGGTTTTCTCGTTAAACCTAAATTGCCAAATACCCTTTTAAATTTCAAAATATATGAAATTTTAATTAAAATTAAAGATAAACTTGCGTTCAAGTGTTCTAGGTATTGCGTCCTAACTTACAGGATGCGATACTCCGATATCTCGAGACGAGGAAATCTTTAACAATCGTTCTGATTTAATTCAAGCATTGTTTTTTTTAAAAAAAAATTAATAAAAAAGGATTGTATTTTAAATTCGTTCCTGATTTTCAACTTTTGACCTTAAGACACTAATTAATAAGTTCGGTACTAATTTTGGGCTTATCGTGTAACACCCCTAACCCGTGTCCCTCGTCGGACTAGGGTTAAAGGTATTACCGGATAGATCGGAAACTTTTACTGGCATTACAAACAATTATTCATCAATCGCAATTATAATGTCCCTTAAATATGTCAACGAGACCTTAGTCGTGCTTTAGACAGAGTCGGGACTAAACCGGAACACATACAGAAATTCTCGAAAAATTTTTAAACTTTCTAAGTTTCAGGGGTTACACGCCCGTATGTGCAGGCCGTGTGCCTCCCACGGCTACTAGACACGCCCGTGTGTCTCCCCCGTGGTCGAATCTGACTTAACTCCACGGCCACCAAGCACGCCCGTGCACTTTAGCCGTGGTTGATTTTGACTTGGCTCCACGGCCACCAGGCACGCCCTTGCACTTTGGCCGTGGTCGATTCTAACTACACCATACGGCTACCAGGCACGTCCGTGTGCCAAGGCTGTGTACTCTTAATTAGCTACTGACTTAGTCCCACGGTCACTAGGCAGGCCCGTGTGCCACAACCGTGTGGCAAAATAGGCCATTTGCAAGGCCAATATGCCTCCCACATTAGGGTCATACCTAAATACAAATAACCAATACATCTCATGCACCTTTGACAATAAAAAACATATCAAAATAATCATCCAATCTCTACATTCCAATCCAATTCCAATCATACCAAATTTACAGGACTAAAACTCATGCAAACACAAGCATAATTCATCCAAATACTTACCTTAAACTTAACCACTTCATACACTATCAAACTATACTAAAACATACATCACATATCATATTCATTAAAGCATATAGCCAACACATAACTAGCCAAATCACATGGCTAAAATTCACAACTCATTCCCATACAAATAACTAGCCTATACATGCCATACTTAGTTATACACATTTCCAAAATGTACCGAAACAAGCTGAGTAGTGTGATGATGATCCTTGATGATCCCCGAGCCTTCAGTAGCTTTGACGGTTTATAAAACAGAACAAACACACACAGAGAGTAAGCTTTCAAAAAGCTTAGTAAGCCATATACAAATAAACTTAATACACAATGCATATAACCAAATTGAATCATTGGTACTTATAAATCTCATAGGCATTTCATTTCATAGACTTTGGCACATTTACTCACTCAAAGCTTGCCACATATTTCATTTCACATATCACATAAATACTTAGCTTATTCATATCCATTTTTGTATCTCATTCATATTCTCATGTTCAATTATACATTTCTTCGAAGTAATTCATATAGGTACTTACCTTCTATACACACTTTGTGTACATACTAAACGTACCTGGAACGAATTCAAGTAATTGTTCATAGCTCTGATTTGCCTGTTGAACCGTTCGAAATCTAATAGGATATACAGAATACTCAGAATAGTCGTATAATGCAAATGTCCCAGACGTGGTCTTATATGTAATCAGATGTCGATGCCACTGTCCCCGACAGGGTCTTACACGAACCAATACGATGCCGATGTCCCAGACATGGTCTTACACGTAAAGATCATATCGATGCCAACGTCCTAGATGTGGTCTTACACGAAATCTGGAATCAATGCCAACGTCTCAGATGTGGTCTTACATGATAAAACAGAACAGATACCTATGTCATGACATAGCTTGGACATTGTCACTAATTCAACCTTATCTCGGAATTCATGTACAGATCATCTCGTAAACATTCATCCTTATCATTAGTCACATGAACATACATAATTCAATACAAATACATTTATTTGTATATTGACTTACCTCGGATTCGATTTAACGGAAATGGAAACGGCTACTCGGTTATTTTCGCTTTCCCACGGTCTAAGTCTGTTTTCCTCGGTTCTTGATCTAAACATATTCAAAATTAACTCTCTTATTCACTAACTCATCCAATTCAATCCAAATACACATATTTACAGAAATTTACAAATTAGCCCTCACATTTGCATATTTTATCAATTTAGTTCATTTTTCTCAAAACATCAAATACACAAAATCATCATTTAACCATGCTTAGCCGAATGTTCATGCATCTCATACAAGCCCATATTTTCCATCAAATTCACAATTTAGTCCCTCAAATAATCATTTTCTCAATTTAGCCCTATTTAGCTAAATTCATCAAAATTTCAAGAACAAAACATAGTCATTAAACACACATTTTTCATTTAACACCTAAACTCATCACAAAGCTCATTACTTCATCAATGGCACATCTCATGAACATTATCAATTCTTCAAATTACAACATGGGCTTGATAGTAGACTAAGCAACAATCTCAAAAACATAAAAATCATCAAAATCCAAAGCCAAAACATACTTTAATTTGCAATATAATAGTCGAATGCCCTAGCTAGTTTTCTCTTTTCTTTCTTTGCTAGTTTTGGTCAAATGAAAAAAAAAAATAAAAGATGAACACTTTCATCTTTTTGTTTTATTAATATAACATTATCACCTATTTTACTAAATTAACCTTTTATAAACATAAAAGAAAAATATAATTCAATGCCATTTTTGTCCATTAACAATCCACTAACTTATGAATGGCTTAATTGCCATATAAGGCCTCCATCTTTACAAAGCCACAACAACAAATAGCATGCTAGTTTTGCATTTGATGCAATTCAATCCTTTTATCAAATTAAACACACAGACAGATAAATTATCTTACGAAAACTTAACACATGCTTAAACACTCATCAATGGCACAGAAAATAATATTAAAATATTATACGAGCTCAGATTTGTGGTCCCGAAACCACTGTTTCGACTAGGGTATTAACCGGACTGTTACATATCGAGGGTGCTAACCCTTCCTCGTGCGTAACTGACTCCCGAACCCGTTTTCTGGATTTCGTAGACCAAAAATCGTCATTTTAGTAAATTACAAATTTTATTAAAATGACCAAATTGCAAGGTGACCCGATCACACCTCATAAAAAAAGATTGGTGGCAACTCCCATTTTTATTTTCGTTTTTAAATCCTAGTCGATTCCTGTTTTGAAAAAGATGGTTTCGACAGCTTGGCGACTCTACTGGGGATATCAAGAGAGTCAAGCCAAAATCGATTAATTTTTGTCTTTTTGTCGAAATTTGAAAATCTGGTTTAAAATTACGATTATTTCATTACATTCTTTACTTTCATGGCTTTCTTCGTAATATGTTTGCTCTAGTGGTTTAAATCTTTTGATGTGTTATTGCATATCGCATCATATCAATTGGTCGATTATACCCTTTTAAGTGAGAGTGGGAAACTATTCCTTCATGAGGTCTTCACCTCCGTATAGGTTAGTGGATTGCTTCCGGGACACATCCGTACCTGCGTCTTTGTGAGATTTTCATCTCCTTATAGCCATAGGGAAATGTATTCCCTTGAACCAAACTCGGTCCACATGAGCTTATAAGGGGTGAGGATCGAGGAATCTACCGGTTTGGGTACCCTTACTTTAGAACCGAACCACATATACTGAGCCCTAAGAGCCCACCCTAGGTAGAACTATGCCAAACCCTAGTGGTCACCCATTTAGGTAATCTATTTTATTGTTTATTTTTCTTGTGCTAACGTGTTTTGTTTTGTTTATGATTGCATTGCATTGCACATCATCATCTTAGAAAGGAGGTGTTGATTCATATTCAATTACTAAATAGAAGAGCTTGTCATAGGAAAATGAACTTCTTGATATAGTAGAATATAGTATGGCCGTCAGAATAGGGTCCAAGTAAACACAACGAAAGAAGACTGATAGTCCGCAGAGGAAAACAAGACTTGGCGTTATTGCCCGAAGATTCAAACTGAAAAAGATTATTTGAGAACCGCCACACCCCAACGTTCTTGAAGAAGCTAACGAGCATCGCGAGGATAAGTAAGCAATGAGACGTGAACCTGATCAAGCAAAAGGAACCAGTAGAGACATTCATTGGAAGGTTCGCGAGATTTGACCTTACATCCGGATACGAAGAAAAGGATCAATGTCTTAACTTTGAATATTAGGGCAATGCCGTATGTGTAATTATTCGCTTTATGTAAAGAAATTTGTTTTCTAGTAAAGTTCTTCTAACAGAATTGAATCAGAATCTGCACCTTTTTGTGCATTCATGCATCTGCATAGCATTACATCATATGCATTAAGTTTCATAAAAAGACACTGATTAATTAAAATTATGATAGTTCCCTGGAAACCACCAAAAATCCACCGACTAAATATCGCTACGGTACCCACCGTAAGACGAAAGCAATAGATCAAAGAATGGAAAGACTAGAACAAATGCAAAGGGATATGCAAGATCAATTGCAAGCACAGATGCAAGAGAAATTAGCCAAAATGCAACAAGACATTAGGGATCAGATGTTAGAATCCCAAAGAAATATGATGAACCAACTGTCCCAGCTATTGGCCGGAGGTCCCGAGAAAGGAAAGGGCCCTATGACCAATCCTGGTGATGATAATGAATAACCTCCCTATCCTCCAGGTTTTACCCCGACGAACACCCAAACGCAACCGGATGCATACCCACAAAAGGTACCTGTCACCATCAGGTCCTAATATCAAGGGGGTGTATCGGCACCGATAAACTTTCCAACGGGCTCGGGTTCTAACCCAGGGGATAATCCAACTAATCTCGTTATCCCGGATCTTGACGATGTAGCGGAGACGGAGAAAACGAGGAGGGATCTGCCAAAACAACTTGAAGACTGGTGCCGATGGTTGGAAGAAAAGTTTAGGGCAATGGAGAACGTCGATTATTATTGCGGAATCGACGCAAAAGACTTAAGCTTAGTCCCTGACTTGGTACTCCTGCCAAAGTTTAAGACTCCGGAGTTCGAGAAGTATAATGGGACTAGCTGCCCTGAAGCCCATATTACGATGTTCTATCAAAGGATGACAGGATACGTTAACAATGAACAGCTGTTAATCCACTGTTTTCAAGACAGCTTGATCGGATCTGCAGCCAAGTGGTATAACCAGCTGAGTCGTGCCCAAATTGGTTCATGGAAGGACTTGGCTCAAGCTTTCATGAAACAATATGGCCACGTAACGGATGTGGCACCCGACAGAATCACGCTACAGAATATGGAGAAGAAACCAAGTAAGAGCTTCAGGTAGTATGCCCAGAGGTAGAGAGAGGTAGCAACACAAGTTCAGCCCACTCTTCTAGAGAAGGAAACGACCATGCTTTTTATCAACACTCTGAAGGCCCCATTCATCAACCACATGCTGGGAAGCCCTACTAAAAGCTTTTCAGACATAGTGATGTATGTCTTGTCTACTAAAAGCCCTGTGGAAGCCCTACTAAAACATTGTTCTGATTTAATTCAAGCGTTGTTTTTTTTAAAAAAAACATTAATAAAAAAGGATCGTATTTTAAATTCGTTCACAATTTTCAACTTTCGACCTTAAGACACAAATTAATCAATTCAGTACCAATTTTGGGCGTATCGAGGGTGCTAACCCTTCCTCGTGCGTAATTGACTCCCGAACCCGTTTTCTGGATTTCGTAGACCAAAAATCGTCGTTTTAGTAAATTACAAATTTTATTAAAATGACCAAATTGCAAGGTGATCCGATCACACCTCATCAAAAAGGATTGGTGGCGACTCCCATTTTTATTTTCGTTTTTAAATCCTAGTCGATTCCATTTTTAAAAAGATGGTTTCGACAACTACTTTTGGAGAAAACGAAATGAACTTTATTTATAAACATGCTTTTGCTCGATAGCACTTAGCAGAACTCATTTGCTAGAAAAATCACCTTGAAACCAAAAGAATTTTCTGGAGAGAATTGTTGTTTTCATGTCAAATATTTGGTAAAAAAAAACCCTTTCGGTCCCTCTCCTTTTCGAATTGAGCAAAATGATCCCTCTTTAAAAAAATAAAGAAATTTAGTCCCTCTCAATTTCTAGAGTTAGCAACTAAGGATAATTGGTCATGATGTTTACTTCTTTCATCAATTTATCCTTCTTTTGATTGATATAATACCCTTTATTGTTTACACATTCTATCACTTTTGTTCTAATTCTAAAAAATTCAAATTTAGCCCTTAACATTTATACATTTTGTAAATTTGATCTTGATTTTAAATTTGTTGATATCCAATGAGGGCTAAATGTGTTGAATTTTGTCAAAATGAAACAGTTGCTGAGAAACAAGCCAAGTGCTAAGAGACAATGAGTGATAATAAAGTGGGCACTCTTTGAAGCACTGCAATGCAAACAAAAAATAAACAGGAGGCACAAAGCTTGTTTACGCAATTTGGTTTTCCTACTTTTGGGAAGCCTAGTTTAGTGAGAAGTATCCAGTATCTTCAAACTCTTAAACAACGATCCTAAATCTATCACACACCCCGTGACAATTTTCTCACTTGTATATTTGAAGACTAGAACCCTTACCACTAAATTCAGATAGTAAAACCACAATACAACAGGTTTTATAATCACAATATTGCACTTCACAAAAATATAGTTCCTCACTTGAATAGATTTAGTGCTCTCAATTCTAGGTACATAAACCTATACAAGTCTCCCAATTATAGAGTTGTTCAAGGCTTGCCAACTTAGAGAAGATCTATCACAATCCCTATTAAACAATATATTAATTAGCTGAAAACAATGTAATAATAAAACAAGGTAAACAAGGATTCTTGGCAACTAAGACTTCAACGATCCAATCTAATCCAACTTCTTTAACTTAAGGAATTAAATAAGGGTGATCCGATTCAATTCAATCTTCTAAATATACTTTCCCAAGTGATATTATAATAAAACAAGGTAAACAAGGATTCTCAGCAACTAAGACTTCAACAATCCAATCCAATCCAATTTCCTTGATTCAATGGATTAGATATGGGTGATATAATTTAATCCAATCTCCAAATATGATATTTAGATATTATCCATATAATCAACACAACCCATAAACATGATTCAATGAATTGCCAACAACATAAATATGAAAATTGTCTTAAGTAGCTCTAGTGGTCAAGGAGAGGGCACTCCATCAGTCTATCAATAATCTTTAATATATATATATATATATATATATATATATTCAACAAATATTTTTAGAATCAAGGCTGAAATGATAGAATATATAAAAATTAAAGGTTAAATTTGTTATTATATCAATCAAAAGTAGGATAATTTGGTGAAAAAGTAAATGTTGAGATTAGTTTACTCAACATCAAAATTGAGAGGAACCAAAGAGAATTTTTACCCAAATCTTTTTATATGTTAGAAATTTTGTGTTAAACGACTTAAATGGAATATCGATGGGGGAATTATAATTTTCACTAAAAAAACTTGAATTGAATTATCAATTTAAAAAAAAAAAGCTAAATAACAAATTTCGATATAGGGGCTAAAAGGGCATAAATTCAATTGTCTTTTGTTTAAAGTGACTAAACTGGAAATTTTCTATTGATTAAGAGGTGCCAAAACCTCCTGCATCAAATGTATATGTGCAAAATATAAAATACATAAATAAAAATTTATCATCTTCGTCTACCTGACTAAATTTTGATGATCTCTTTTAAGTATTATAAATTTAATAGTTAAATTCTGCTATTAGTCTTTATATTTTGTAAAAGTTTTGGATTTAATTATTACATTTTAATTTGGTCATTTTTAGTTTTTTACTTTTCAAATTTTAAATTTTTAGTTCCCACCAAGTGATAACTGTTAAATTAATTAAATTAAACTCTGCTATCTTCAAAATCTGATGTGTTAAACATATTATCGTATGTGTAATGCATATCAACTTGTTTTTTTTCCACATATTACTTATTAAAAATCTAGTTAATGAGTTAATGAGTTAATGATTGTCATTTACGTGAAGACAAAAAATTGAAAATTAGAAAAGTATAGGGCCTTAGAATGATTCAATTGGAAAATATGAATCAAATCTACAACTATACTCATAATACATGATTGGTAATTGAATTTAACCAAACAATTTTAAATGTTACCATTTGCGCCAGGACTAAAATTGACCAACTCGAAAGTATAGTAACTGACCAACTCGAAAAGTACAAGGAGTAAAATTGATCAAATTAAGTATAAAGACTAAATCCACAACTTCTACAACATATAGGGACTAATAGCAGAATTTAACCTAAATTTAATTGATAATCTTTTCTGATATTATAAACTTGACTTTGGTTTTGCCTCTCTTATCGGACAATCCTTGTTTATTTATCTCAAATATTCAATTTCGCATATGATGAAGTAATAAGCAATTTAAAGATGTTCCTGACTCAGCGGAAAAAAAAAACACTCCTTCCAGTTTTGGTTAATGTAATAGGCCAATTTCGGGCCTAGTTATCAGTCACAAATAAAACAATAAATAATAAAAAAACAAAAAAAAAACAAAAGTCCATAAAAGTCCATTACATATTAAAACCATACCCCAAACTAAAGCCCAATAAAACCCAAACAAACCAACCCAAATTTTGGCCCAAATAAAATTAAACCCAAACCCACTTGGTCGAAATAGCCAAACTAGGGTTTTAGAAAAGCTGAAACCCTAGAGCGCAGCCGCCTCTGCCATTGGCCACCGCACGTCAGCAGATCCCCGCGCATGCCACCGCTTTTCGTACGCCTTTGATGTCACCTGCAAACAACAAGACAAAGAAGAAAACACAAAGAACCAACAGAAAACAAAATAGAAACAAATGAAAACGAATCTGTAACTCAGTTATAAAAACCGAAACAAATCCTTTGTATTTTTTTACAAACATTAGAAACCAAAAGAAAACATAATAGAAGTTTCAGAAGGTGGATTTTTAGCCTTTCTGTTTTATTTTCTGTTGTTTAATATTGCTTGGTTTTATTTATTTTTCTTTTTAAAATCTTTTTATAAACGAAATAATAAAACAAGAAAATAAAAATAGAAAAGGAGGGTTACCTGAGAAGAGGGAGTCTTACTTTTCCGGTGACCGGAGGGGATGGAACCGAAAGGTTCCCTTCGCCCCTTTGGATTTTAGAGGGTTTTTCGGGTGCTTTTTGGTTTTAGATTAAGGTTGGGAAGGCCAAAAGGTTTGAAAATCACCCTCTTTTGGGACACCAACCACCGTATATGGTGGCTACCGCCGTCAATGGCGTGTTCGTCCGGTGATCGGACCAGAGAACCCAAAGAGACGTTTTTGAGAGAATGGGGGGCCTTTGAAATTTTTTTCTGAAGCATTGAAAAAATGAATGTAATTTTTTTTTTGATTTAAATAATAACAGGAAACGGTGCCGTTTGAAGAAGAGGAGACCCGCGCGTCAACCTGACCCATGCACTGGGTCCGCGTGTTTATGCTCTAAAGGGCAATTTGCGCGCTTGGTCCCTCTATTTTGCGCTGACATTCGAATGGGCCCTGTTTGCATTTCTTTCATTCTTTAATTCTTTCCTTATAATTCGTGCGCTATTTTAAACTAATCCAAGTTTAAACACCGCGTTTTGGGAATTGGGACATTTTCTGTTTTAATCCTTGTTCATTTGTGCGTACTTTATTTTAGTCCTTAACCTTGTTTTAATAGTTTTATCTGTTCATAAATTGTCCTCTTGATGCTGTTTTCATTCCAATTGAGTTCCTATCTTTTCAACTTTAGTTTTTGTAGTTTTTTATTTCAAAAACGCTTTAATACATATTTTTGGAATTATATTGCATATATTATTGATTTTACAATATTCTAATTACTATTTTTTAATTTCCCATCATATATATTTTTTATCTATTTATGTATATAATTTGTTTCTTGTAAAAATCCTAATTTAAATTATATTTTCTTGTTTACTTCAAACACTTTTATACTATCATTTTTTTTATATATTATTCATATTAAACTTTTAAATTTCATGTATGTTATTTATTTAGATTGATGTATATTATTTTGTATATTACCTATTTTAATTTTCTTCATATATAATATTATTTTAAACTTCCTTTATATATTATTATCTAATATATTATTTTTTATCTTTATTTTTCTTATTTTATTTCAAATTTTCATACATATTAGTTGATTTAAATTTTTTATACATAAAATTCATTGTGTATATATTAATGATTTCAAATTTTCTTTCTTCCAAATTATTCATTTTTTACGTGTCTTAAAACTCGTTACATTTTATTTGTGTAAATTCGTTTGGTGGCTCTTTTAAAATTGGCTTTTAATTCATTAGTTTGCAAATATTAATATTAGTGCTTGTATAATGTGAGATTATTGCCGTTGCATGTACCATGATTCATTTATTTGCATTTTCATATTATTGCCATTCACTTGTGTAATATTTTATTCATGTATTATTATCCCATGCTCGTTATTACATTTTATTTCATGTCATCGCATCGTGAATTAACCTAACGCATTTATCCAACTTAAATTGCTTTATTTTACTCTAAAACAAAACAAATGCACGTTGTTAAATATCGTATTCGCCATATTTCGAAAAGAAAATTGTTTAAATAAGGTAATATTTCACGTTTTAGGAAATTCAAGGAACCGTGCCCTAACTTACGGGGTTTCGGTTTTCTCGTTAACCTAAATTGCCAAATGTCCTTTTAAATTTCAAAATACATAAAACTTTAATTAAAATTAAAGACAAACTTGCGCTCGAGTGTTCTAGGTATCGCGTCCTAACTTACGGGGATGCGATACTCTGATATCTCGAGACAAGGAAATCTTTAGCAATCGTTTTGATTTAATTCAAGCATTGTTTTTTTAAAACTAATAAAAAGGATCGTATTTTAAATTCATTCCCGGTTTTCAACTTTCAACATTAAGACACTAATTAATCAATTCGGTACCAATTTTGGGCGTGACGAGGGTGCTAATCCTTCCTCGCACGTAACCGACTCCCGAACCCGTTTTCTCGAATTTCGTAGACCAGAAACATCGTTTTAGTAAAATAAAACGCTCTATTAAAACAAAGGTGAGTCGATCACACTTAATAAAGATCGGTGGCGACTCCCGTTTTATTTTCGTTTTCAAAACCCTAGTCGATTCCCGTTTTCAAAAAAAATGGTTTCGACAGCTTGGCGACTCCGCTGGGGACAATAAGAGAGTCAAGCCAAAAATCGATTAATTTCTGTCTTTTCGTCGAAATTTGAAAATCTGGTTTAAAATCACGATTATTTCATTGCATGTTATTCTTTACTTTCATGGTTTTCTTTACAATATGCATGTTCTGTGGTTTAAATCTCTTGGTGTATCTTTGCATATCGCATCACATTGATTGGTCAATTTTACCCTCTTAAGTGGGAGTAAGAAACTATTCCTTCGTGAGGTCTTCACCTCCATATAGGATAGTGGATTGCTTTCGGAATACATCCGTACCTGCGTCTTCGTGAGATTTTCATCTCCGTATAGCCGTAGGGAAATGTATTCCCCCAAACTGAACTCGGTCCACATGAGCCTATAATTGGTGAGGATCGAGGAATCTGCCAGTTTGGGTACCCTTACTTTAGAACCGAACCACATGTAATGAGCCCTAAGAGCCTACCATAGGTAGAACCACGCCAAACCTTAGTTGTTACCGGAATAGGTGTTTGATTATTTCTTGTTTGTTTTGAGTTCTTTTTGTACATAATACTGCTTGTTGTGTTTTGTTGTTATTGCATGGCATTTCATCGTAAACGGGTGTTGATTCACGTTCGGTTACTAGATAGAAAAGCTTAGCATGGAAAAGGGGTTTCTTGATAGAGTGGAGGATAATGCGACCGTTCGAATATGCTCCGAGAGGATATAGTGAGAGAAAGGAGACAGTCTGACCGAGGGATATGAATCAGAGTTATGGGATTTCACCCGCATCAGCGTGACTCAGAATAACCTGCAAGAATTAAAGGAGATATGGGACTCATGGTGTGACGAGATTAGGCAGCTATTTTACTATAACTACGGTGACTTACCCTATCTACTCGATATAAAGGTGGACAAGCATTTATTCCAAGCCCTCGCTCAGTTTTGGAATCTCGTCTACAGTTGCTTCACTTTTGGGAGAGTCGATTTGGTACCTACCATGGAGGAGTACATGGCCTTACTTCGTTGCCCGAGAATTAAAGCCGACAAAGCCTATTCCAGAGCTGCTAACGTCCCGACCTTTGTAAAGAAATTGATGAATATCACGGGGATGAATTAGCAGTGGGTTGCAGCTCGAATTAAGCAAAAGGGAGACAGTAAGTGTATTCCTTGGAAGAACTTGAGAGATCTAATTCTAGCACATCCGGATATGAAAAAGAGGGTTGAAATTTTCTCTTTAAGCATCTAAGGTTTGGTCGTCTTTCCCAAGGCATTAGGACTGATCGTTGTTTTACGCGATGTCAAAGTCTTAAAATTTATATAAAGAATGATCGAACCTAAAAACTAACTATGACAACGATTTGAGGCAAGCGCACCTATCGAACAGTAGTATGGTTTAGGCAAGACCGGAATGTCGACCCAAAGGAACCAAAAGTACTAATAATAACTCTCTTTTTATTATCTAGCCTAAGAATTAAATGAATTGTTTATCTAATCTAAAATTAACTAACTACTAAACTAAAGACTCTAAGAAAAAGTAGAATGAATTTGAGAAAAATACTTGAGAGAAAACCAATTGATTAGGACGACACCCAAGGAAGAATCCACCTAGACTTCACTTGTTATCTAACTCTGAACCAGACGATTTATTCATTTAACTTGATCCATAAGATTCCCTAAGTTATATTAATCCCTCTCAAGTATATTAGGACGACACCCATAAGATTCCATAAGATTCATTTCACTTGTTATATTAGGACGACACCCAAGGAAGAATCCACCTAGACTTCACTTGTTATCTAACTCTGAACCAGACGATTTATTTATTTAACTTGATCCATAAGATTCCCTAAGTTATATTAATCCCTCTCTCGAGGCGACTAACGTCTAACCCTAGGTTGATTAATTGAAATCTCTTTCTAATTAAAACCCCTAGAATTGCATTAACTCGATCTATGGACTCCCATATTAAGTTTCACCCTAATCCGACAAAATCTCGTCACCCTATCTCTAGGCGTGCGATCAACTCTGCTTAATTATACTAGATCTACTCTTAGGCAGGGACTTTTGCTCCTCCACCTAAGTACATCATACTTGAATTAATATCCCAAAAATATCAACACAAGAATTAAGAACACATAATTAAGAACAAGTCAAATATTTATCATATAGTTCAGCAAACAATAACAAGATTCATCTTAGGTTTCATCCCCCTCAGATATCTGAGGGTTTAGTTCATAACAATAAAAGAAAACATCTCAGAAGAAAAGATAAAACAAAACATAAAAAATCCCTAAAACCCCCTGAAGGAATTGAAGGAGAGATCCTCCGTCTTGAGTATGATTCCGGCTTCTTGAGATGAATCAACTGGCTATCTTCGAGTAAAACCCCATGAATCTGCCCTCTTTGGCCTAGCTAGACGCCCCCTGACTAAAGCTCTAGGTTCCCCCGACAGAGGGTTCTGTCGAACTCCCCTTTAAGTTGCCCCATTGGGTGTTTATATAGACTTTGAGATGCCTTACTTGGTCCCTAAGTATCCTAATCCAAGTGGAATTCCTACTAGGGTGTTTAAATAAGCATTAGAATGTGTTTTTTTGCCTCCAAGTATCCTATTCCGAGTAAAACTCCTCTTGGCCGCGGTAGGGACATGCCCATGGCACACGCCCGTGTAAATCGTGGCCAGGTCGTGTTCGAGTCTGTTGATGAGGCACGACCGTGTGGTCTTGGGCCCAGGCCGTGTCGATTTCGTGATATGGCCCATTTACTCCGTTTTGGGCCCGTTTTCTGTTATTTTCATCCACTGGTGCTCTCTTGAGTATAAAACATGAAAACAAAGGATTACGAGCACCAAATTACATAATCCAAGGCTCAAATCATCCAAAAGCATGCTAAATATGGGCTTAAAATATGTTACTTTTACGGTTTATCAAATACTCCACACTTAAGCTTTTGCCTGTCCTCAAGCAAAATTCTCAACTCATAATTAAAACAAACTTCCTCGATTCATAATATTCATCAATGTTTCATCATAATTCAAAGGTAATTCATACATGGATAATTCAACTCAAAGAGTCAACTCAAAGAGTCCTAAAGGTTCAAACAATCAAAGTCATACATTTATAGCCCTGAAAACGTTAGGTTTTCCCCTTACCTAAATAATTACCTCTGATTCAAAATCGACAAGAGTTGACATCCTCACTAAAGATTCACTCAAATCACTTGAAGTGTTTAAGGTTCAGAATTAAGCACTCAAAAGTCGAACATGAAAAGTTAATCCCATAGGCTTGCCTGAAAATCAAATCTCCACCACTGTAAAATGAGATGATACACAGATCAAAAGGTCTTTAAAAAGGGTTGTAATGGGGTTTAGGTTAAGGGTGTGGATAAAGGCTGAATTAGAAGGTTAGAATCGAGATTGAATTGACAATTTACCTAACTAGAAAAATAAACTAATCCTAAATAATTACATCAATTGAAAACTAATAATACGAGTTTTTTCTTCAAGATTTGAAATTTAAACAAGTAAGCTCACTTAATTATAGAACTAATAACGAATATACTTTGTGTTTTTTTTTAAGAACAAGTCACAAACAATAATAACGAACTTTAACAACTGAAATATAGAACATAGTTAGGTAACTGCTCAAAATCAAATCTCGACAAAAAGGGAAGTTAAGAAGAATAGTGATAACAAATACAAAGGTGTTTTGGGTTAATATTAGTGGGTGAGTCAATAAAAAGGGTTGTTAGGATCAACGAGGTTTACTAGGGGTTAATTATGATGGTAGGGTTTTTTTTTTAGTGGAGTGAGTGGGTTAAAACCTAGGTGCCTTTATCATCTCTGTATATCAAACCAAAGGTGTAGTCTCGACATGTATAATCGAAGCAAGTTCTAGAATAACAAATCAATGTTGACACACTCATAATAAAAAACTGAGCAAGCAAAAGAATATATGCTCTAAAAGGCTCAAAAGCTCATAGAAATTATGGGTTTTTGATGTCAACCTCGTAAATTTCAAACTTCAAGGTAACATTCAGATTCAGGTAGACAACCTAAATTTTTTTTTAATTCTAAAAAAAAATAGACTTATCATGCTTGATTCTCTAGTATCTTAAAGTTTACATCATCAATGCACAATTATCAATGACTTAATCTAAAACATATCAATAAAAATCATAAATCAAAGGAATTTCATTCTAATCACAATATGAGAAACTTACTTTAGAACAAGGCATAATTCAGGGATTTTCAAATAATGCTATAGTTAACCCCCCATACTTAAGATGTACATTGCCCTCAATGTATAAAAATAGATAATAGTAATTTAGTAATAATAAGATAGGGAGAGAAGTGAAACTTCCTAAATTTTGGATGAAGTCAATGAAAAGAAACCGGATAAGATTGGAGGTGAACGTGGGGAAGCGTCTCGAACCGTTTGAAATTGAATCCTCGAAGCAGCCGTTCTGATTTTATTGTATCCTAAGCTAAATCTAAATGGCATGAAGAATAATAAGAAAATAAAAATAAAAATAAAAGTAAATAATGGAAAATGAAAGAAGAAAGACAACTGGAAAAAAAGAAAGGAAGAAGGGGGTTTAAATAGAGATGCAGCCCGTGTTTTGGGAAAAAAATTTGTCCTGTTGCCACACGTCTATGGCCATGTCGTTTTACCTACTTGTGTATGGAAACCTACGCCTAAATACGAAAAGAAATAAAACGAAACTAGTTAGTAGAGTTAGTGCTCGGGTTGCCTCCCGAGAAGCGCTCGTTTAAAGTCTTGAGCTAAACTAACCTCTCATTCGCATAGTCATGGTGGTTTGAGGAGGTGAAAATCCTTTCACATGCGATCAATTCGGTTATTGATATAAAGTTTAAGTCGAGTAGTGTTTACCTTAAAGGTGCTGATTTTAGGACTAGTTACCTCGACTGTTCCATCTGGGAGGATTTTGAGTACCTGATCTCCTATCTTAAGCTGGGTTGTCCCATTGTTAAGTTCGTTGTGGAGTTGCCTCATTTTTGCTTCGTGTGTTTTTAGTCTCTCCTTGAAGTGTGTCTTCCATTCGTCTAGTTCATCGATCCAAAGCCTTCGTTCCTCATGAATTTCTTCTTTATCGACACGAGGTCTAGGATCTGGCATCTGCGAAAGAGCTTCAAGAAATGGCAAGTTAATATGAAATTTCTTTGAAAGTTTAAGAGACTTACCGAGTTGTTCCTCTGTGTGGTCTTTCTTTGTCGCATCGGGATATGGCACACGGGGTTGGTACTCTGTAATTACCGGGTTTGGTAAATCATGGCTTACCTCAACCTTACCTTCACTTACCACATGCTCTTGCCTTGGGTCAGATTCCACTAACCCTTCACTGTCATGGGCTATTATGGCTTGAATTTTCTCTTTTTCCCTAAGTAAATTTTCTGATCGTATTTCAGAGACTAACTTAGTAAGTTGCCCAATTTGATCCTTGAGCTCCTGTGTCGATGCCTCAAGTTGATTTTTAAAGGTTGTCTCAGTATTCTGAAAACGTGTTTCTGTGGCTGCTATGAATTTTGTCAGCATCTCCTCGAGGTTCGACTCCTCTTCCTGTTGGTGAGGTGGTTGTTGAAAATCTAGAGGAAGTTCCAGTCTTTGGCTACTTTGATCATCCCATGAGAAATTGGGATGGTATCTCCAACTTGCATTATAAGTGTCACTATAAAAATTATTTTGAGGTCTAGAATAGTTACCCATATAAGTGAGCTTGCTCGTTCTCCATGCCATATCCGTAGGGTGGGTACTTAGGATTCGTCACGCCTCCTAGATTCGAGTCATATTGCATTTCTGGGTGTACCTGCGAAGAACCGTATAAACCATTAAATTTTTTATGTAACATCTCTACATGATTTGATAGCATGGTGACTACGTCTTGGTTGAAGACACTGGCTGCTTTAGTAGGAAATGTCCTCATGACTTGCCACTGATAATTATTCAGGGCCATCTTCTCTATAAACTAAAATTACCTGTCAAAAGCAAATAAAAGAAAAATTAACAAAAATAAAAAATAAAATTTAATTGCAAAAATAAAATATGGCTAGAGTAATAAAAATTGAGCGTTCTTAATATTTCAGTTCCCCGACAACGGCGCCAAAAACTTGATCGTTGTTTTATGCGATGTCAAAGCCTTAAAATTTATATAAAGAATGATCGAACCTGAAAACTAACTATGACAACGATTTGAGGCAAGCGCACCTATCGAACAGTAGTATAGTTTAGGCAAGACCGGAATGTCGAACCCAAAGGAACCAAAAGTACTAATACTAACTCTCTTTTTATTATCTAACCTAAGAATTAAATGAATTTTTTATCTAATCTAAAATTAACTAACTACTAAACTAAAGACTCTAAGACAAAGAAGAATGAATTTGAGAAAAATACTTGAGAGAAAACCAATTGATTAGGACGACACCCAAGGAAGAATCCACCTAGACTTCACTTGTTATCTAACTCTGAACCAGATGATTTATTCATTTAACTTGATCCGTAAGATTCCCTAAGTTATATTAATCCCTCTCTCTAGAAGACTAACGTCTAACCCTAGGTTGATTAATTGAAATCTCTTTCTAATTAAAACCCCTAGAATTGCATTAACTCGATCTATGGACTCCCATATTAAGTTTCACCCTAATTCGGTAAAATCTTGTCACCCTATCTCTAGGCGTGCGGTCAACTCCGCTTAATTATGCTAGATCTACTCTTAGGCAGGGACTTTTGCTCCTCCACCTAAGCACATCATACTTGAATTAATATCCCGGAAATGTCAACATAAGAATTAAGAACACATAATTAAGAACAAGTCAAATATTTATCATATAGTTTAGCAAATGATAACAAGATTCATCTTAGGTTTCATCCCCCTCAGGTATCTGAGGGTTTAGTTCATAACAATAAAAGAAAACATCTCAGAAGAAAAGATAAAACAAAACATAAGAAATCCCTAAAACCCCCTGAAGGAATTGAAGGAGAGATCCTTCGTCTTGAGTATGATTCCGGCTTCTTGAGATGAACCAACTAGCTATCTTCGAGTAAAACCTCACGAATCTGCCCTCTTTGGCCTAGTTAGACGCCCCTTGACTAAAGCGCTGGGTTCCCTCGACAGAGGGTTTCTGTCGAACTCCCCTTTAAGTTGCCCCATTGGGTGTTTATATAGACTTTGAGATGCCTTACTTGGTCTCTAAGTATCCTAATCCAAGTGGAATTCCTACTAGGGTGTTTAAATAAGCTTTGGAATGTGTTTCTTTGCCTCCAAGTATCCTATTCCGAGTAAACCTCCTCTTAGCCACGGCAGGGACACGCCCATGGCGCACGCCCATGGCGCACGCCCGTGTAAATCGTGGCCAAGCCGTGTTCGAATCTATTGATGAGGCACGGTCGTGTGGTCTTGGGCCCAGGCCGTGTCGATTTCGTGATATGGCCCATTTACTCCATTTTGGGCCCGTTTTCTGTTCTTTTCATCCTCTGGTGCTCTTTTGAGTATAAAACATGAAAACAAAGGATTAAGAGCACCAAATTACATAATTCAAGGCTCAAATCATCCAAAAGCATGCTAAATATGGGCTTAAAGTTTATCATGGACATGTAGGGGAAGCAGTCTCAGACCTATTCGATAGACTTGATAAAGGAGTCACACCCGTCCTTGTAATCTTAGCCGAAACTTTTAGGTCATTGAATGCTTACCGGGGAGCGGGCGAAGGGAGGTTCATAGAATGTGTGTAGCTTTTGCTATCATGGTTCCATAGCCACGTTTGGAAGGTAGAAAAAGTCTCATATCGAGTTTTTTTTCGAGAACTACTATCTGTTGAAGGAATTATTGGCTACACCGAGGCGGGACAACCTTTCTGAAGAGAAATGGATAGCGATTCTCCAGAATTTACAAGTTGAAGATGTCGAATGGAGAGCTCCATGGATGATCCCTGACGAGATCTTGTATCGATGTGGAGAGTTTGACTGGGTCCCTCTACTTGGTATATGGGGAGCCGTTGGATACGCTCCACTACTTGTGATGAGGTAGTATCGACTAAGGCAGTTCATACTTACGACGCAAGGGTTGGCTTAGTGCGAGTTTTCATACAAGGGCGATAATTATAAGAAGAGAGTTTGTGAGATTTCGAATGCGTGGAACCAGACCCGTAGAATGAAGGGACTCGCCACAGGACCAATGACGACCCCTGAGTATGGCTGGTGGTGGGGTAAAAGAATCAACGACAATATCCCAATGCCAAGTCAAGGAAACACTCGACCAATAGAGGAGCAGTTACAAGTAATCCCGTCTGAATTAGAGATCATCATCCAAGATTTTGAGAAAAGGAGTCAGGATTTGGGAAAGAAAATAAAGCAGTTAGAAGAGGAAAAGATGTAGTTAGGATTAGATGTCGACATCCACAAGCTCGAGGCTGAGAAATTGAGGAAAGGAAAAAAAAGGCCGAAGAAGATTTGGACAGTTTAAAGATGGACTACAAGAAGCTGCGTATGTCAATCAGAACCACTGGTTTGGGCAAGACATCAGAGCAATGGCAGTAGGAAATTAATGAAGAAAAGACTAGAGCCGATCAGTGGGAGAAGAAGTTCCAAGATGCTCGAACAAGGGAGGACACTTTAAAGAGGAGCTTGTTAGAGAGCCAAAGCGAAAAGGAGAGGCTAAGAGCTCGAGTGGCAGAGCTAGAAAAGTCACTACATCAGTACTGTAGTCGCAACTCGGTAATTGAATTAAGAGCTAGCCAAAACAAGATTGAGGAGCTAAAATGAAGGATAGAAGAGCTCGAGACTACACTACGAAACGGTGAACTTCAAGTTGAGCTACTTGAAGCAAACAATGAACATTGGAAAGAGCAGCTCCATCGCTATCGAGATCAGATCAGAGATAGATATTATATTATGGGCGAAGTTGTAGCTCAAGTTCGAGAAGTAGCGATCATTTACAAACCTAGCTTGGCTTAGCTTGGCCGAAACTTAGCTTGGCTTCTTAGGAAAGTCAAGGCCGAAACTTAGCTTGGCTTCTTAGGAAAGTCAAGGCTTTGGGTATTAGGGCGAAGTCGTATATGTAATTATCTGCTCTATGTAAAGAAATTTATTTTCTAGTGAAGTTGATCTAATAGAATTGAATCAAAATCAACGCCTTTTTTTGCATTCATCTTATTCATTTGCATCACATTACATCATTTGCATTAAATTACATAAAAAGACCCTAGTTAATTAAAATTATGACAGTTACCCTGGAAACCAATGAAAATTCACGAACTACATATCGCTACAATATCCGTCGCAAAATGAAAGCAATGGATCAGAGACTAGAAAGACTAGAACAAATGCAAAGGGATATGCAAGATCAAATGCAAGAACAATTGGCTAAAATGCAACAAGACATAAGGGATCAGATGTTAGAATCCCAAAGAAATATGATGGACCAACTGGCCCGGCGATGAATGGAGGGCCTGATAAAGGAAAGAGCCCCGTAACCAATCCTGGTGATGACAATGAAGAGCCTACCTATCCTCCGGGTTTTACCCCAACAAATACTCAAGCACAACCAGAAGTGTATCCGCAAAGAGTACTTGTCACTATCAGACCTCAATATCAGGCTGGTGCTTCGGCACCGATGAACTTTCTAACAGGCTCGGGCTCCAATCCGAGGGATAATCCAACTAATCCCATTGTCCCTGACCTTGATGATATAGCAAAAACAGAGAAGGTGAGAGTAGATTTGTCAAAATAACTTGAAGACCGGTGTAGATGGCTGGAAGAGAAGTTTAAGCAATGGAGAACGTAGACTACCATAACGGGGTTAATGCTAACTACTTGAGCTTGGTCCCAGACCTAATACTCCCACCAAAGTTCAAGACTCCGGAGTTTGAGAAATATAATGGGACCAGCTGCCCTGAAGCTCACATTACGATGTTCTGTCGAAAGATGACAGGATACGTCAATACTGATCAGCTATTAATTCACTGCTTTCAAGATAGTTTGATTGGGTCTGCGGCCAAGTGGTACAACCAGTTAAGCCGTGCTCAAATTAATTCATGGAAGGATTTGGCACAGGCTTTTATGAAATAATATGGCCACGTGACGGACATAGCATCAGATAGAATTATATTGCAAAATATAGAGAAGAAGCCGAGTGAGAGCTTCAGACAGTATGCCCAGAGGTGGAGAGAAGTAGTGGCACAAGTCCAGCCCCCTCTTTTAGAGAAGGAAACGACCATGCTTTTTATCAACACTCTGAAGGCTCCATTCATCAACCACATGCTGGGAAGCGCTACTAAGAGCTTTTCAGACATAGTGATGTTTGGAGAGATCATAGAAAATGCAATCAGGAGCGGGAAGATAGACGCGAGGGAAAGCACTAGGAGATTGGCCCTGAGAAAAAATGACAACAAAGTGAACAATGTGAGCACGTACAACAAGGGCTATTCAAAACCCATCACTATAAGCCAGCCAAGGACGTTAACTACTAGCCATCAAGGCCCCCCGAGGCAGGAATCTAATACAAGTCCAAATACGGAAAGACTCTAGTTTACGCCTATCCCAATGACATACAAGAAGCTGTACCAGAGTCTATTCAACGCGCATGTGGTATCCCCATTCTACATAAAACCCATCCAACCCCCGTTCCCAAAATGGTATGACGCAAACACTCAGTGTGAGTACCATGCGGAGATAACAGGGCACCCGATCAAGAACTGTACTGCGTTTAAAAAGTTGATCGAAAGATTTATCAAAATGGGGATCGCAAAGTTTGATGACCTATCAAGACCTAACGTAGCAGGAAATCTGTTACCCAATCATTCTGATAAATGGGTAAATACGATAATCAAGAGTGGAGGCAAAAGAATTAAGGCTGACGTGGCTGAAGTAAAAACCCCACTGAGATGGGTTTGGAAACAAATGGTAAATGGATGTTTAATCACACAAAAATCAGGGGAAAAGCCCAAAGGAGTAAGAAAATACTGCGAGTTCCATGCCGACGAGGGTCATGACATCCAAGAATGCATTGAGTTCAGGGCCACAGTGCAAAATCTCATGGACAATAAAGAGATGGAATTTTATGAAGAGATCGAAGGATTAGAAGAAGGAAAGGTCTACGACTCAGAAGAAGGATCAACAGAAAGGGTCCAAAAAGTTAATCACCCTGTGGTGATTATTTCATGACCCAGAAACAATGAAGCAGGAATACAAATGGCACCGAGAATCATAATCCAGAAACCAGAAACTTGTAGCTTTCCCCTATAAGGACAGTAAAAGGGTTTCGTGGAATTATGATTGTAATATAATGATCTCGGGAGAGGAGAACTCGGCTAACACTTTGAAGGAAGGTCAATACGTGGGTTTCTTTACACGCAGCCGAAGGCATTATACCCAGAACGCAAATGCAGAATCGGTTAAACGAAAATTCGTGATGGTGGAGCAAAAGAAAGAAAAGACGATCGGACCTAAATCGCCTATCAATGAGCCGGTGACAGAAAAAGAGGCTAAAGAGTTCCTAAAATTCCTAAAGCACATCGAGAACAGTGTTGTAGAGCAATTGCACAAGTAGTCGGCTCGCATATCGGTACTGGCCTTGCTCTTGAGCTCAGAGGCACACCGTAGTACATTGATGAAAATATTGAATGAAACATATGTTGCGGATGATATATCTGTCAACAAGCTTGGTCGTCTGGTCAATAACATCAGTGCCGATAATTTTATCTTCTTCAATGACGATGAAATACCGTCCGGAAGCATGGGATCTACAAAGGCTCTACACATAACCACACGCTGTAAGGGATATACACTGCCAGGGGTGTTAGTTGATAATGGATCAGCCCTGAATGTCTTACCCTTATCCACGCTAAATATGTTGCCCGTGGATAGCGCCTATATGAAAACATGCCAAAATACTGTGAGAGCATTCAATGGTACTGAAAGAAGGGTCATGGAAGGATCGAGATACCTCTTCAGATTGGTCCAAATACATATGAGGTGGACTTCTTGGTGATGGACATCAAGCCTTTCTACAATTGCCTGTTGGGGAGACCTTGGATTCATTCGGCAGGGGCAGTGCTGTCATCACTACACCAAAAGTTAAAATTGTTAACTAAAGGTAGATTTGTCACAATAAACGCAGAGGAAGACATCATTGCATCTGTTACCAGTGACGCCCCGTACATAGGGGCAGACGATGAAGCAATAGAATGTTCATTTCGACCATTGGAATTTGTCAACGCAACCTTCGTCGTTGAAGGCAACAAGATCCCTATGCCCAAAATATCCAAATCCACAAGGATGGGCTTGTAAATGACAGTCGGGAAAGGAGCCTTACCAAGAAAATGACTCGGGAAATGCCTTCAAAGAAAGATCGAGATACCAATACTAAAGGAAAAACGAGATCGCTTTGGCTTAGGATTCAAGCCAGATGTGAAGCAAAAAAGGAAATAGGTAAAGAAAAAATAAGAGAGAAAAAGAGCACGTTTGCGTGATGAGGAGGTCAAATGGGAGCCAATGACCTTTCCTCATTTATCTAAAACATTTGTTTCGGGAGGAGCTATATACCCTGAACAAAGGATGACAAGAAAGGAAATAGCAGAGGAAAGGTTGGGAAGTTTGAGCATTAACACCGTATCCGAGGAAAGAACTGAAGAAAGAAATTTATCTAGAATTTGCCCTTACACTCCTGGAAGTGTTCTGAACAATTGGACCATGGAAGAGATTCCTGTAACCTTTAGAATTAATTCAGAGTAATATTCAAAACATACCTGTTGCTTTAAGCCTATGAGCAATAAGAATCCTTTTGTTAAATAGATACATGTCCAAATATTGTTATTTTAATAAAATGCATTTTTTGTATCATTCTGAGCAAATATTCCTTTATTCTTTTCATTCATAACCAAAATATTCTTTACATTTCATTCATAACCAATCATGCAGATAATCATTCTTAGATTATTTTGTTTTTGCACCTTTCTTTGCCCTCCTAATAGGTCCCCAAATATCAATGGTATGAGCGACGCTGTTATTGACTCAGAATCTTCTTTAGAGCAAGATGCGGGTATGGAGGATTCTCAGGATTTTGAAGATGACTAGGACCGTAACACATCTCTTGATTTGTTAAGGATGGTAGAGCAAGATGAGAAACAAATCTTACCTCACAAAGAGTCAATGGAAATTGTGAGCTTAGGAGAAGGAAAAGAGTTGAAGATTGGGGCTGGCATTGGCGCAAAAACAAAGCGAGACCTTATTGAGTTACTCCAAGAATTCAAGGATGTCTTCGCATGGTCATACCAGGATATGCTTGGGTTAAATACGGATATCGTAGTACACTAACTCCATATAAAGAAGGAGTGTAGGCCAGTTCAACAGAAGCTCTGAAAGATGAGACGCGATGTTTTGTTGAAAATAAAAGAAGAGGTCATGAAACAGTTTGATGCCGGTTTCTTACAAGTGGTTAAGTACTCAGAATGGGTAGCCAATATAGTACCCGTTCCTAAGAAGGATAGAAAGGTGCGGATGTGTGTGGACTATAGGGATTTGAACAAGGCCAGCCCAAAAGACAACTTTCCGTTGCCTCACATTGATACCTTAGTGGATAACACGGCTGGTTATTCACTTTTCTCTTTCATGGACGGCTTCTCCGGATACAACCAGATTAAGATGCACCCTGAAGATATGGAGAAGACCACATTCGTAACCATGTGGGGAACGTTTTGTTATAAGGTAATGTCATTTGGACTAAAAAATACTGGAGCAACGTATCAAAGAGCCATGGTAACCCTTTTCCATGATATGATGCACAAGGAGATCGAAGTTTATGTGGACGATATGATTACAAAATCCAGGACTAAGAATAAGTATGTACAGGTCTTAAGGAAATTGTTTCTAAGGTTGAGGAAATTCCAACTAAAGCTCAATCCAGCAAAATGTACATTCAGGACTAGGTCAGGAAAATTGTTAGGATTTGTAGTCAATGAAAAATGAATTGAGATTGACCCAGATAAAGTAAAGGCAATACAGGAGCTTTCTCCACCGCGTACTCAAAAATAAGTTTGAGGTTTCCTAGGAAGACTAAATTACATCGCCCGGTTCATTGCACAACTAACAGAGAAATGTGACCCTATATTCTGTCTCCTTAGGAGACACAACCCAGGTGTATGGGATGAGGAGTGCCAAAAAGCTTTTGATAAGGTCAAGCATTACTTGTCCAAAGCCCTAGTACTGATGCCACCTTGCCCAGATAGGCCACTAATATTGTATTTAGCGGTATTCAAAAACTCCATAGAATGCGTGCTAGGCCAACATGATGAGTCGGGAAGAAAAGAAAGAGCGATATACTATCTCAGCAAGAAGTTCACTAAATGTGAGAGAAGATATTCACCAATTAAGAAGTTGTGTTGCACTTTGATTTGGACAACCCGGAGACTAAGACAGTACATGTTGTACCATACAACTTGGCTCATCTCGAAACTGGACCCTCTTAAGTACATGATGGAGTCGACTGCTCTGAATGGAAGAATGGCCGGATGGCAGATTCTACTTTCTGAGTTCGAAATAGTCTATATAAACCAGATGGCTGTAAAAGGGAGTGCAATAGTAGACTTTCTAGCCAGCAGAGCTTTAGAAGATTACGAGCTACTGAACTTTGATTTCCCAAATAAAGATATAATATATGTTGCGATCATTGAGGAATGTGCTCAAAAGGAGTGTCATCCTTGGAAACTAAACTTTGACGGAGTTTCAAACGCAATGGGTAATAGAATCGGGGTAGTCCTAGTATCCCCAAGCGGATATCATTATTCTTTTACTAGCAAATTAGATTTTGATTGCACAAATAACATGGCCGAATATGAAGCATGTATCATGGGTATCCATGCAGCCATTGAACGCAAAATCAAAGTGTTAGAAGTATATGGCGATTCTGCGTTAGTGATCTATCAGCTCAAAGGCGAATGGGAAATAAGAGATCCCAAATTGATCAATTATCGAAAGCTAGTTTTGGAGTTAATTTAGGAGTTTGATGATATCATTTTCTGTTACCTCCCGTGAGAAGAGAACCAGATAGCCGAAGCCTTGGCTACCTTAGCTTCTATGATCAGAGTAAACAAGCAAGAGGAAGTGAAACCTATCCAAATGAGTATTTATGAGGCTCCGGGCCATTACTACAACATCGACAAAGAAGAAGAAAAAAATGATCACCATTGGTATCGCGATATATTGCAATATGTAAAGAATCGTGAATACCCCTACCGAGCAACCGAGAACAATAAGAGGACACTGAGAAGACTGGCCAGTGATTATGTCTTAGATGGGGAGATCCTATATAAGAGAAGGAAGGATCAGGTGCTTTTAATATGCGTAAATGCTGTTGAAGCTAAGAAAATCCTAAAAGAGGTCCATGAGGGTGTCTGTGGAACGCATGCTAATGGTTTTACAATGGCCAGACAGATTATGAGATTTGGGTATTATTGGTCCACTATGGAAGGGGATTGCATCAGATATGCCAAGAAATGCTACAAATGCCAAATTTATGGAGATAAAATCCATGTACCTCCTTCTCCTCTTCATGTTATGACTTCTCCATGGCTTTTCTCTATGTGGGGGATAGATGTCATTGGGCCAATTTCACCAAAAGCTTCAAATGGGCATCGATTTATCTTTGTGGTCATTGATTACTTTACTAAATAGGAGGCCACTTCTTATGCCAATGTTACAAAGTCAGTAGTCATCAAGTTCTTAAAGAGGGAGATCATATGTCGATATGGAATGCCCGAAAGGATCATATCTGACAATGCGCTAAACTTGAACAATAGTACGATAGCGGAGGTCTGCAGTCAATTCAAAATTAAACACCACAACTCATCACCATATTGCCCAAAGATGAATGGTGTAGTGGAAGCGGCCAATAAGAACATCAAGAAGATCGTGGGGAAAATGACTGAGACTTATAAAGATTGGCATGAGAAATTACCATTTGCTCTCTATGCCTACCAGACGTAAGTCAGAACCTCTACCGGGGCAACACCTTTTTCTTTGGTTTATGGGATGGAGGTGGTTTTGCCCATTGAAGTGGAGATTCCTTCTCTCAGAGTTTTATCAGAGTTAAAATTGGATGAAGCAGAATGGATCCAGTCTCGATATGATCAACTGAACTTAATTGAAGAGAAAAGGCTGAAGGCTATTCGTCATGTCAAATGTACCAAAAGTGAATGATGCGGGCTTATAATAAGAAGGTTCGACCTAGAGAATTCCATGAGGGAGACCTTGTTTTGAAAAATATCTTCTCCATACAGAAGGACTTCAGAATAAAATGGATGCCAAATTGGGAGGGACCTTATGTAGTGAAGAAGGCCTTCTCTGGAGGAGCGCTGATTTTGACAGAGATGGATGGTAAAAACCTGCCTAATCCTGTGAATTTGGATTCAGTCAAGAGGTACTTCACCTAAAAAAAAGGGAGAAAAAAAAGGAGAAGCCAAAGCGAAAACCCGCAAAGGGCGCCTTAAGACCAAAGGGGTTTTTGAGTTAAAAACCCGGAAAAGGACAATTCAAATTTTGATCAAAGATGGGGCATGTTGTAGTTTTGATGTGAATTAATAAAGAGAGGAGATGTTACATCTTGGGGGCGTCAACAAAATCTTCTAGATCTTCTAAACGCGCATCAAGTTCAAAAGGTCCTCGAGGAGTTCGTACGGAGAAGCTCATGCTACAATATCTGGGGCATCTGTTTTCACCTTATTCTTTCTCTTCTAACAACTTTGCTATGTTGATTAATCTATTTCGAGCATTATTCTCAATAAAATTTTATCTTGTTGATTGTGATAGTCTTTTTCAAGCATCTTTCATTGAAGTAACGATTAATGGACTAATAATATTCAAGTAAAAGAGGTTTTGCATATTACTCTGAAAAGTTCAAAATAGTACAATGACCTGAAATGGGACCATTGGTCAGAACAAACCAAATTTAAGGGATGGAAACATTTGGGAAAGAACAGTTTAAATAGAGAATGTTTCTTCGAATTTTCTTTCAAGGATACTAGCTGAACAAGAAGGCAGGGTAATGCGTAAGTGATAGAACCCTGATGAATAACGAGCAATGGCAACCTAAGCATTAAAAAGGAGGGTCATACTAAAGATGACATTTCTTGCATTCCTGTATTCATCATTCATAATACATCTAGATAGGAGCATTTGATTCATTTTCGATCATAGCATCCTAATCATTCGGCATAAGCATAGGTACATGAAACTGATTCTACAGATCATGTCCCTAGAGGATGGTGTAGCAACATCGGTGAATCCATAGATCTTATCTCCATAAAGTAGTAATGGAGTAGATCGAAGACGGTGAGTCTTATCTCCATGAAGCAGCAGAGTATATTTAAGCCATCAACCTTATCTCCCTGAGGTTGCAGTGGAGCAGGTTGAAGTTACAAGTCTTATCCCCCTGAAATTGCAGTGGGGCAGACTAAAGATACAAATCTTACCTCCATGAAGCGGTGAAGTAGATTTAAGCCACCAACCTTGTCTCCTTGAAGATGCAGCGGAGCAGGTTGAAATTACCAGTTTTCATATCCTTAAAGTTCCAATAAAGAAGATCGAAGCTACAAATCTCTTCTCCCTGAAATTACATTGAGGATCAATTCTCATCTCCTTGAAGTTTCATTGGAGTAGGTCGAAGCTACAAATCCTTTCCCCTTGAGATTACATTGAAGCCACAAACCTTATCCCCTTGAAGCTGCAGTGGGGCAGGTTGAAGTTATGATTCTTATTTCCATGAAGTTGCAGTGGAATAGGTTAAAGCTACGAGTTACAAGTCCTATACCTCTGAAGTTGCAGTAGGTCGAATTAAACCAAATCACAAATCTCGTCACAAATAAGCAAATTGAAGCTACAAATCTCATATCCCTAAAGTTGCAGTGGAGCAGATTAAACGAGTCCTATCTCCCTGACCAGCAGTGGAATAGGTTGAAGATTGTAGATCTTGTCACCCTAAGCAGTAGTGGAACAAGATCAAACCACAAACCTTATGCCCTTGAAGTAGCAGTGGAGCAGGTTGAAATTATTAGTTCTTATCTCCTCGAAGATCCAGCGGAGTAGGTCGAAGCTACAAATCCCTTCTTCCTGAAATTATATTGAGGATCAATCCTTATTCCCTTAAAGTTTTAGTAGAGTAGATCGAAGCTACAAATCTCTTCTCCCTGAAATTACATCGAATCATACCGAAGCACCAATTCCTATACCCCTGAAGATACAGTGGGAGGGAATCAGGCTATTTGAAGAAAAGAAACACAAAAGGAAATCGAAACCTGACAAGACTAGGCAAAATTGGCCCTTTTAAAGTCTTTGCTCCATTCTCGTTACATGACAATGAGCAAAGAGGGGCAGCTGTAATAGGCTAATTTTGGGCCTAGTTATCAGTCACAAATAAAACAATAAATAATAAAAACAAAACAAAAAAACCAAAAGTTCATAAAAGTTCATTACATATTAAAACCATACCCCAAACTAAAGCCCAATAAAACCCAAACAAACCAACCCAAATTTTGGCCCAAATAAAATTAAACCCAAACCCACTTGGCCGAAATAGTCAAACTAGGGTTTTAGAAAAGCTAAAACCCTAAAGTGCAGCTGCCTCTACCATTGGCCACCGCACGTCAGCAGATCCCCGCGCATGCCAACGCCCCTCGCACGCCTCTGATGTCACCTGCAAACAACAGGACAAAGAAGAAAAGACAAAGAACCAACAGAAAACAAAATAGAAACAGACGAAAACGAATCTGTAACTCAGTTATAAAAACTGAAACAAATCCTTTGTATTTTTTTTACGAACATTAGAAACCAAAAGAAAACAGAATAGAAGTTTCAGAAGGTGGATTTTTAGTCTTTCTGTTTTATTTTCTGTTGTTTAATATTGCTTCGTTTTATTTATTTTTCTTTTTAAAATCTTTTTACAAATGAAATAATAAAACAAGAAAAATAAAAATAGAAAAGGGGGGTTACCTGAGAAGAGGGAGTCTTACTTTTCCGGTGACCGGAAGGGATGGAACTGAAAGGTTCCCTTCGCCCTTTTCGATTTTAGAGGGTTTTTCGGGTGTTTTTTTATTTTAGATTAAGGTTGGGAAGGCCAAAAGGTTTCCTCTTTTGGGACACCGACCACCGTATATGGTGGCTACCGCCGTCAACGGCGTGTTCGTCCGGTGATCGAACCAGAGAACCCAAAGAGAAGTTTTTGAGAGAATAGAGAGGCCTTTGAAATTTTTCTGAAGCATTGAAAAAATGAATGTAAAAAAAATTTTGATTTAAATAATAATAGGAAACGGCGCTGTTTGAAGAAGAGGAGACCCGCGCGTCAACCCGACCCATGCACTGGGTCCGCGTGTTTATGCTCTAAAGGGCAATTTGTGCGCTTGGTCCCTCCATTTTACGCTGACATTCGATTGGGCCCTGTTTGCATTTCTTTCGTTCTTTAATTCTTTCCTTATAATTCGTGCGCTATTTTAAAATAATCCAAGTTTAAACGCCGCGTTTTGGGAATTGGGACATTATCTGTTTTAATCCTTGTTCATTTATGCATACTTTATTTTAGTCCTTAACCTTGTTTTAATAGTTTTATCTGTTCATAAATTGTCCTTTTGATGTTGTTTTCATTCTAATTGAGTCCCTATCTTTTCAACTTTAGTTTTTTTAGTTTTTTATTTCAAAAACGCTTTAATACATATTTTTGGAATTATATTGCATATATTATTGATTTTACAATATTCTAATTACTATTTTTTAATTTCCCATCATATATATTTTTTATCTATTTATGTATATAATTTGTTTCTTGTAAAAATCCTAATTTAAATTATATTTTCTTGTTTACTTCAAACACTTTTATACTATCATTTTTATATATTATTCATATTAAACTTTTAAATTTCATGTATGTTATTTATTTAGATTGATGTATATTATTTTGTATATTACCTATTTTAATTTTCTTCATATATATTATTTTAAACTTCCTTATATATTACTATCTAATATATTATTTTTTATCTTTATTTTTCTTATTTTATTTCAAATTTTCATACATATTACTTGATTTAAATTTTTTATACATAAAATTCATTGTGTGTATAGTGATGATTTCAAATTTTCTTTTTTCAAATTATTCATTTTTTTACGTGTCTTAAAACTCGTTACATTTTATTTGTGTAAATTCGTTTGGTGACTCTTTTAAAATTGGCTTTTAATTCATTAGTTTGCAAATATTAATATTAGTGCTTATATGATGTGAGATTATTGCCATTGCGTGTACCATGATTCATTTATTTGCATTTTCATATTATTGTCATTAACTTGTGTAATATTTTATTCATGTATTATTATCTCATGCTCGTTATTACGTTTTATTTCATGCCATCGCATTGTGAATTAACCTAACGCATTTATCCAACTTAAATTACTTTATTTTACTTTAAAACAAAACAAATGCACGTTGTTAAATATCGTATTCGCCATATTTCGAAAAGAAAATTGTATAAATAAGGTAATATTTCGCGTTTTAGGAAATTCAAGGAACCGTACCTTAACTTACGGGGTTTTGGTTTTCTCGTTAAACCTAAATTGCCAAATGTCCTTTTAAATTTCAAAATACATAAAACTTTAATTAAAATTAAAGACAAACTTGCGCTCGAGTGTTCTAGGTATCGCGTCCTAACTTACAGGATGCGATACTCCGATATCTCGAGACAAGGAAATCTTTAGCAATCGCTTTGATTTAATTCAAGCATTGTTTTTTTAAAACTAATAAAAAGGATCGTATTTTAAATTCATTCTCGGCTTTCAACTTTCAACATTAAGACACTAATTAATCAATTCGGTACCAATTTTGGGCGTGACGAGGGTGCTAATCCTTCTTCGCATGTAACCAACTCTCGAACCCATTTTCTAGAATTTCGTAGACCAGAAACACCGTTTTAGTAAAATAAAGCACTTTATTAAAACAAAGGTGATTCGATCACACCTAATAAAGATCGGTGGCGACTCCCGTTTTATTTTCGTTTTCAAAACCCTAGTCGATTCCCGTTTTCAAAAAAAATGGTTTCGACAGTTAATATATGGTTTGTTGATTGAAAATTATTTAGTTGATAATTTAACTTTTTTTTATTTAGTTAATACTTGAATTTATATTTCGTTACTCAAGTTAGTACCTCCACACTAATATCATTAGTTTATGTTGATTTGTCATTTATAATTAATGTAGTGGTAATGCGTGGTAGTTTCTCAATATGCCATATGATAAACATAAATTAAATATCTTTAAAAATACATAAATTAATAAAAAGTAAAAAAAAAAAACACACACACATCTAAAATGAACATGGACAATAGGTTGTCGAAATATATCTGAATCTAGACACTCTTTGTCCGAATTCATTCTAGATGTATTTTTAATAAGTTTATATTTTTTTTATAAAATATCAATTTTAGGTTATTGGTATTTTAAAAATATATCAATTTATAAATTTATAAAAGTATAAAATATACAATTAAAAAATATATAAAAACCTATAATATATATTATAATATAATATATGAATTAATAAAAGAATTAAGAATTTATAAATATATAAAAGAAATATAAATGTATAATATATATAAATATATAAAAGAACTAAAAAGTACATCAACAACTATATATCTAGGTTCATTCTTGATATTATTTTTTGATATTATTTATTTACTCATATATTTAAAATTTTTTAAAAATTCTATATATTTTTAATTTAAAATGACGTTGATAACATGATATTTTATAAAAATAAATATAAAAATATATAAACTTATTAAAAATACATCTAGAATGAATCAGGATAAGAATTTGTCCAGATTCATATCTGATGCGAAAACTTATAATTTTTTATTAATTATATATTTTAAAAGATTTTTATTTTTAATTTATGTTTGCCATATAACATATTGATAAGTTGTCACATGTCACCATCAGATTAACTATTAGTGTCACGTCAACACAAATTAATGGTGTTAGTGCAGAGGTATTAACCTTGGTGACAGAATACAATTTCAGGTACAAAATATGTCCAAAAAACAATTTTAAGTATCAACTAAATACTTTTGGATAAGTTAGGCAAACTACATATTAACCTTTCAAATTTTTGAAACAGCCTTCTACAGTAAAAAATACTTTCTTTTGTCATACTTTTATAAATTAAGGGTAAATTAGGAAAATATTCACTTATATTTTGTTAGGTTTACGTTTTAGTCCTACAGAAAATTCTTTTGTTTTGTCGTACTTTTATAAATTAAGAAAATAATAACTTATGTTTGATTAAGTTTACGTTTTAATCGTTAAATTTTAATTTGTTATAAACGACCACTAACATTATGGATATGAAACATTTTGATTATTGCGTTGTTACCTTGCATTAGAAATGTGATAGAAATCACATATGGCTATTAAATGCTGACATGGCGTCCATTTCATTATTGCATAATTTAATTTTTTTTTAAAAATTAACCTTTTTCTTTTTCTTTCGTTACTTTTTTTTTCTAGCTCTCTTTCTCTCTCCTTTCACAGTCGCTGCCATCGGAGCTTTAATCAGAGGACACCAAAATGGAGATCTCTTTCTCATCTACTGTTCTCTCTATTCGGAGCTTTTGGAAATGTCTAAAAAATCCCCTAATTGACACCGAAGCTTTGAAGTTCTCTTTATTCCGATCTTTGTAACTAACCGACATCTCATCTTCAATTTTTGATATGTAACTCCTTTCACTGTCAACCAACCTTTGACCATTAGGATCAACGAACAAAGAACCCAAACCCCTTGAACTGGTCAAACCTGAAATGGTTTCTACTTCCTTTCTTTCCTTTTTTTGAAGCTCTATTGTTTATGCAGGACTCTCTCTCTCGCTCTCTCGCTCTCTAGGTAATGGAGTGGTGGTGATAAATGGGTCTGCTGGTTTAAGGAGTGGTAGTGATAGTCAGATGATGTGAGGAGGGTTGCTCAATGGTGGAGATGGCATAGGGTAGATGGTCAGGTGAGGGAAGTGAGGCAGTAGAGATGGTGGAAATGGTGATGATGATGGTGAATGGGAGAGACGAGAGAGGAGTGAAAAGAAATGAAAATAATAAGAAAAAAAGTAAAGTAAAATATATATATATATATATTTAAATTACGTGGCGAATACATGGAAGTGATGCTAGTGTTTAACGAGTGACATGTGATTTCCATTGCACTCCTAACATTAGTTAACAACAAAGGAACCAAAATGTTACCAAATTGATAATATTAATGAGTGTTTTGAAATAAATTAAAGTTTAACGATTAAAACGTAAAGTTAGCCAAATACAAATGAATTTTATGATACTTAAGTTTTATAATATCCATTCTATTTAATTTCTTTATTTAAGTATGATTATTTACTTTAATTTTATTGTGTTTGTTTTATATTTGTGGTATGTAGCAATGGATGATAATGCAACAAACAACTCATTTCATCCAATATAAAAAAACATGCTAGATAAGAAGCGTAATGATAAATTTAATTTTCAATGTTTAAATATTTTGTCAATTTGATTTATTCTTTTTGTCGAAACCATCCTTTTTGAGAAAGGCGAGAATCGACTTGATTTTTGAAAATTAATAAAACGGGAGTCGCCACCGATCTTTTATTAGGTGTGATCGGATCACCTCTGTTTTAAATAAACATTTCGGTTTACTAAAACGGTGCTTTTGGTCTGCGAATATTCGAGAAAATATGTTCGGGAATCGGTTACGTGCGAGGAAGGATTAGCACCCTCGCAACGCCCAAAATCGGTACCAAATTGATTAATCAATGTCCTAATGCCGAAAAGTTTGAAATGATTTTGAAATTTTATTCTCTTTTTTTATTTTTAAACAACTTAGTTAAATATTGAGATTCCCTTGTTCTGAAGGGATAGAGTATCACATCCAGCATGATTGGACATGGTAATCTAAATCCTCGAATTCAAGATCATCCCTAAGGTTCTCCAAGGGCATGTATTGAAATTTGAAAGGGTATTCGTTCATTTGTCAAACAGAAAATCACACCCAGCACGATTGGGCACAATCTCTTCGAATTCCCAAACTTACGAATATCACCTTATTTAAAAATACGAGCAAAGTTTGATAGCATATCCATTTATTTGGTCAAACAAAACAAATCACACCCAGCACGATTGGGCACAATTTCTTCGAATTTCCAAACACACAGATATTACCTTTGTGAAACCCCTTTTTTATGAATAAAAAAAATAAAATAAAAAAGAAGAAAGGCTTAAATGTGTTTCAAAGTTGTCGATCTACATGAAATGACATAAACGAAAATAAACATAAAAAATGTCACAATAAGACAAAATTAAAAATATTGAAAATGCAACGAAGAACATTAGAACCAAAACAATAATAATAATAATAATAATAATAATAATAATAATAATAATAATAGTATAGTAATAATAATAAAATAATAATAATAATGATACAAATATGTACAATATAATAATATGAACATAGTAATAATAATAATAATAGTAATAATAATAATAATAGTAATAATAATAATAATAATATGATAAATTAGTAATAAAAAACAAATAATAAAAAAAAGGGAAGACTAAATTGGACCTAAAACAGAGTATTGGGGGCGAATTTGAAATAAAAGAAAAACGAGGGGACTTATTTACACGCGCGAGAGGACTGGGAGGACCGAAGAGGTAATAAACCCTTTTTGCCCAGACGCGCAGCAGCAGAGCGGACCAGATTGTAAACCAAAAAAATTATTGGGCCAAAATTAAAATAACGAAACCTAATTTAAAAAGATTGAAAACACGGAGGGACCAAAAGAGCAATTAGCCCAATCAACAAAAACGCGCGGATCCCCTGGTCGGGTCGGGTCGCACGCGCGGATCCTAGGCCAAACGACGTCGTTTTGGGCATCAATGGCCAGACCCAAAACGACGTCGTTTTGAGAGGTTATATAAGGGCCAAATTCTTAAAAAAATCATTTTTCATTCATTCTAAAAAAAAAATTCTTAATCCCCTTTCTTTTTCTCTGCAGGGTCTGCAGATTCCGGGGAAATTTCGGGCGCTCGGACCGCCACGTGCCGCCACCCTCCGTCGTGTCGGTGCTGGTGCATGCCACCGCGTGAAGGTAGATTTTTCCCTTTTTTATTATTTTTTGATATATTATATACTATTTTTTTTTAAAAAGTGGGTTTTTGTATATAGTTTCGAAATAAAAAATAAAATAAAATAGAAAATAAACCTTCGAACTTTGTTTCGTGCTCTCTTCGATTGCTCGTTGTAAACTTGCGTTGATCCTAGTTTTTAGGTGTTTGTAACTATTTTTGATTGAAATTTCTTGTGTATTCTCCTTCGATTGCAAAAAAAGACCGTTTTTACACTATTTTTGCTTGGCTTTATATCCGATTTTTTTCCTCTTTTTTTGTTGCTCTCTGTTCCTCCTTTTTTATTCATTCTTTGCAGATGCTTTTGGGTAAGTGGAGGTGCTAGTGGAAGCTATGATGGCACACGAATGGCGCTTGATGGCCGACAGTGACCAGTGGAGCAGAGGGGGCGCCATTTAGGGTAACCCTAGGGTTTTTTTCTTCCATTTTTTGTTGTTTTCTGATTTGGGTATTGGGTTGCTTGATATTGGGTTTGTCTTGTTTGGTTTATTTTGGGCCTTGGCAATTTGGGCCTTCTACAGCTGCCCCTCTTTGCTCATTGTCGTATAACGAGAATAGAGCAAAGACATAGAGAATGCCCAAATTTGACCGGTCTTGGCTAAGCCCTGATTCTTCAGTGCTTTTATTCTTCATATAGCCTCACCCTAATCCACTATTATTTGTCGCTTTGACCCACTTCGCTGTAACCTTGGGATACGATTATTGACTTCGATATGCTTTTCTGCAACTTCGAGAATGCCAGGTTTGTTGACTTTGATCTGTTTCTTTGTAACTTCGAGAATGCCAGACTTGCTATCTTCAGTTTGCTCCTGAAACATCAGGAATGCCAAACTTGTTATCTTCAATTTGCTCCTGAAACATCAGGAATGCCAGACTTGCTATCCTCAATCTGCTCCTGAAACATCAGGAATGCCAGACATGCTATCTTCAACCTGCTCCTGAAACATCAGGAATGCCAAACTTGCTATCTTCAATCTGCTCCTGAAACATCAGGAATGCCAGACTTGCTATCTTCAATCTGTTCCTGAAACATCAGGAATGCCAGACTTGCAATCTTTAATCTGCTCCTAAAACATCAGGAATGCCAGACTTACTATCTTCAGTTTGCTCCTAAAACATCAGGACTGCCAAACTTGCCATCTTCAATCTGCTCCTAAAACATCAGGATTGCCAGATTTGCTATCTTCAGTTTGCTCCCAAAACATCGGGACTACCAAACTTGCCATCTTCAATCTGCTCCTGAAACATCAGGAATACCAGACTTGCTATCTTCAATCTGCTCCTGAAACATCAGGAATGCCAGACTTGCTATCCTCAATCTACTCCTAAAACATCAAGATGTCAAACTTGCTTTCTTCAATCTACTCCTAAAACATCAGGATGCCAGACTTGCTTTCTTCAATCTATTCCTGAAACATCAGGAATGCCAGACTTACTATCTTCAGTTTGCTCCTAAAACATCAGGACTGCCAAACTTGCCATCTTCAGCCTGCTCCTTAAACATCAGGATTTCCAAATTTGCTATCTTCAGTTAGCTCCCAAAACATCGGGACTGCCAAACTTGCTTTCTTCAATCTGCTCTTAAAAAATCAGGACGCCAGACTTGCTTTCTTCAATCTGCTCCTAAAACATCAGGATGCCAGACTGGGTATCTCCAAACTGTTCCACTATCATCTCTAGAGAATAAAATCTGAACTCGTTACGCCGTTCTTTGAGGAACCTGTCCTGTAGAATGGGTATATGCTTATGCTTAACGATTAGGATGCCATGATCAAAATGAGTCAAATGTTCCTATTTGGACATGCTATGATGCAAAAATATTATGAGTATGGTTCCTATTTAGGGCGTTATCACTCATTTCATCCCTCAAAGTTCCATCTTTGCTCGTCTTGAAGCGTCATTTTCTTACTTGAATGTTCTGCCCCTGTGACAACTTTAGGGCTCATGAATTCTAGGGACGTAAGTGATATATCATCTTCAACCCATCCCCCAGGAAGTACACTCTTCTGTCTACCCTCATTGTGACTTAAAGGACATAGGACTTATTTTGATTTCGATCCATTCCCCCATAACTTAGTTTTTTCGAATCCCTTCCTGCCAAAAATTGGCCTGTCATACCGTAACCCGAGGATATGTTCTTATCTTTGTCACAACCGTTGGATTGGACAGAGAATTCAGAGAAATACTCTCTATTAAGGCTCTCATGTATCTCTGATCTGTATTCGTGAAAATTTTAAACAATTGTCCTGTTTCGGTCTCCTGTTTTCTCTAGATATTTCCAAAGTAGTATACAAAACATCTTTTGTGAAGTTATTAGTTCATCAATCATTATTTCATTGCAACATGTAGCAATAAACTGATTTCAAAAAGAGTCGAATGAGTTATCAAAAACTAAGGGAAAACATATCTCTTTGGAAAGAGGAAAAGATCAAAGATAACAAAGGTAAGATGCCCTAGATATCATTGATTGCGTTTCTACATACAAACTTTATAAAGACTATTTTGGGTTTAGCATGTGTTTAAAAGACTCAAGGTACTTTGTTGGCGCTCCAGCTCCATTCCTCGTTCATTCGGATGTAGCAAAATCATTTGTCTCCGAGGTGCCCTTTATGAGTTTCCGTCTTGGCTTCCCTTTTTTTTTTTTAAAAAAACTCGGAGCGCCCTTTGTGGGTTTTCACATCGGCCCCTTCAAGCGAAGTATTTCTTGGCTGAATCTGAGTTCACGGGATTGGGCAAGCTTTTCCCATCCATTTCAGCCAGAATCAGGGCTCCTCCAGAGAAAGCCTCCTTCACCACATATGGTCCTTCCCAGTTCGGCATCCATTTTCCTCTGAAATCTTTTTGCATGGGAAGGATCTTTTTCAGTACAAGATCTCCCTCTTTAAACTCTCTTGGGCGAATCTTTTTATCATAGGCTCGCATCATTCGTTTTTGGTACATCTGACCATGACGGATAGCCCTTAGCCTCTTTTCTTCAATCAAGTTCAACTGATCGTATCGAGCCTGGATCCATTCAGCTTCATCCAACTTTATTTCTGACAAAACCCGAAGAGAAGGTATTTCCACTTCAATAGGTAGGACTGCCTCCATCCCATAGACTAATGAGAAAGGAGTTGCCCCAGTAGAGGTCCTGACAGACGTTCGATAAGCATATAGTGCAAATGGTAATTTCTCGTGCCAGTCCTTATAGGTCTCGGTCATCTTCCCCACTATCTTCTTGATGTTTTTATTGGCCACTTCCAGCTGCCCCATTCATTTTTGGACGGTATGGTGACGAGTTGTGGTGTTTGATGTTGAATCGACTGCAAACATCTGCTATTGTGCTATTGTTCAAATTCAATGCATTGTCTGATATGATCCTCTCGGGCATTCCATATCGGTAAATGATCTCCTTTTTTAAAAACTAACTTACTGCCGATTTAGTGACGCTAGCATATGAAGCAGGCTCTACCCATTTCGTGAAGTAGTCAATGACCACAAAGATGAATCGGTGTCCGTTTGATGCTTTCGGTGAGATTGATCCAATAGCATCCATGCCCCATATGGAAAAGGGCCATGGGGAAGTCATCACGTGTAACGGTGACGGGGGTACATGAATTTTATCTCCATAAATCTGACATTTATGTCACCTCTTGGCATTGTTGATGCAATCTCCTTCCATGGTGGACCAATAATACCCGAACCTCATGATCTGCCTGGCCATTGTAAGACCATTGGCATGTGTTCCGCAAACGCTCTCATGGACTTCCTCCAAGATTTGCTTAGCCTCAACGGCATCCACACACCTTAGTAGCACTTGATCCTTTCTTTTTTTGTACAAGATGTCACCATCTAGAACATAGTCAAAGGCCAATCTTCTGAGTGTCTTTTTCTCATTCTCAGTTGCATGCTCTGGGCATTCACGATTCTTTATATATCGCAGTACATCATGATACCAGGGGTGATCATCTCTTTCGTCTTCTTCCACAGTACAACAATGAGCTGGGGATTCAAAAATACTCATCTGAATGGGCCTCATATCTTCTGGTCTATTCACTTTGATCATAGAAGCTAGAGTTGCCAAGGCATCTGCCATCTGGTTTTCATCACGTGGGAGATAATTAAAAGTGATGTCGTCGAACTCCTCAATCAATCCCAAAACTATCTTCCGATATTTGATTAGTTTAGGATCTCGGGTCTCTCATTCACCTTTGAGTTGATACATCACTAGTGCAGAATCTCCATATACTTCTAGCATCCTGATCTTCCACTCTACGACTGCTCGAATTCCCATGATACAAGCTTCATATTCTGCCATGTTATTTGTGCAATCAAAATCCAATCTGCATGTGAGTGGATGATGATCACCACTAGGAGACACCAAGATTGCCCCAATTCCATTCCCCACAGCATTAGACGCCCCATCAAAATTCAACTTCCACGGATTTTCTTCAGTATTTGCCACATACATCAACTCTTCATTGGGGAAATCAAAGCTCAAAGGCTCATAATCTTCTAAGGCTCTGCTGGCCAGAAATTCTGCTATTGCACTCCCTTTTATAGCCTTTTGATTCACGTAGACTATGTCAAATTCAGATAGCAAAATCTGCCACCTTACCATCCTCCCATTCAGAGCAGTTGACTCCATCATATATTTTAACGGGTCAAGCTTCAAAATCAACCAGGTCGTATGGTATAACATATACTGCCTTAGCCTTCGGGTTGCCCAGATCAAAGTGCAACATAATTTTTCGATCGACGAATACCTCATTTCACATTCAGTGAACTTTTTGCTGAGATAGTATATCGCCTTTTCTTTCCTTCCTGACTCATCGTGTTGACCAAGCACACATCCCATGGAGTTATTGAACACTGATAGATACAGTATCAATGGTCTATCTAGATTTGATGGAGATAGCACTGGGGCAGTTGACAGATATTGTTTGACTTTGTCAAAAGCTCTCTGGCATTCTTCGTCCCATACACCTTGGTTGTGTTTCTTGAGAAGACGAAACATGGGATCACATTTCTCAGTCAACTGTGAAATGAACCGAGCAATATAATTTAATCTTCTAAGAAAACCTTGAACTTCCTTTTGAGTACGTGGTGGAGGCAAGTCTTGTATAGCTTTGACCTTATCCGAGTCAACTTCAATTCCTTTCTCGCTGACAACGAAACCCAACAGTTTCCCTGATCGAGCTCCAAAAGTACACTTGGCCGGGTTGAGCTTCAATTGGAACTTCTTCAACCTTAGAAACAATTTTTTCAAAACTTCGATGTGTTCTTTTCCCGTTCGAGATTTGGCGATCATATCATCAACGTATACTTCAATCTCTTTGTGCATCATGTCGTGGAACAAAGTCACCATGGTCCTTTGGTATGTTGCCCCCGCATTCTTCAGCCCGAATGGCATCACCTTATAACAGAAGGTGCCCCACAACGTTACCATATCCTCAGGGTGCTTCTTGATCTGATTATATCCAGAAAATTCATCCATGAAAGAGAACCATGAGTACCCCGCCGTGTTATCCACCAATGTGTCAATATGAGGCAAAGGGAAGTTGTCTTTTGGGCTGGCTTTATTTAGGTCTCTATAGTCCACATACATCCGGACCTTTCCATCTTTCTTTGGGACTGGGACAATATTGGCTACCCATTCTAAGTATTTGACCACCTGTAGAAAACCCGCATCAAACTGTTTCTTTACTTCTTCTTTTATTTTCAATACTACGTCAGGCCTCATTCTTCGTAGCTTTTGCTGTACTGGCTTGCATTCTTCCCTTATGGGGAGACGATGTACTACAATATCAGTACTTAGACCAGGTATGTCTTTATATGACCATGCAAAGACATCCTTGAATTCCCGTAGTAACTCCACCAGGTTTTGTTTCGTTTTCTCGGTTATGCGTGCTCCGATTCTCACCACCTTTCCTTCTTCTAAGGATATATTCTCTACTTCCTCTTCATGGGGTAAGATTTGTTTCTCTTCCTGCTGTACCATTCTCAACAGATCCGGGGATAAGTCACCATCTCTGTCACCTTCAAAATCTTGAGATTCTTCTAAACACATGTCATGCTCAAAATGGGCCTTTAGGTCTGTAGTATCGTTGCTTACATCGTTGATCTCTAGGGACCTGTGGTGGGTGCCAAAAAGTGTATGAAGAATAAATGAATTTGAAGACAATTATTCATGCCATGAATGAGAAAAAAAAACAATTTGATAGAGAAAAACGCAGACTATGCATTTTATTCCAATAAAGATTTTTGAACATGAGCCTTTTTCACAAAAGAAATCCCATTGTTCTTAGGTTTGAAACAATAAGCGCATTCTGAACATTACACTGTGTAATTTCTAAAAACTACAGGTAGTTCCTCTGCAGTCCAATTATTCAAAACGCTCCCCAGTTCATAAGGGCAAATGCCCGCCAAGTTTCTTTGTCCGGTTTCTTCCTCATGTATGGCATTGATGTGAGGATCTCCAATCAATAACCCCCTCTCAAGGTGAACTATCCCTCCAGATACGAAAGTTTGGGATATGTGAGGAATCGTTATTGGTTCCCACTGGACTTCTTCTCCGTTTAATCGGGCCCTTCTTCTCTCTTGCTTCTTCTCTATTTCCATTTTCCTTTCTCTAGCATTAGGTTTAAAACCCAGGCCAAAAAGGTCTTTCTTCTCTTTCAACAACGGCACTTGAACTTCACCTTGGAGATATCTGCCTAGTCCTCTTCTTGGTAAGGCCCCCTTACTGATCATCATTTGTAGGCCCATCTTCGTGGTCCTGGATATCTTCGGTACCGGAATCTCATTCCCTTTACGAATGAATGTCGCGTTGACGAACTCTAAAGACCGGAAAGAGCATTCGATGGCCTCTTCATTTGCCTCTACATATGGTGCATCATTGGTAACAGTCGCTATGATGTCTTCTTCTGTGTTTATAGTGACGAGTTGACCATCCGCCACCAGCTTCAGTTTTTGATGGAGGGATGAAGGTACTGCCCCCACTGAATGAATCCAAGGCCTACCCAGTAAGCAATTGTACGAGGGTTTGATATCCATCACCAGGAAATCTACTTCATATGTATTCGGCCTGATTTGTAATGGTATGTCTATCTTTCCCATCACTCTCATCTCGGTGCCGTCAAACGCTCTCACTATGTTCTGGCATGACTTCATGTGAGAACTGTCTATTGGCAACCTTTTCAGGGTCGATAATGGTAAGACATTCAAGGCCGACCCATTGTCAATTAACACACTCGGTAGTATAGAACCCTTACAACGAGTAGTTATATGCAAGGCCTTGATTGATCCCATACCTCCAGATGGGGTTTCATCATCACTGAAGAAGATGAAGTTATCAGCACTTATGTTACTGACTAATCGGTCAAGTTTATTGACAGATATATCTTTAGTAACGTAAGTCTCGTTCAGTACTTTCATCAGTGCCTCACGATGTACTTCTAAACTCAACAGTAAAGCTAGCACAGAAATGCGGGCTGGTTGCTTACGCAGTTGCTCCACTACGCTATATTCACTGTGCTTTAAGAATTTTAAAAATTCTTTCGCTTCTTCTTCTTTTATAGGTACGTTAATAAGGGCGCTAGGTTCTTTCTCTGGTTCGACTGCCGTAGCCTTCAATCTTGCTAGTTTTATTCTAATGCCTACTGAGTCATAACGCTTCCCACTTCGCATGTGGAACCCTTCACTTTGGCTCTCATTGGCAGTGCCAGCTGAGCTCTCTACTCCTGGTGTCGTTATATTACAATTGTAGCTCCATGGTACCTTCTTGTTATCCTTGTAAGGAAAGGACACTGGTTTCTTGATTATGATCTTAGGGGCCATTTGAGCTCCGCTTTCTGGATCCCTCGAGCGGGAAATAATGATCTTCAGAAAATTAACCTTTTGACGGGTCGATTCTCCTTCTGTCGCATGTATGCTTCCTCCCTCCGAGCTCTCTTCATAAAATTCTAGCTCCTTATTATTCATGAAGCTCTGCACTAATAATCTAAACTCCGCACATCCCTGGATCTCATGTCCTTCAGCTTTGTGGAATGCACAGTAATTTCCGTGTTCTTCACTTCCTTCATCAAGATTTGACTTTATCATCCCTTTTCTTGTCATTTCCTTCCAGACCGTTCTCAATGGGGTTTTTACCTCGGAGATGTCTTCTTTGGTCCTTTTCACTATCCCTTCTCCAATGGCATTTATCATCTTATCCCCATGATTGGGTAATGGGTTCCCTGAACCAGGTAAATCGTCGAGCTCCACGATCCCCATCTTGATGAACTTTTCGACTACCTTTTTGAAGGCAGTGCAGTTTTCTATCGAGTGGCCCGCTACTCCTACATGGTACTCGCATTCAGCGTTCGGGTCATACCATTTAGGATATGGGGGCTGTAATGGCTTTAGATAAAATGGGGCTACGATGTGTGCGTCGAACAGACATTGATACAGGTCCCTTTATGTAATCGGGATTGGCGTAAATTGGGGCCTCTCAAAATTTTGTCTTGGGCCTGGCTCTTGTCCTGTCGTCCCCTGTTGCTTGGCAGTCACTACTTTTAGCGGGTTAACTGTAACTGTTTTTGAGTACCCTTTGTTATAGGTACTCACATTGTTTACCTCGTTATCCCTTTTCTTAGGAACAGATTTCCTAGAGACCTCTCCTGTTTCGATCATTCCACCCCTTATGGCATTTTTGATCATTTCCCCAGCCATGACTATATCTGCGAAGCTCTTAGTGGTGCTCCCTACCATGTGGGTGATAAACGGGGCCCTTAGTGTACTGATGAAGAGCATGGTTCTCTCTTTCTCTAAAAGGGACGGTTGGACTTGCATCGCCATATCCCTCCATCGTTGGGCATACTGCTTGAAGCTCTCACTTGATTTCTTTTCCATGTTCTGTAGCATGAATCTGCAGGTGCCACATTTGTTACATGGACATATTCTTTCATGAAAGCTTGAGCTAAATCCTCCCATGAACCAATTTGGGTGCGACTCAACTGATTATACCATTTAGCCGCAGATCCAATCAAGCTATCTTGGAAACAGTGGATTAATAGCTGGTCATTATAGACGTATCCCGCCATCCTCCGACAGAACATCGTAATATGAGCTTCAGGGCAACTTCTCCCATTATATTTTTCGAACTCTGGCATTTTGAATTTATTGGGCAGTACCAGATCCGGGACCAAACTCAAGTCCTTCGCCTTAATACTAGGGCGATGGCCGGCGTTTTTCAAAGCCTTGAATTCCTCCTCCAACCATTTGCAACGATCCTCTAACTGCCTTGAGGATTCAGCTCTTGTCTCTTCCTTCTCTATCATATCAAAATCAGGGACAACTAAGCTAACAGGGTTAGCAGGGTTATCCTCTAGGTTGGATCTGGAACCTGCTTGAAAGTTCACGAGTGGTCTGATATTAACTCGACCTTGTTGGGGCTTAATTACGACAGACGGTCTTGGGAGATATTCTTCAGGCTGTACCGGCGCATGTGGTGGGGTGAAACCCTAATGAATGCTTTCATTTTCTTCCCCGGTAATAGCCATGGGGCCTTTTCCTTTCTCCATAAGTCCGTTCAGTAGTTGGGTCACTTGAGTTATTTGAGCTATCAAGTTTCTCTCGGACTCCATCTTGTTCGTCATGTCTTGCTGGATCTTGGCCAGCTGCTCTTGTGTTTGTGCCTGCACTTGTTCTAGTATTTCTTTCTGGAGTTGCTCATATCTTTGGTCTATTTTCTTTGACTTAGCTCGCGTGCCGTAAGGGTGTTCAGCTTCCAGGTTTCCTTTTTCGCTCTCTGTTATAATTTTAGCTTATTAAGCTCTCTCCATGCACATGATGTGATGTGAGTGCATGAAATGCAATGCAAATGCATGAAATGAATGCAAAAAGGCATCGATTCTGGTCCAATTTCTTATAGAAAGCTCATTTAAAGAATAAAATCCTTTACATAAAACAGAGTCATACATATGACCTAGCCCTTATGCCCAGAGCTTTAACTTTCTTGAGAAGCGAAGCTAACTCTCAGCCTTGGTCTGACACTGACTCATATACTACACTTAATACATCAGCCTGAACCGCTAAGGTTTGTAAATGTTCAGCTACTTCTCGCATCTGTGCCACAGCTTCGCCCATGATATGATTTCTTTCTCCAACCTAATTATGAGATTGTTGAATCCGGAACTCACTATTCTGTAGTGTCATTTCGAGCTCTACCACCTTCCCTTTCAACTATTCAATCTGGTTTAGGCTTGATTCTAGCTTCACTGTAGAGTCGCGTCTTCGGCACAATGCCTTCTCTAGTTCTGTTATTCGAGCTTTCAGCATCTCAATCTCTCTTTGGCTTTCACTTGCAGTTTCTCTCAGAGCATTCTTTTGTGCTTGAGCCTCATGTAACCTTTTCTTCCACTGGTCAACCTTGGCTTTCTCTTCTCGAATTTCTTGACGCCATTGTTCTGAAGTTTTACCCAACTCAGCAATCCTCATCGATAGATGCAGCTTTTTGTAATCAGTCTTCAGGCTCTCCAAATCTTCTTCAGCCTTCATTTTCTCTTTTTTTAATTTCTCAGCCTCTGATTTTTGGACATCAATATCTAACCTCAAATGCATCTTTTCTTCTTCTAGTTGTTCTATCCTTTTTTCAAACTCAGAATTTTTACTTTCAAAGTCTTGCTTCATAATCTCCACCTCAGACGAGACCACTTGCAGGTATTTCTCTATCGGTTGGGTACTATCTTGTGTCCGTATAGGGATATTATCGTTTACTCTCCTACTCCGCCAGGCATTATATTCGATGGTTACCATTGGACCTAACAATTCTTTTCATTCGGTAAATCTGTTTCCAAGCATCGGCAATCTCTCGAACCTTCTTCTTAGAATTATTTCCCTTATACGAAAATTCAAACTGAGCGAAGCCATACGTCGTCGGTATGAACTGTCTCAATTTGTATTGCCTTAGCACAAGCAAAGGAGCATACCCAATGGCTCCCCAAATTCCTAGCAGAGGAACCCAATCGTAACTCCCGCACCAGTAGAGAATCTCATCAGGAATAAACCAAGGAGCTTTCTATTGAACATCCGTTTCTTGGAGATTCTTAAGGAGTGCGATCCAATCTTCTTCTGATATGTCATCTCTCCTAGGCACAGCTGCTAACTCCTTTAATGGGGAGTAATCTTCAGAGTAAACTTGACGAGGAACTCTATCTATCCTCCAGAAATGGCTATGGAACCAAACCAGCAATAGTTGTGCACATCTCACGAATCTACCTTCACCCGCTCTCCGGCACGCATTCAAAGATCTAAATATTTCGGCAAGAATTGCTGGTATCGGCGTAACTCCTTTGTCAAGACGATCAAATAAGTCAACAACTGCCTCATCTACATGTCTCAAAGCTCTTGGGAAAATCACCAGGCCGTAGATGCTTAAGGTGAAAATGTCAACCTTCCTCTTAACATCTGGATGTGCCACCATCAAGTCCCTTAAGCTCACCCATGGAATGCATTTCCCTTTGCCTTTTTGTTGAATATGCGTCATGACCCATTGTTCACTCATCCCAGTGATGCTCATCAGTTTCTTTACAAAAGTTGGTGCATTGTCGGCCCTGAAGTAAACTTTGTCAACCCGAGTGATTTGACTACGAATTAAAGCCGTATATTCTTCTATGGTAGGTACCAAGTCCACTTCCCCGAATGTGAAACAGCTATACGCAGGATTCCAATATTGAGTTATGGCCCGAAACAAGTGTTTGTCCACTCTGACGTCAAGCAAATAGGGTAGATCGCCATAATTAAGGTAGAAAAGCTGCTTAGTCCCCTCTTCCCAACGAGCCCATATGTCTCTCAATTCTTGGAGCTCGTTCTGTGTTATACTGATGCGAGTGAAGTCCCCCAACTCCAATGTATATTCCTCGGCTAGACTATCCCCTTTCTCAAGTTGTATCTTCTCTGACCATATACGCACGGCCGCATTATCCTCTACTTTATCAAGGAATTTGTCCCCCATAACAAGCTTCTATCTTAGTAATCAAACAGAGATCGACACCTTTTAATGCGAAATGACATGCAAACATGGCCAAAATAAACAGGTTAGTATTGAATAATAGCAACCAAAACAAGTAAAAGGACGTCAAACCACTGTATGGGTAACCACTAAGGTTTAGCATAGCTTTACTTAGGGTGGGCCCTTAAGGTTCACTATATGCGGCTCAGTTCTAAAGGGAGGGTACCCGAACCAGCAGATTCCTCAATCCTCACCCATTATAGGCTCGTACGGATTAAGTTCAGTTCAGGGGAATACATTTCCCTATTGCCATGCGGAGGTGAAAACCTCACGGAACCATGGGTACGGATATATCCCGGAAGCAGTCCCCTAGCCCATGCGGAGGTGAAAACCTCACGGAGGCATAGTTTCTTGCTCCCACTTAAAGGGTGTGACCACAACGGTCATGCAAATATGAATGCAGACATCATATGAGGATCAACATTATAACACCCACAAACACATCAAAAGAAATATGTTTTTTTTAAAAAAAAAAAACAATTTTTCAAATTTTCGACAAAAGGACAAAGAGTAATCGATTTTATGGCTTGACTCTCAAAGTCCCCAGTAGAGTCGCCAAGCTGTCGAAACCATCCTTTTTGAGAAAGGCAGGAATCGACTTGGTTTTTGAAAATGAATAAAACGGGAGTCACCACCAATCTTTTATTAGGTGTGATCGGATCACCTCTATTTTAAATAAACATTTCGGTTTACTAAAATGGTGCTTTTGGTCTGCGAATATTCGAGAAAATAGGTTCGGGAGTCGGTTACGTGCGAGGAAGGATTAGCACCCTCGCAACGCCCAAAATCGGTACCAAATTGATTAATCAATGTCCTAATGTCGAAAAGTTTGAAATGATTTTGAAATTTTATTCTCTTTTTTTATTTTTAAACAACTTAGTTGAATATTGAGATTCCCTTGTTCCGAAGGGATAGAGTATCACATCCAGCACGATTGGACATGGTAATCTAAATCCTCGAATTCAAGATCATCCTTAAGGTTCTCCAAGGGCATGTATTGAAATTTGAAAGGGTATTCGTTCATTTGGTCAAACAGAAAATCACATCCAGCACGATTGGGCACAATCTCTTCGAATTTCCAAACTTACGAATATCACCTTATTTAAAAATACGAGCAAAGTTTGATAGCATATCCATTTATTTGGTCAAACAAAACAAATCACACCCAGCACGATTGGGCACAATTTCTTCGAATTTCCAAACACACGGATATTACCTTTGTGAAACCCCTTTTTTTATGAATAAAAAAAATAAAAATAAAAAAGAAGAAATGCTTAAATGTGTTTCAAAGTTGTCGATTTACATGAAATGACATAAACGAAAATAAACATAAAAAATGTCACAACGAAGACAAAATTAAAAATATTGAAAATGCAACGAAGAACATTAGAACCAAAACAATATTAATAATAATAATAATAATAATAATAATAATAATAATAATAGTATAGTAATAATAATAAAATAATAATAATAATGATACAAATATGTACAATATAATAATATGAACATAGTAATAATAATAATAATAATAATAATAATAATAATAATAATAATAATATGATAAATTAGTAATAAAAAACAAATAATAAAAAAAGGGAAGACTAAATTGGACCTAAAACAGAGTATTGGGGGCGAATTTGAAATAAAAGAAAAACGAGGGGACTTATTTACACGCGCGAGAGGACTGGGAGGACCGAAGAGGTAATAAACCCCTTTTGCCCAGACGCGCAGCAGCTAGAGCTGGACATGGGCTGGGCCACCCGGCTCGGCCCGAAGGCCCGCCCGAAAAATGGGAGGGTTCGGGTAAAAATATAGGCCCGAAAAATGGGCTTGGACAGAAATTGAGGCCCGTTTTTTAAACGGGCCGGGCCTCGGGTACGAATTTTTTGGCCTGGGCCCGGCCCGACCCGGCCCGAAATTTATTAAATAATTTATTAATTTTTTTTTAATTTTTAAGTTATGCGTTAATGTTATCTAAATCTTTCTTTACCTTTCTTTTTTGTTTTTTAGACTTTACCAGTTTACCACTTTACCTATCTTCCTCCCCATTTCCCATTTCCAAAATCCCTAACTCACGACGACTCACGACTGGCCACCCACCTCCTCCGATCCAGCAGTCTCCACCTCCCGGCCACAACAACACAATAAGTTGTAAGTCTCTTCTTCTTCTTCTTCTTTTTTAATTGAAGAGGGTTTTTTTTTCTTCTCAATGTTTGATATGGCTTTTGTCTAAGTATTTTTCCATGTAAGAGAGTTTCAGTCTGCAAAGTTTACAATGCATTTAGATTTATGGCTGTTAATTTTTTGCAAGAAAAAGGTATTCTGGATTTGGCATTTTTATTGGCTAAGAGAAATACTAGTTTTAGGATTTTATGGCTGGAGTGATTGCCAGTTCTTTCTTGTCTTTCCATAGAATTTGAAAGGGTTTTCAAGTATTGTTTGATTTATCTCAAGAGGATGAGCAGCATATGGTTTTGGATTAACTGTGCTTTTTAGAGCATTGTTATGTTCTGCGAGAGTCCACTACATAGTATTTGATGATTTTGGCAATCTTGATCGTGGGTATTCAATTAGTTTATTCTTTTAGCAAGTTTTTTTTCCCATTTGAGATGCGCACTGTAAAGTAATTAGTTTGATTTCTCAAAGATTGTACTCATTTTCTACCACTCTAGGCATTGTTGTGTACTTGATGTGCAGGGGTTATGTTACCAGGAAATGGTACATGTCTAAGTTTGAAGATTTTCCCAAAGAAGTCAAAGCTGTAATTCCGTATGTTTTTTGATGCTTGGATGAAGGCTTTAATGTACACCTACCGAAAGGAGATTTAAATTGATATTGCTACCCAAAAAATCTCGAGAAAATATATTCTCCAATTATTCGCTTCTATTCTATTTTTTTGACTTTAATACATTTTTTTAGACCATATATGCAATTTCCTAAACTTTAGACCCTCTATATTTACCATTTCTTATGAAATAGTACATATCCAAAATTATAAATTTCTCAATTGCAACTACTTTAATAAAAATTATCAATAGAAATTCAATTTTACTGTATTATGCAAATAACTCGATCTGTTCTTGAAAGACCTCTCGATATTAAATTTCAAAACTTAGCAATTGCTTTTAAGCTTCTTGAATTTCCAAAACATTGTGGATTTCCGGCATTGGAATTTTGGAGGTGTTACAAGTTTGATCTTAGGAAACAAATACCACTTTCGTGTTCTTTTTTTTTTATGAAAAATAGAGAACAGTAAAAAAAAAAACACATTTCCTTATGTTTCAATTGCCCTAAAACAGGAGAAAGAAAAGTAAATTAAAAGAAATTAACATCATTTTTTTTTGGATAGTTTCTTTTATGCAAGTTAGGGGAAGCAAAGAAAGTTGAATTTTCGTTATCTTTCCCTCAATTTATTTAGTTTTTAAATATCTTATGTTTCAATTGAGTCGTTGCACTGTAAATGTCTTCTTGATTAGTAATTTGAACTATGTTCATCTGGTAATCTGGCTACAAAGTTTCTCCAAATTTGTAGAAGTTTGTTGTTATTAACATAGAAAGTGATTTACTCTTTAGATTTTTAGATTCTTTTCGTCCAATCCCTTAATCCAACTTAATGTAGTTTATTGAATCTGTATTAGCCAATGGTTTGCAGCTAATGATGTGTGCATTCTGCAGATTTCATTTTGACAGGGTATTTTAAATGAATGATGATAGTGCAGACAGATAAAATGCGTTTAGATTATTATTTTTATCTATTGTGCTTGTACTTGTTTAATTTTAATTGTACTTACATGAAATGTGTTGATTATAATTGTAATTACCTTTGTGCATTGAGTCTAATAATCAGTTATACATAATAATTGTAACTACAAATTGTAGTCGTACCTTAAACAATTTTTAATTAATCACTGAAACTTTGACATTGTTGATTTAGGTGAATGTTCTTATTCACTGAAACAATTTTTAATTAATCACTGAAACAATTTTTAATATGAACTGAAACAATTTTTAATATGAACTGAAATCCTATAATTGTGTAAATATATATTAAAACCTCAAACTAATAATTTTTTATTTATTCTGCTTTGCTCCTTTGATGGCACATTTTAAATATAATTTATATCCCATTCATATTTTATATATAATTGTTGAACAATTATATTAACTTTTGGTTTATTTGGATTCCAGGACTTGAGTTTTTATGAGTATGGCTAGTTCGAACACTCCTATACATGTGGACGATGGGTTTAATGAGTATGAAAGTGTTACCAAACGTCAAAAGTCTACCACTTCAAAGGTGTGGGATGAAATGACAAAGCTTGAATGCGAGGACAAAAATGAATTGAAGGCACAATGTAATCACTGTAAGAGTATCTTTTCTGCTAAATCTTCTAGTGGAACCTCTCATTTAAGATGTCATCTAAATCAATGTTTGAAAAAAGTTAACAAGGACATCACTCAATACACCATAGCCAATCAACCATCATTAGGAGGTGGTTCATCCATAAAAAACTACAAGTTTGATGCTAATGAGTGTCGTCGAGTTGTTTCTACTTTTCTTGTGTGTGGCAAGCATTCATTTAGGACAGTTGAAGAACCGGGATTTAGATACATGATGAGCATTGCTAGTCCTAATTTTAAGAATATAAGTAGACGGACAGTTGCTAGGGATGTCTTAATGTATTATGCAAAAGAGAGAAATCATGTTGAAGAAGAGTTAGCTAAAGCACCCGGTTTAATTTGTCTAACTTCCGATAATTGGAATTCAGAGCATACTAATGATGAATATATTTGCATTACTGCACATTAGATTGATAAAGATTGGAAGCTACAAAAGAGAATCATAAGGTTTAGAGCTTTATTTCCTCCGTATGATGGTTTGAACATAGCAGATGAAATTGTTTTATGTTTATCTCAATGGGGTATAGACAAGAAAATTTTTAGCATCACTTTGGATAATGCTTCTTATAATGATGTGTTAGTTTCTTCTCTTAAAAATCGTTTTCGTGCGAACCAAGCTCTTTTGTGTGATGGTGCTTTTTTTCAAGTTAGATGTTGTGCGCATATTTTGAATCTTATAGTTAAAGCTGGTTTGGAACTTGCTGATGATGTTGTTGGTAAGATTCGAAATGGAATTAAGTACATAAAAAAGTCGGAAATTCGAAGGAAAAAAATTTATGATGTGGCCGACAAAAGTTTTCATTTGAATGTGACCAAAAAGTTGCGTCAAGATGTGTGTGTGAGATGGAATTCTACTTATTTGATGCTTGAATCTTCTCTGTACTATAAAGATGTGCTAGATTATTGGGGCCAACGAGATAAAGACTATAAAATGTTTGCACTTTCTAACGAGGAGCGGAGAAATGTTGCTATTCTTTGCAAATTTTTGAAAGTCTTCTATGTTGTGACTTGTATTTTTTCTGGTTCTAATTATCCGACAGCCAATCTTTATTTTAGAGGGGTTTGGAAGGTTCACAGACTCTTGCTTGAGACAGTTAAAGGTCCTTATTCTTTTTTAACTCCAATGCTTAAACAAATGCAAGAGAAATTTAATAAATATTGGGATGAGTATTCGTTGATATTGTCGTGTGCTGCAATTTTAGATCCTCGTTACAAGTTGAATTATGTGCAGTATTGCTTTACTACAATCTATGGTATTCATGCTTCGGATTTTGTTGAAACCATTCTTAGCAATCTTAGACTCTTGCTTGATGAGTATGCTAATGTCTCAGATAAAGATCCCGTTGATTCTAGTTTGCAATGCAATGTTAATAGTGTTGGTTTTGGGGGAGATTTTGATGAGAGTGATGATTATAAACGGTATTTAAATGAATCTAGCACTAAGAGTGAAAAGTCACAGTTGGACATTTATTTGGAAGAACCGGAGCTTGAGTTGAATAGTCAAATAGATGTTTTGGATTATTGGAGCAAAAGTTCAGTTCGATATAATGAGCTTTCATTATTGGCTTGTGATCTTTTGGCAATTCCAATATCGACTGTAGCTTCCGAGTTCGCTTTTAGCATGGGTAAGAAAGTTATCACACCTTTGAGAAGTTCACTTAAGTCAAAAATGGTTCAAGCCGTTGTTTGCCTTGATGATTGGATGCGAGCTAAGGGATTTTCAACGGGTAATTATTATTCTCGTTTTATTGTTAATTTTATATTATTTTTTTATCAATTTGATAATCTAATTATTTATTCTTATTTCATGTTAGAAATTGGTGACAAGAATGACGATGATGACGATGAGGACGATGAGGACGATGTTTCTTCTGTTGCTTTTTAGGTTACCTTCCTTTCTAACTGTTGACAATTTAATTTAGCTTACAATTTATAGTTTCTTATAAAATTAAATATGTTAATTGGTTAATGTATAGATATTTTGGTTGGTTGATTATATTTTGCAGGTTTTTTGTACTGTTTTGGGGATGTTGGTTTTTTGCTGTTTGGCACTATTTTGTTGCTGTTTGATGCTGTTTACTACTGTTTTGGTGCTATTTTGGTGCTGTTTTATTGTTCTTTTATGGTATTTTATTGTTCCATTGTCATTTTTAATATTATTTCGATATTGTAGAACTTTTGTTTTATTATCAATTTGGTTATTATTTTAGTTCAAACAAGTTGTTTCAATTTTAATATAACTACTTCTTATTGTTTTGTTGTCGTTTTTAATATTATTCCGATATGATCTTTGAAATCCTATAGTTTGCTACTTGATTTTATTTGCTAGGAATGGAGATTAGTTAATGTTGAGCACATAATAGTCAACTTTTTAGTCCTCTTGTAGGGGCATTTTATATATAAGGATGTGAAAAGAATTATTAAATTATGAACTAAAGACCTTCTGAACTATCTTGAATATAGAATTTATATATATGTAAAGTGAATTTTTATAATGGTGTTATTGTTGTTTGATTGAAGAACGTGTTAAATGGTAAGTTAAAGGTTTTGGAATCATTTGAAAACTAGAAATACAATTCAAGCAGCAAAGAAAAATGAATATTGGGTCCTGTAAACTAAGTGCCTTTTGAGTTGATAATGGAAGTTAAAGTAGGCTAATATATTATATGCATTCACATATTTTGGGTTTCAAACAATATTGACTGCCAAAAAGATAAACAATTCTACCTGCAATCCAAAATTAATGCCTAATATTCAGTTTTCTAAAAGGCAAATGGTGCATCAATCACCATTATGGATAATAAAGCAGGCTAATATATTTTATATGTGAGGATATAAGACCATCAAATCTCCAAAGTCAAGATTCAGTACTTGCACACAAGAAATCGCCATTTTAAATGAAAATTTTTTTAATAAAATAAATTAAAAAATTAATATTAGTCGGGTCGGGCTCGGGCTGGGCTCGGGCCTAACAATTTTACGTCGGGCCGGGCTTGGATAATTTACCAGGCCCATATTTCGGGCCGGGCCGAGCTCAGGCCTAAAAACTGGGTCGAAATTTTTTTCCCGGCCCGGCCCGGCCCATGCCCACCTCTAGCAGCACCAGAGCGGACCAGATTGTGAACCAAAGAAATTATTGGGCCAAAATTAAAATAACGAAACCTAATTTAAAAAGATTGAAAACACGGAGGGACCAAAAGAGCAATTAGCCCAATCAACGAAAACGCGCGGATCCCCTGGTCGGGTCGGGTCACACACGCGGATCCTAGGCCAAACGACGCCGTTTTGGGCATCAATGGCCAAACCCAAAACGACATCGTTTTGGGAGGTTATATAAGGGCCAAATTCTTAAAAAAATCATTTTTCATTCATTCTAAAAAAATTTCTTAATCCCCTTTCTTTTTCTCTGCAGGGTCTGTAGATTCCGGGGAAATTTCCGGCGCTCGGACCGCCACGTGCCGCCACCCTCCGTCGCGTCGGTGCTGGTGCCGGCACTGCGTGAAGGTAGATTTTTCCCTTTTTTATTATTTTTTGATATATTATACACTATTTTTTTAAAAAAGTGGGTTTTTGTATATAGTTTCGAAATAAAAAATAAAATAATATAGAAAATAAACCTTCGAACTTTGTTTCGTGCTCTCTTCGATTGCTCGTTATAAACTTGCGTTGATCCTAGTTTTTAGGTGTTTGTAACTATTTTTGATTGAAATTTCTTGTGTATTCTCCTTCGATTGCAAAAAAAGATCGTTTTTACACTGTTTTTGCTTGGCTTTATAGCCGATTTTTTTCCTTTTTTTTTTTGCTCTCTGTTCCTCCTTTTTTATTCATTCTTTGCAGATGCTTTTGGGTAAGTGGAGGTGCTAGTGGAAGCTATGGTGGCACACGAACGACGCTTGATGGCCGACAGTGGCCAGTGGAGCAGAGAGGGTGCCATTTAGGGTAACCCTAGGGTTTTTTTCTTCCATTTTTTGTTGTTTTCTGATTTGGGTATTGGGCTGCTTGATATTGGGTTTGTCTTGTTTGGTTTATTTTGGGCCCGGGCAATTTGGGCCTTCTACACTTTTCTTGAGCTAAATTTGACCATTAACATTTTAAAAAGAGTTAAATTATTTTTTAATAGAAATATTGACAAAAATATTAATTTTTAATAATATTAGTGTGGTAATCTACATGACAGTCTACATGTAGTTCATGCTAACATGGCAATATTTGTTTGATATGCCACGTTAACAAAGAATTTAAAATTTATAAAAATATTCAAAAAAATAAATTAAAAAAAAGTTAGCATGAAGTACACAAGAGTTGCCATGTTTAAAAGTTCAATGTTTAGTCAATATTTCCTTAAAAAAAAGCAACTTGATTCTTTTTAGAAGGTTGATGATCAAATTTGACTCTTTTTAAAAGGTTGAGAAAAGCTAAAGTGACAAAATAAAAATTATTATTAGTATTATTGCTGCAATTTCTAAAAAGTTTAGAAAAATAGTCAACCATCGCATGATTGAGGATTCAAAAGTAGTGTTATCTGTGAGCAATGTTATCTTTACATCCATTTGAAGGACCGGATAAAATTTCATGGTGTCACACTTCGACCAAAGCTTTTTCCGTCAAAAGTGCTTACAAGATCTTGAAGTAAGATGAGTGGCATTCTAGAGATGAGAAATGGAAATGCGCATGGAAGCTTCCAGGTCTACAGAGAGTCCGTTTCTTTATTTGGACTATCTTACAGCAAAGACTTCTCAGCAATGCAGAAAGAGTCAAACGAGGACTAGAGATTGATCCTTCTTGCTCTATTTGTGGTCATGAATCGAAAGACATTTTGCATATTCTCAGAGATTGCACAACAGCTAAAGATGTTTGGAATCAGATTATCTCAAGTAACCACTTACCAGAATTTTTCTCTAATAGTTTATATGATTAGATCGATTCTTTCTAATATGCAGGACAATACTATGATTCATGAGGGAGGAGTCAATTGGGCTTGCCTTTTTGGAATATTTACTTGGCACAACTGGAAGAATCGAAATCTCTTTATTTTTCAAGGAAATACTTGGAGACCACGTGAGATAGTCAAAACTTCGTACAGTTGGGCCAAACTTTTTTTTTTGAGTCTCTAGTGATGAAATGATAGGTTGTGGCAACTTGTCCATTGATGATCGGCCTTTTGGACAGCAGATCTTCTTTAACACCGACGATGCTGTACAACTGGACTCAGGAAACGCAGTATCTGTGGGAGTAATTCATGATGATAATGGAGAGTGGATCTTTGGGCATAACCGATATATTGAGAAGTGCTTGATTTTTTATGCCAAACTTTGGGCCATTTTGGAGGGCCTCAAGCTTATCAAATGCAGAAGTCATGAGAAGGTCATAATCCAACAAGACAGCTTGGAGGTCATTAAAAGTATCTAAGGAAGTGTTTCCACTATGTCAAACTCAGCCTTGATTAGACGAATTCAAAACATCTTGGCACAAGAAAAATAGTGGCTCTTACATTACATACCTAGAAAGCAAAATCAAGCTACTAAATGCTTAGCCAAACTAGCTTTGGTAAAAAAACTAACAACTGTAAATTTTTTACCTCCCTCCTACGATAGTACTAGATCTCCTAGAAAACAAATAAGGCAAAGGGTTTTCTTTTCAAAATACTTCTATGTAATTAGTTAGATAATGTTTTACTTTCACAAAAAAAAAATTTAAAATAGAAGAGAATTTGAATAGCACGATTGGTTAGTTAAATTGGAATAGGACAAGAATTGAATAGTCTATTTGGTGGGAATGGAATACAAGAGTAATAACATAATATTATATTGTTTGGTTTGATAGAGTAATGATAAGGAAGATACAAGGAATAGATTGCAAATGAAAATTTTACTCTTAGATAAAAAACTAATATAATATTAAAAATTAAATAAATTATATTTTATAATAAAAAATTACAAATATAATTATTTGTAGAATAATCTACTATTTAATTTTAAAAAAATATATATTTAAAATAATAGGTAAAATAACACAAAACATGATTAGCAATATAATAATTACTAATCTATATAATTTTAATTTTAATATAATAGTACTTATACTTTTAAAAAATTAAAAATTTAATTCCTTTACTTAGATCAAATCCTAAAATAATTCTAATGTTTGTACATACGAACCTTAAATATATCGTTCCTATTATAAATTCTTGTAAATATATTACTACGTATTGAAGTTTCTTATAATTAAAAAATATAATTCTTACGTAAGAATTGCTTTCTTGTCATAAATGCAATTTCAGTTCACTTAGAAATATTATTACGAAATTTATATTTTCTAAATCAACAAATTTAAAATTAAGGACAATTATTTAGTATATAAACGGTCAATTATTTAACTCCCTTTGAAATTTTATCACATGTTTTATTTTTATTTTTTAAATTTCGGGATAATTTTAAAATTATATATGAACTTTGATTTAATGTACGATTTGATACATGAACTTTAATTTGATGTAATTATATACATGTAACTTCGATTGTGGTTCAAATGCATACATGAAACTTTAATTTTGATTCAGTCATACACATTTAAAGAAATAAATAATCAAATTTATTTTTATATTGGATAAATATAATTATATGTGTATGCAATATATAAACATAAAATAATGCTATATCAATAATTGTGTTAATGATTTGTGAGAATTTGATCAAATCAAAATTTCGTGTATAAAATTACACATTAAATCATAGTTTATGTATAGTTTTGAGATTTATCCCTTAAATTTTTAAATACAATTTAAGGGCACATATCAAAATCTTAACTTTACTTGTGGAGTGAAAATTTGCTGAGGTGTTGATCATTGAACGCAGCCAATTTTTTTTACCCAAATATTTTTTTGAACAATCTTATTATAAGTTCTAATCATACCTTCTTTTTTTTTTAACATAATGTCTAGAACTACCCATAACTCCTCCCAACCTATAAATAAGAGGATAATGCGTTTCAGTACATTCAAACCGTTGTCTTTCTATATTGACAATAATACCCATACTAATTGAATTAAGACTGAATTGATTTTTTTTAAAAGCGGAATTTAATTTTAAGTGCGAAACAACCTAGATAAAAGAGTGATACTGATATGGAGATATGAGGCCTAGTCTTTAGGTATTTGTAGATAGTTTTAGTGATGGGCTTTACGAAACATATGGGTTGATCATAATTGGGTCAGTCCGAAAAGGAAGCCTTCACAAACAAATCCTTTAATATTGAAAAGAAATAATTATTTTTTTTAAAAAAACCCTAGAAATAAAATAAGCGGCAACTTGCTTATAAATTCATTTCGATTGCCATTCAATTCCACACTCTTCTTTAGGAGCCGTATTTTTACTCTCACCCGCTCCCACTCCTCCTAAAACCCTAGTTCTCAGACGCCACTAAAACCTTAGTCCTCTTACTTGTCTTTCATCATCCTCATCAATGGAATTCTGGGGTAACCCATTCTTTCTTTTACTTATCTCTCTTCGATTTTATGTTTATGTTTCTTTTACTTTTTGAAGCTTTGATTTTTTTTTTAAATTCTAATGAAATGAGCCTCGCTTTCCCTTGGGTTTTATTTAAACTTCTTTCTTTCAACGGGAAGCTTATTTTTGTGGCCGTGTTTGATTGGGTTTTGGTTTTACTGTTGTCAACGCAAATAGCATCAGTTGCTGGTTTCATTATTTGAGATTTATCAGTATGATTTGACACATGGTAATTATTTTGTCATTGGATGGTAGCTTGTTGAAAATGATTATATGCAAATTATATGCTTCAGGATTATACTTAAGACATGGACATATTGTTTTTATTTCGAATTGGGTTAATTAAATTAGATAATCTTTTATGCTACTATTAGGCATTGAAGTTAAAGCTGGACAGCCTATTAAAACAGACCCTGGTGCCAGTCATGTCATCCATCTTTCCCAGGTTGGAAACGATTTGCTTGTCTAACTTGATATTGTTATCTATTGTTTTTTTGTCTAAAATCATCTGCTTTGTTGCCTTATGTTTTAGGCAACACTTGGTGAATCAAAGAACAAAGCAGAGTCGGTTCCCCTCTATGTGAATGTTAATGGGAAGAAACTCGTTCTCGGAACACTTTCCCACCAGAATTGCCCGCAACTGTGTTTTGATTTAGTATTTGAGCAAGGCTTTGAGCTCTCTCACAACTGGAAAAATGGGAGCGTCTATTTCCTTGGTTACAAAACTTTTGTCCCAGAGGAAGGATATCCTTTTATCAATAGCAATTATTTTGTTTTTCTTTTTTGTGATAACCAAACTTTTTTTTTAATGTGAATTTTGCCTGTGAAATCTTGTGCTTCCTTGACTTCTATGCTGTCTTCTGTCACCTCTGGTGATGAATTTGGTGAGTAATGGAATATATCTTTTGTCTAATTGCAAACTGCTTTAATCAACTATTTCTCATGCGTATTATTCTTATATACAGATAGTGAGGGAGAAAGTAGCGAGGATGAGGAACTTCTTTTGGCTGCTGAAAACGGTTAGTTCTCTTTTTGTACTGGAATTTAGTATCAATAATTGAAGATTCTACTAATTTGCACTTTCAACCTGCAAACATTTTCTTCCATTACAGGAAAAGCTAAGACAGATGCAAAAACAGCCAAAGCTAATCCTGGGAAACCTGATGCTGTAAAACAAGCTGTCAAGATAGCAGAACCAAGCGATAACAAGAAAAATGAGGACGATGATGATGATAGTGATTCCGAGGATGGAAGTGGTTCTGATGATGAAGATGATTCGGAGGATGAAGATGAAGAGGTTCTTTTCTCAAAACTAAGCAAAACCATAATTTCATAATGAATGTTTTTCCTTTGTTCGGAGTGGTGTTTTGTTTGATATGACTTCAATTTTATTGTCAGTGACTTCAGTTTGATAATTTTTAAGGATTTGTTTTTCTCTAGTTGAAGTAGTGATTGAGAAATTTGGATTGAGTTTTTCTGTTCTTCTGGACAGATGTCTGTGGATGAAAGTTCAGATGATGAGGATGAGGAGACACCTAAGAAGGTACATTTTGTGGGTTCTAACTGGTACTTGATTGTTCAATCTGACCTGATTCAGTTGATGTAAATTTATGTCTCTGGATTTCGAGGTTGAGTTGAGCAAAAAGAGACCGGCAGAAGCTGCAACACCTGTTTCTGCAAAGAAGGCTAAACTTGCAGCGACACCTCAGAAGACAGGTCTTTTCTTGTAGTTCACATGAAACTCTACCGTATCATATATTGTTTTGACATGTTTTTGGCAATGGTTTACCTGGATCTGGCATTCATTCTTTAAGATCTTATGATTTCATTATTCCTTGCTCTTGCAGATGGTAAGATGGGTGGTCACACTGCAACCCCACACCCATCAAAGCAAGCTGGGAAAACTTCTGGAAAGAGTCCAAAGTCTGGTGGTCAATTCTCTTGTGGATCTTGTAGCAAGTACTTGCCTATAACCTTCAGAACTGCTTCCAATTTTGTTTTGAATCGGTTTGGTTTCTTAACTAACTCTCTCCATTCACCATGAACAGGTCCTTTGGTTCCGAGGGTGGTCTAGAGTCCCACAAGAAAGCCAAGCATGGTGGCAAATGAGATGATATTACATGCCCTCATGTGCATGTTTAATTTTTGAGAGATTATGCTTTTCTTAGTAAACTGGTAGTTTATTGTTTAAAAAAGGCAATTGAGTCCCCCTTGCTTCTGATTCAAAGCTTATCGTTTTGGCAATTATATATTTAGGGTGTAATGTTGCCTGTCTCAAATCGGTTACTATTTTAGTCGTGTTTTTTTTTCTGGCATTAAATTTGATGTTTATGTGTGTATGTTTTTTGGATAACGAAATGTTGAATGGCAATGCTTATTCATCATATGGTTAACCTTAGCATTAATATTTCAACTGGTAAAATGATAATAATTTCGAGTGGTAATGCAAAATGTGTTACCATTTTTAAGAAAGCTTTAATGCATATTCATTTTACCAAATGGCTAAAGGAGAAGTTAAAAATAATTGAAAGAACAAAGTAGTAGAAGAAAATCCGTATTCCAGGGCTTATATTGTATGAAGATAAATACATAATAGAAGGCGTATAAAATTGTGATATCCGCCACAATAATAACACCTGAGAAAAGTGGCAAGCCATTGTCTTTCAAATGATTAATGCAAGTAACAGGAAATTAAGCTGCGTTCCAAAGAAAAAAAGGACATACCAAAAATTGAGTTATACTAAAATTTCTGACGGAAGAGTTAGAATTTTTGCATATAGAAAAAGGTCCATCCATGAATTACAAGCACCTGTTTTAGTTCCGATGGAAGACTAAGCAACAGATATGATAGTAGTAATAGAACAATGACTATAAACTCTTTGTACCTATTATAAACATTGTTCTCCCTGCCTGTCCGTCCGTTTTCGAAGGACTTTGTAACACTAATATATGCAAGATTTTATATTATAATACGCGTAGAGAATGAACAGTTAGCTGGTTTGCCCGAGAGGTTAAGGGGGCAGACTTAAGATCTGCTGCACATAAGTGCGCGTGAGTTCGAACCTCACAGCCAGCAAAACTTAATTTTTCCTTGCTACATTATATGTTACAATAAAAAAATAATTGTAAAAACAATTAATGCAATCAGCTGGTTTGCCCGAGAGGTTAAGGGGGCAGACTTAAGATCTGCTGCACATAAGTGCGCGTGAGTTCGAACCTCACAGCCAGCAAAAATATATTTTACTTTCTTGTTTATATATTACAATAAAAATTTAATTGTGAAATACACATTGCAATCAGCTGGTTTGCCCGAGAGGTTAAGGGGGCAGACTTAAGATCTGCTGCACATAAGTGCGCGTGAGTTCGAACCTCACAGCCAGCAAAAATAAATTTTACTTTCTTGCTTTATATATTATAATAAAACTTTAATTGTGAAATAAACATTGCCATCAGCTGGTTTGCCCGAGAGGTTAAGGGGGCAGACTTAAGATCTGCTGCACATAAGTGCGCGTGAGTTCGAACCTCACAGCCAGCAAATTAATTTTTATTTTATTACTTTTTTCACTTTTTTTTTTAAAGTGGTTGTAGAATTAGGATATCAGCTGGCTGGTTTGCCCTAGGGGTTAAGGGGGCAGACTTAAGATCTGCTGCACATAAGTGCGCGTGAGTTCGAACCTCACAGCCAGCAGTAATTTTGATTGGCTTTGTTTGAAATGTTATGCAGACAGTAATTTTTTTCAATGCTTGAATTCATGGGCTACAAATTTTTTGCTAATAATTGTTTCTGTTTCGATAAGTTAAGACTACTAATTCATTTTGAATTTAACTTTTTGAAATTTTGGCATGAAGGGTGGATATCGAAGAAAAATTAGAGAAAAAGTAGTTTAAAGTTTATATGTGGCAAATTTTTATGGTTTCTACTTCTCATATTATCCAATTTTAGTATTTTGATCATAATTTGAGCTATACTTATAATTTATTGATTTGAAAAGAATTGAAAGATTTAGTTAAAGTTATTTCATGACTCAAGCCCTAAAATGTCAAGAAAATATTAAAAAAGGACTTAGAAATTTGATGCAAAAATTGTCGAAAAACCTAAAAAAATTCGCTTTATGTATTCAATGGCACTTTTGTATTTTCTCCTTCATATTTTTTTCTCTATAAATAGATATTATTAGGTTGAGATAGGGATATAACCATTATTGGTTTTATTTTGGTTTTGTATTTTATTTTCTTTATATCATTCTTTTTTAGTTGAAGTTTGATTATCTAAAGTTTGTGAGATCTAATTATTTTTATTCTTTTCTTTACTCTTTTAGTATTTGCATGTCTTTTGGATTAATTACAATTATTCAAATTTGTTAAATATTCGGTTGATATTTGATAGCTTAGAACGGTTGTTTTGTCAATTAGAGATTTAGTTGATTGATTGATTTCTAATAGTTGTGGTGACCGCATGATTATTTGTGTAGTGTAAGCATGTGATCTAACTTAAATAAACTCTTATTTTGTGCTTATTGGTTAAAATTGAGTCTCTTTCATTCTTAATGTTATTGATAGATTAAATTCTTAAACAATTGTTATAGGGTTGTTTAACAATAAGGGGAGTAAGTAATGATGATTGACTTGATTGTTGAGAAGGTAACAAGATATTAAGTTGCTTGGCTATTGTTGACAATTATAACCAATTTATTAAAGAACATTGAAAATTATCTTTATATCAATGATCAAATTCTTCAATCAAACGAAAATTTTACCTTTCGACTAGAGTTTATCATATTGGTTTTCTTACATTTTATTTTACTATTTCTTTTTACTTGTTTTAATTTTAATTTTAAACCCATAATTTATTTTTATTTTACTTATTTATTAAAGAAATAAAATTATCACCAATTTTTGTGGACATGACCATACTTGCTGCTATCTACTAATTTATATTTTAAAATAGATTTTATTTTTTTTTCCAATTTTGACAACCGTACAATTAAATATTTAAAAGATATTTAAAATTTATATTTCATGTATCATCATATTAAATTATTTTACTATCATATAATTTTACTAACTTTTTACTTTCTACTATTATGACTAATTTTTTTTTTAAACTTTCAACCTTAATTTTTGATAGTAATAGAGAACACAAAAAACTAACAACTATTTTTTTAAAGTACTTTTCTGAAAATAACTTTTCAACCTAACCCTAACTCTAATTTTTAATCTAGTGATGAGCCCCGGATTACTTGATTTTTCCTCTCAAAAAAAATTGTCAAGTCGTTAATAACCCATATGAGAATCATAAATTAGAAGCAGAAGAACTAAAATTTACTAAAATTAAAGTGCAACTAATTTCACTAGCACAGGGACTGCGTACACAATTTGACCTAATTATTAATAAATAAAAAAACTAAATAGAAATTAGAAGCCCTGTAGCTGTTGTTAGGTATTAAGCGTGGCAGAGGAGAGGAGACAGAACAAAGAACTCAAAAGTTAGAAGGGAAACACAGATTTTAATAACTACCAATGACCAAATGTTTCTTCAACCAAAAAACAAACAAGTCCTTCAATGTCTTAACACAAAACATGATTCTGGGGGTCCCACAAAAACCAAACCTGTCAGGTTAACAACTAAATATACAAATAACAAAGTCTAGCAAATTAAGTAGAGCCTTTGCTAATACCACTATTACTCCTTGCTTGTGGTTAGGACCCAATGCAACAGAGTTGAGAGAGTAGTGGTTGCAGCTACTTCTTGTTTTCTTCTTTAAGTTAAACCCAAAAGATACTTTAAACCACCAGTTTATTTGGCATCCAATGGACTACCTGTATACACAAATTCCATGATAAAGTTGCAATTAAAATGATTGCTCAGTCCCGAGGAGCAGGAATACCTGAACCTGCAAAACTAGATTTAACATTGATAAGTATACCGATTTCCTACAGAAAAATTGTGACTTTAAAAAGGAGTTTTGAGGTAGAAATGGTTTAAGGAAATTAGAACCATGAACTTTGATCATTCAGTAGCCTGGACGTGCCATGGTCAGAGTACCTGACTGTAGATTTATGCGCACACACAGTATAAATGCACAAACAAAGCTTTAATCCACATATTTTCCTAATGCTAAAGGCTAGGCTAAATATTGAAGGCAGAAAGGTAGCAAGGTTCCACAGAGGATATCAAGGCCACTAGAAGAGCTTCAAGGGAGTTGTGTAAAAGAAAGTAAATGTATGCTGATTAGCTTAAAACCTTATTTCTCTAGGTATTTTGACTTTTCTCTCTTAATCGTCTTGTTCTAGAAACTTCGATAAAACCAAGTTAATAGAAGAGAAGATATCGAGGAAAAATATGTTAAAACCGGTAAACAAAGAGAGAGGAATTAAACAAACAATTCTAGAAAGAAACAGATTGGAAAGCTGAAAACAAAAAGGGCATGTGTTTGAAACTTCTCAAAGTAAAAGCACACAATCAAGCATCATGATGATAGTTGCAAAAGGCATGGACCTAAATGGAAAACGCAAAACAAATTTCAAATTCCATATCATAGAATTGTGAACCTGCACTACCTGCACAGTGGAAAATGTGCTTAGTAGAAAGATTTACTGAATGGTTGGTCTTAGCAGAAATATTTCTAACTTCTACTGACTACAGAGAGGAGTTGAAATATAAAAATGATGAAGGAAAAACATTGAGAGACAAACCAGGCAGGGTGATATAATCAGGATTAATGGACTTCTGGAAGTGAAGCCTACTCCTGTTGCTGATAGTTCTTATCATCATTCTGCAAATATTCATTGCTACCATTCTCGTTGTTATTATTGGCAGCATCTTTCTCAAAATTATTTGCATTTTCCTGTTGCTCCCTTTCACGGTTCCATTGCTCAATTTTAGCACGTCTCTCCTCACTGCCTTCACGAATTGGGCTATGATTCCTCTTTCCCCCCGGGCTTCTGCTCCGACCTCTCCGATGACCAGGACTTGTGCTTCTGCGTCTTCTGCTCCGGCTTTCGTGATAATTATCCCTATCATTGTACCGTCTACTATGGTCACATGAACCATGAGGGCGCTCATCATGGCTATTACGACGCCGGTTAGGGCTTCTGCTTCGGCTATGACTTCGCCTCCTTTTTGACCTCCCAAATAACTGGCGCCTCAACTCCCTAATAAAGATTAACACAATGAAAAGTTTTAGACATACAAAACAATGACCATATAAAACTAAAGCTGATTTAGAGAAACATCCTGCCTGCTTATTCTTTTAAGGTGCATAAAATTGCAGTATCCACCACGACTGCAAGTATTCTCATCATACTGCCTACAGGTGGCCTCTCGGAAGTCCGTCACAGGTGAGAAGTCAACAATGATAGGACGGGCTGTAGAAAAGTAGCAAAAAGCTAAGGCAAATTAGTGATATGAACTTCCAAAATAACCAATAAATCAAAGCTAATACAAAGGACAACTTAACAACACAAGCATCTATTACATATTATGATAATGCCCAATAATAGAAGCTATACAAAAGGACAACTCAACAACACAAGAAACTATTACATATTATGAAAAGAAAGAAACTAATACAAAAGGGTAAGGTAACAACACATTCATCTATTGGAATACCAAAATTACTAATTGATGGAAACTAATACCAAAGAATAATATAACATAGCCAGGACTTGACATTTTGGAAATGACACAAAGTTGAGCTGGTTCGAGATTTGAATAATCATGTTTATGTCATAATTGTGCCATCTTAAATTTGACACAAAATAATCGTGTTTCAAAGTATGTTGACTCATCTAACTTGTACATGAACTGTTTCTACATGTTTAATTAATTGTACTAACAGGTTAACCTACATTACTGAACACATCTAACCTGTTTAAACTCATTTATAGAGTTATATATTTGAAATACATAAAATAACTTATCATCCATGTTCAAATACGTTTATCATGTATATAACGCTTAACTTTGTTGTATTTAATCATATTTAAAACAATTATCCTATAACCTGTATATATATATATATATATATATATATATATATCATGTAATACAAAGGATAGAAGAAGCCAAACCAGCATAAAATCTTCCGCTAAGATTCTTGACTGCATTTGCAGCATGTTCTTCCTCTCTAAACTGAACATACACATTGCCTACCTGTTCAGAAAATTAAGATATCAAACAAATAGAATCCAAACAAAAAATTTTCCGGGAAAAAAAGATTTACCATATGGTCAGCCAAGTTATCACATATGTTCAAACTCTCAATTTGACCGTACTTGCTCAACTCCTCAAACAAATCCTCATAAAAAGCCTGCAAATTCAACATTAAAACACTAAGGCTCCGGCTGCCAAGCTACTTTTAAACAATATCCTAACTAAAAATTACTCTACACCAAATCACAGAATCCAAATAGAGAAACAGTAAAACTTTGAGATTTGAAAAGCTTAAGGAGAAATACCTCAAAATGTTGTTGGATCTTGCGGGGGTCGATGGGGTTACCCTGAGCGTCGACGCCCGGGGTGATCATGTCCGGCCGTTGGTACATGTTGGAGAGAAGGATAGTAGGGCTGATGCTGGGCTTGGTGTGGAGACGCGAGCAGCGATCCCCGTGACGGCACGCGCCTATCTTGAAATAAAAGGGGCAGTTCACTCTGTCCTTTTCAGTCCCAAATATCGACGCCAAATGCTCCGCCATTTTTCTTCCTCTTCCAAGGATCTGTTCCCTTTTTTCTGGTTTTTTTCCGTCGTGGGTTTGATTTGAAGATCAATAATCTAAGTGAAAGGTGTTTTCGGTTTTTGGGTTTTTGGATAATAACATTACGTTACATCCAGACTTTCAAGGCCCAGCTTTGGCATCATTCAGATTTAAACAGGGCTCATATACGTACCTTTGGGCTATGGCTATGGTCACATCATTCCAAGGCTAATCATAATCCAATGCCATATCCTTCTGCAAATCTCCTAATTAGATTTGTTGTTGAGAAATATGATCCCTCAACTCCAAGTACATAAATATTTTCAAAACAAAAATGCTTTTTCCATATAAAACACTCAACCAATATTTTCAAAACAAAAATGCTTTTTCCATATAAAACACTCAACCCCATAAGGATTCTTTGAATTTGAAGAAAAATGATACTCACAAATTATATTATAAGTTATTATTCCACCCGTTATAAGACCGATAACTTACAATCATCTAACTTGAAAAATCTAATCCTAAAAAAACTCGAATATAAAATAACCTAAACGTACACCGGAATTAACTCAAACCAAAAGTATTCAAAAATTTTAAAACTTTGATTAAATCAATTATTTTTTTGTTTATCTCATCAGTAACTTCTTACATATTGTTATAAGATAGTGAAACTCCAAGTTGTGGCAGGCATGAATGACACAATAGATGAGATCCTTACCATATACACATCATACATGATAAACAGCACCCAGTAGGATGGGTTTAATATGTATGCAGCTTTCGAAACCGTTCAATTTTATCTTTTAATTCCAATCAGTTTATTATCCCAAAACAAACTTTAATTTTACAACTCTAGGATTCCTCTTTCAAAATAACTTCACCAACAAGCCTGGAAATGGGCAAACTGGATTCTAAATTATTTCAATTTCAGCATAGTAGATAGTAGATGCTGCGGTATATATAAGGATGAATGAGGGTGACCCCATGTCTCAGAAAAATGGACCTAACATGTCCCCCGAATGATGGGGTTGCATAACCAAAAAAAAAAAAACAAAAAAACAAAAGGATCCCTATGTATATGTCTTTGTTATAAAATTGAAACATCAAACACCACTCCTAAAAGGCCAAAACACAAGACAGCAAGTTTGAGATGACTTCTCAGCTAACCATTATTGTATTTCATCTTATACTTAAAACACCAACCAACTACAACAAATCAATTTTAACTAAATTCTCACATTTAATCACTTCATCTTATCAGTCCTTTTCTTCATTCATTGCAATACCAGCGGGTCAAATTTTTGGTTTCTTTTGTTTTTTGAAATGAATAACTGGGAAGAAAGCTACAAGTGATAACTGGGAAGAAAGCTACAAGTGTTAGCTATGTGGTCCTTGGAGACGAAGTGTGGTTAAATGAGTGTCTCAAAGCCACTCTTTACAATTCTCCCCATCATAATTGACAAAAGAGTTAATACTTTAATGCCATCTGACACATCTTGGCTGTTACATTATAATGCAATATATATAAAATATATGGTATGGAGTACCTTGTGCTTTGCAATAATAATACCATTTTGCCTATGGGTGATACTATTCACTTACACAGTTAAGGTTCATAATTTCAACATAACGCGGGTAAAAATATTGTAGAGATTTTTATATATATATATATATGAGATATACGTGATATGTCACGTGTTATAGTGTTATTTCACCAGTCATGTTAATTTTTTAATAATTTAACGAATAATTTATTTATTTTTTAATAAAATAGACAAAATACAATCGAACTTTTACCATAAAAATATATATCAACATGAAAGATTTCATAGTCTTCACTGGTTACCACCACTTCAAATCCCGTGATTTTTTCTCATCAAATAAAAATGAGACTTTACCTCATTGACATAAAAGGTTCAAAAATTTAAATACTACATCTTGTTTCTGAAAATTAATTTTATTTTATTTTCTTTAAAACAAATTGTCAGAAAACTTAATTCGGAAGTTTCCCTAAATCTATGACCAGCAGTTAAATATTGAATTACTTTCATAAGGCCAATTATTGTTTGTGGGTTTTTGAACAATGAATTTAAAGAAGAAAAAAACAGTAATTTGCAGGCCTCAGTTCACTCAATTAAAACCTTTCAACCTACTCTTATATTATATAAACCAGTGGCAGATATATTATTGCTTTTACCTTTTGGCTAATATAAAATAAAGCCTGTTTTGTTTATATGTCTCCCTCTCTATCTCTCCCCACTTGAGGCTTCTACATAAAGTAACATACATTTAGCTTCATTTTAAGTTTAATGTTCCAATATGTTGCGTTTTTTTTTCCACTCAATGAATAGAGCTAGATTCCTAACTTGAAAAAAAGGTAATTGAAGTTTATTTATTTATATATATATATATATATATATATATATATATATATATTAGAGTAAACTATAACATTAATCACTACAGTATGAGTAGATTTTTATTTTGATCACTTAATTGAAAAGTTACAATTCAATCAATGATTTATTCAAAAGTTTTCATTTAAGTCACATAGCTATTAAAATCGATGTTATATGACTTTTTTTTTTTGCACTGCCTACATCAGTCGTAAGTTCTATTTCTCCTCTTCTACAGTTTAGTTTTTTTTTTCATGAAACAATTTTAGATGTCACGAATCTACAAACCAAAATTCAAACAATTTTTTTCTCTGATCTTCGACACTAATTGTCAGATCAACTTGGATTTAAGGTATGTTATTCTACTCATTGATGGGTACTAATTCACTGGACCGATTGTTGAATCGTCGCTTGGAGCTCGCTAGCGGAATTTGTTTTTTTTAAACTTAATAGTCCAATGAGTTAAATAAAAACTTTTGAATAGTTAAATGGCTTAAATGAAAACTTTCAAAAAGTTCAATGAACAAATTGTAACTTTTTTAGTTAAGTGATCAAAAAAAAATTTTATTCATAATTTAGGGACTAGTGGTGTAGTTTACCTTTTTTATAAAAAGAAATAAAAAGCAATAAAAATCGACAATACATATTAGTCGTATATAAAATATATGTTTTATTATGAAGTTGGGAGATATTATATTAAAATGATTATAATAAATAGAAATATCAATTAAAATAAATCGAGGAAATTTTGATTTGAAATATTATATTAAAAAGATTATAATAAATAGGTATGTCAATGTTTTATTATAAAATTTTATATTAACAAACAAATTAATTTATGAAAAATAATTATAATCAATCATAAACAAAAAAAAATAAATTAAGTATATTATGTTATATGACATTAAGTATAGGTCCGGACTGATAACACAGCTAATTGCTATTGTTTAAATGATATCATGATTTTTTTTTTACTGTTATTCAATTATACAGTCAACTTTAAATTTAGCCAATTATATTTAACCAATAAAAAAATTACATGTCAACTGAATATTTAAAGTTGTTTTAAAAAAATTCCATGTTATTACTTTGCCAACAACTAACGATGTTATAAACATTATACCAAATTAAAGTAATGGATTAAATCTTATATTTCAGCATAATAGAGGGACTAAAACCAGAAATACTTTAATTCAGAAATCATAATTCATCCCACAAGCTGCAAATGATTGGGACAAGACATGAAAGGTAAGAATGAACCTATCTCTTGTAAACTTAACTTGTAATAAAGTGTCTGAAAATTACAGATCTAGAAATGATTATGGACAATATTAATATCTGGAAAACATAGAAACGCTTAACCTGATATTAAGATGGGTTACCAGATTATATAATTTATTCTAAATAATCTATTCTAAGAGAAAGGAGAAAACGTAGGCCAATGCTTAAAGTCTAAGACAAATTATGTATGGCATCATGTTACTTTAGCATCAAGTTTTTTTTTTTTTTTTTCTGTACTTTGATATATATAGCTGTATTTGCAATTGCATGAATGGGATCAATGATTTCAGGATCTGTAAATAGTTTACCAGTTGCATTAATGATGCAAAAATTAGAAAAATCCTGGGAATGTATGCATGCACAAAACAAAGGTTGGTGAGTGAAATCAAGGCTTGGTTGACTAATGAGAAAGTTGATAATTCTAGTTTTTTTTTATTCTATGAATGATGCTGCAATTATTGCCGCAGTTGTGATCTTGGAAAGCAATCTAATTATTTTAAAGTATTCTTATATCAAATACAAAATTATTAAAAAGCATGCAAATACTTGAATTTGATAAATTAACTGTGATTACAAGTTCACCCTACTATTTATCACTTTATTCCCTTCAACAAAAAAGCTTCAGTAAAACTAACAAATGGAAACTCAAAAATAAAGAAAACCAAAAGAGAAAAAAAAAAAAAAAATCTCACAATTACATGCAACTTGTCCAAAGCAAACTATCCCAAGGCCCTGACTCTGTATAAATATATATTGGCAATAACACCACTTTGTTTTTTTGTTCTTTTCTGGTGAATTCTCCATTTAACAGCAATGATCTTTGAGGGAGACATGGCAACGGACCGACCGATGACGCCTTTTTTTTTTTTTTTTTTTTTGGTACTGAATATATTGAATGAACTATTTCTGTTTAACTAAAAATAAGTGATGGGACTGATATTTGCAGTCAAATGGTAGCAGCAGCAGACAAGTTTGTATCTCACTTTGCTTACTTAAATGATGGTGCCAACATATCCAATTCCTGTGATAAAGAAGGTAATGGTTTGCAGGAAGAGGTATACGAAGTAGTTATTCTTCCCGTGGACGAAATCGTAGCATCCGCATAGGAAAAGGAATGCTGCGAATCCGAGCTCCAACGTATTCAGCCTGTTGATACAACATGATTACACACACAATGTTGGATTCTTTTTGTGTCAACTTTTATTAACGAGTGATGATGATGATGATGATTTATGTTGTTTACCTATCAGTGAATTTGAATTTCAACTTCCTTGGTGCTTTGGCATTGTTCTTGTTCTTAGCAGCATCGGCTGCTTTCTTGACAGCATCACCGAGTTTCTCGGTCACGACCCATTCATTGGCTCTCCCTGCCTCTAGGAGACCGATAAACGTTGCCTTTGTCCGGTGCAACGACATCACGTTCTCGAACAGGATCCAGTAAAACAATAGGTGGATTGATCTGCAAGAAAACATGCAAAAATTTTAGTTTTTGCCAATTGCAATAAACAGGCAGGGGAACAAAGTATGCTACCATTGTCATACCTTGGAGTTCCTACAGAGTTTAGAATGGTAATGACTGACGGGATATAAACGGCTCCCCAAATAGGAACCCAAACTTCGGGGATCAAAATCGTGAGCGGAAGAACAACGCAGTAAAAGCAAAAGGTGACCATATGAGCAATGATCTTCCGGACGAAGAAGAAGCTGTAAATTACGTATACTTTCTTCCAGAATTTCACTTTCTGCGACACGTATTTCGAAACAAATCGATCAACATTATCAAGATGTAGGAGAAGTGAATTTGTAGCATGGTTTACAGCAAAAGTTCTAACCTTGTTTTGAATGATTTCCCACACCATTTTCCTGAAGAGATTAGCAGGGCCACAAGACCATCGATGCTGCTGGAATCGAAATGCCTTAAAAGTACTAGGAAGTTCACTTTTCACCTGAAGGTCACCCAGGTAAACGAATTTCCATCCCCGGAGACTCGCTCGGACCGCCAGGTCCATGTCCTCCACGGTGGTCCGATCCTTCCACCCACCTGCCTCATTAATGGCCGCAATTCTCCATATACCAGCCGTCCCTGCATACATTTTTTTTATGTGATTCATTACACTCGTTTATGAATAAATAAACTATTGGTACGAATTTTCAACTGAAGCACCTTTCATTATTTATTACCAAAATCCTATGACTTAGTAACGACATCTTAACCGACACTAATTCTGAGTTTGTCCAAGTCAATGCTGCATATATTTTCTTAGATTCCACTCACTTTCAAACACCAACTACACCTCTCTTTTTTTAATACATGGCAAAGTACCATCACTAGATAGACCAAATTAATGCATCATATATATATACCATTAAAACCAAAGAAAGCATGCGTTGCAGATCCAACTTCCTGCTCCACTGTGAAATGGTAATCCAATGACATCTCTTGCATTCTTGTTAACAGACATTCGTCAGCATTCACTGCAAACACAATGTACCATCGATGAACATCATGGAATTGAATTTAAATGTCTTAAAAATTATTATATTTGTAATTAACATAATTGGCATACAAACTTAATGCATAATGTGGGGTACAAACAAAATATAAAAGCCGTCTAGACTTTTTTTGTCCTCTTTTGGCTCAAATGATAACTTGACAACACGAGGGGAGCATACAAAATCTATGCACCTGACTCTTATATTTTATAATAATTTTATTAATTCCTTTGCATCCAAACCCATAAACAAAAAACAATTACTATTATTTTTTTAATTTCAAAGAAAATATCTGACTTTAAAAAAATATCCAAGTGTCGGCAAAATGGAGTAAGGTCCACCGCATATGGATATAGTACTGCCCGCATCTTAAACTTTACGCTGGGACCCAATTTTTTACTTGAAAAAGTTAAAAAGGCACGTGGAAAGTGGAGTGGCTGTTATTTGGTTCTAAATGACAATTTTAACCTCCAGGCCACTAGGGGACCTTTGCTCTTGACCACGTGACCCGTACAATCTGGTTCGTTGATCAAAAGAGCAAAATCCCACCGTTTTTTGTTCTTTGTTATTTAGAAATGACGAAACCACCCTCGCAAGTCACATGCTATTGAAAATTAAAAGAAATGTTCCTTTTAACTATCTGTTTTCTATTACCCCCCTCCCAAAAAAAAAAAATGAAAATTAATAATCTCTAACCAATACAATATTAGGTATAGAGAAAAGAAGGGCAGATTTTAAATCTATATTGGAATTGTGAAAGTGATAATTACTAAACTAACCAAATATTTATATGCTTACTAGTACTACCATTAATATAATTGATTAGGTGTTATGCTACTATTTCATATTCTCAAAGATGGGTCCCATGAACAATGATGAAGAAAGGGTGGCTTAGGGCAACGAGGGTCCACACCCCCGTGATTGGTGGGTTCTTCTTGTGGACCCATCCCTTTAGCCAGCCTCCCATGCAGTCTGCAACCAATTCCGCCGACAAAAAACCAAAACCCAATTACAAAGATAAAAAAGACCTAAACAGAACAACCAAGATAATAAGCCCACCGACAGTCTGTGAAATTTAAGCACCAAACCTAATCCAAAATTATAAATGGTAATTAAATTTAATATATTAATTTTGGTTGTCTTCTGTTATTAGGCGGTTATGGATATGGTTGTGTTACGGTTTAGAGTTTGTGCTTACCAAATCTCCACCGGGCTTGAACCAGAGCAATGTCAGGGTTGTTGACCAGAAATGGGATGCTGCGTCTAAGGAAATCGGGTTCAGGCCTGAAATCAGCATCGAAAATGGCCACGTATTCGCAGTGTTTAACGTAGCTTCGTTTTAACCCTTCTTTCAAAGCTCCGGCTTTGTAACCCGTTCTATTTTCCCTGATTTGGTACGTTATGTTGATGCCTTTGCTCGCCCATCTTTGGCACTCTTGCTCTACCATCAACTGCAATCATAGGGGGGAGGGGTAATTATGGCGATTCAATTGCATTATCATTTTGGGTGAGGAAATTAAGGACACAAAAATGGTATCGGGAACTGTTTTAAAAGTGATTGGTTTTGACTTTTGATAAGATATTGGTTTTTACCTTGATTGCAGGGTCAGTTGAATCATCAAGTACTTGGATCACGAGACGATCCGACGGCCATGAAAGTCCACAAGCTGCTCCAATGGAGATCTTGTAAACCTGTTCCAATACCCAACGTCAACAACAAAAAACCCAGAAATGAAAAACACCAAAAATGAACAAGAGAGGAGAAAAAACAGACTTCTTTTTCGTTGAACATTGGGATTTGGATTAAAACGACGGGGAAATTAGAGCTACCGAGTTCCACATCATCTTGAATGAGCTCAAATTTGTAACGCTTCTCTGGTTTTTTCCAGAAAAGTTTAACCAGGATAATGACTATGCCCATGTAAACCCGCTCCATGAAGAGCATGAGGGACATGGCTAAGCAAATGTAGACACCCAGTTGCAGCAAGGGAACTATCAATGGCGTTTTGATTAGCTCCCAAATCAAACCCAGTTGGCCCGTGATGTCATCTCTCGACACTTGAAACGACTCCGGGATCAGCAGCTTCGGTGAAATTTGAGCCATCGCCTCCCTCTCTCCCACTCACTAGTAGAACAAAAAAAAAAAAAAAGAAACCAAGAAAACGGGTGTCGGCAATGGCGTTTTTTTCTCTCTTTTTTTTATAACATGGAAAACTAAGAAACCCAAATCAAATTTGCCACTGCTCTCCTCTTTACTCTCTCGCAAAACATGTGCCACCCAATGTAGCTTCCGTTTTGTTTGAAACAAAAAAGGAGAGAGAGGCTGGCTCTGTGAGGAAGAAAACAGGGCAACAGATGGATAGGTAGATAATGAGAGAGAGAAATAGAAAGAGTGTTTTTATAGTCACATTTGGTCCTTTTTTGGGACTCCTAATTTTTACTCTCTTCCCCCTGTTAATTTTCTTTTGGAGTTACATACATTTTTTTTTTAGGGGGGTCACCATAAAAGTTCAGTACAGTAACTGTTCCAACTAGACGAGTGAATGGGGAGACCTTTATTAGTTCAGACAACCTAACAACTTTGTAAAACCAAGTTTTAATTCTCTGTACTTCTTCCTACTTCTGAATTTTATCTACTTTCAATTCCAAAAATTTCTGAAATTCAAAAAAGTCCAAAGAGTGCAGGGACTAAGGACAAAATTATACCATAGCAATATCTAAAAATTCATTACAAGCTAAAAAAAGCATGGTGCTGATGACCATGAAGAGGACATTTTTGGCATACTGTGTTACTGAAATAACCTTCCAAGAATGTGAACACACTGTTCACTTTTTAAAGATATGATGTGGCATTTAGTAATTGAGTGGGGTGGCAGAAGCCAAAAACATTAAACACTTTCACCTTGGGAAATTGGCATTAACTGCCTTGACCTAAAAGTTAAAAAACCAAAAAGTACCAATAAGAGAAGGTTGGAGGAGGAAGGTTTAAACTCCCTCTTCAGGCAAGATTATTAGTTAAATACCTGGATTAGTTTGTTTCCCCCTTTCCCTCTTTTGGAATCTTGATTTCACTCCCTCTATCATTGCTAATCTTTACAATTTCATCCTTGTATTTTAATTTCATATAATTTTATAACTAAATTATTTCAATTTGAATAGACTTAAGGGACTAAAAACCATAATTAGACCTAATCAAATCGTTCCTTATCACCCATTTTTAACCAGTCACTATCCCAAAATCATTCTCCAGTTTTCACTCTTTTTTGTTATGATTGGAAAGAGATTTAATTTTTTTTCCTTAGTGCTTTAAAAAGAAGAAATTATAACATAAATATTATATAAATTAAGAGGTTGCCAAATAAAATGATCTTTATTTAGTTACGTACTAAGTATATGGCACGATTTTACTAATTATAAATGCTATTTTAGAATAAGAGGTAAAACATTTACTTCATAACGTATTTACTTAAAGCAATTGTTACCTTCTCACTTACCCTTTCAGTGGACAAATCTTTTTTGCCTCGTATATTTCATACAATCTCATTTGAGACTCAAATTCTGTGTGTACCTTTTATTTCTTATGAATGAATTTTAACAATTTTGGTCCATTCTTATTCACTTTAATCCACCTTCATTAAACTAAAATGAAGAATTATATTGGTTGTGCTTGAGATGAATAGTATGATTGCAATTCAATTGATTCAAGATGAGTCAATTGAGTTCCACCATCCAACCGTGTTACAAGCTATTAAAGAAATTATTTAACATCCTTGGATGATTAAGGTGACACATGTATTCAAAGAGAGTAACCAAGTAGCCAATGGACCGACAATAATGACATTTTCAAGGTATTTGGGCATGTATAGCCATATGGAACTCCTGGATGAAAGTCTTCAAAAACTATATGATTATTGCTCTGGAATAACCTAGCCCCACTTAGTCTAGTTATAGTTTTATCCTTATTAATGATTAAGAATAATCTAATAAAATATAGTTAAGGTAATTTATAACCGAATAATAAAATTTTATTGTCTAATCAAATGAAATAGTATAATATATTCAATAATATACTGAGTAAATTTACCCTCCAATAGTCTATTACCAAAAAGAATTTTACCTCCTGAAAACCAAATTCCCTTTTGAGGTTTTGAAGTACCATGAATGAGTGCTTATTCTGCCTCTAAAAGAAGGTACACTTTCAATTACATTGTCTTCAAGAAAGCTTAAAAGGCTATGATTTCATGTTATATGGATTAAATTAAGGAAATTAATATCAATGCCCAAAACTTGAAAAAAAAAACAAAGTTTTAAGATGATAGCAAGATTTTATAAATTGGGTGTTTATTTTTTTCCTTGAGTTTATAAAAAAACACAGCAAGATATAAAACTATTATCTTAAAAAATTGTTTACAATTTGGGCATAAGAGGGTATAGAGTAGAATAAGTTGGAGTATGTGTATCAAGTGTCTTGGAATATTTTTTGATATCTTTATTTATAGAAAATTTATTTAAAAGTTGCAATTCTTATTTATTTTCAATTTTTTTATCAAATTATGTTTTCATGAAACTCAAATTTTTGAAATTGAATAAATTATCATTTGAATTATTTTATAACTTTAATTTTTCTTTTGAAAAAAAAAACTTTAAACGAGTTTGATATAAATTATATTTTATATATATAATATTTTTTTAAGGTATCTATACAAGTTTTAAAGCTGTTTTATACTCAGGGAAAGGATCGAACCTTCAAACACTAATTAAAGTAGGAGAAACTCTTATCATCTCACCTAACTCCCGTAGTTGTATTTTATATATTTATTACAGAATAATTATTTGAGACATGACATTCAATTGTCTTTAAATGGGCCTTTAGTGTAAAATCTTTCAAAGGTTGTTTTCATTCTAAAACATATGAAATCGAAATATTATGTACGAGTGTGTGAATATTTCACACAATAACCTTTTTGAATTGATTGTTTAACACTTTAAATTTATTCTTTTTCTTTAACATTGTAAAAACATTCACTCTTTAACTATATTTTAAAAACATTTTACCAAAAAAAAGTAAAAATCAAATGTATTAATCTGACATTTATAGAATATAGTATAAAATATGATTAGATTTGTTACAATCCGATTTTAAAAACTTTTTAATCTCAAATTTGAATTAGCCCAACATCACTTAACTTGATGCCCCATTTTATTTATTAATAAAATCTTATATTATATTTTATATTAATATTTACATATTCTTATAATTAATTTAAATTTAAAAATATTTTTATTATTTAAATTGAATTTGAGATTAATCAATTTGAAATAATAAAATTTTTTTTGCCCAAACTCAATTTAGACTAAGTCAAGTCAAGTTAGCCACTTAACCCGTTAACAGACATAGATATGTCCAACTATTACACATAATTGCATATATGAGTTCAACTCTATGAGAAAAAAAAAAATTAATTCTAACTTTAAATCAATTTGATTTTTTTACTCAATTATTATGCCGATTTATTCACAAGTGGTGGCAAAAAAATTGTTTTTAAAATTTTAATTGATACTGATCTCGAGGTTGATCTCTAAACAATTCTTACCTCTACTTTTTATTTAAAAAACAACTATGAGAATTACCTTGTTGTAAAGAAGAAAAGAAAGATGAAAATGATCATTGGATGCAATTTTTTTTTTATCAAATAAATTATTTCATAAAGAAACGGGGAATTGCAACAAAATAGGAATAAAATCCCATATACACAGTGGCCAACGAAGCCACAGACGCAACCACACAAGATGGAGAAAGTATTGAGGACCTCGGACCCGCACAAGACAAAATCCTGAAAGGCTAATAAAACCTATCACTTTATGGAGGAGAAAGCACGCATCCATTGCTTGAATTAAGCTTTCTTGTCAATCAATGGGAGCAAGGAGAGACCTCGAGACAATACTTTGGCATTCTTAGCCATTAAGGTGAACAGAATATTGATGCAATGAATCTCTATTCAAATCCCTTGTCGTCCTGGTAGTGGAAACATCTATGAACCTAAAAGCTAAAACAACAAATGTAATAGACAACCAACAAAAATGAGTCCCCATGAACCTGTGCAATAAAGTTTCACCAAGTGCTTGATAAACCATGAGCCACTTCCATGTGGACCAGGTCAAAGTTAAACCTATTGTTTTTTAAATCAAACTAAATCAGTCGGTTAGATTTACAATCAATTAAAATATCGATTTAAAGAAAGGGTTTGAATCAGTTAATTTGTAAATCAATGTGAACTAATTAAACTAAACTAAAACCAATTAAATTATCAGTTAAACCAATTTTTTAATTTTTTATTTTTCATAAAATTTTATAATTGAATCACTTAAACCAACAAATTATAACTTAGACGTATTCAACAATGAATCTAATTTTGATAACCTTAGTACTACTCATGGCCAAAACTTATTAAATCCGAAAGATCATTGGATGTGGTATTAGACCCATATAAAAATGATAGGAAAATTAGTCTAACAGGCTTCTTGCCTTGATTACGTAATTGTTGTGCAGTTTCGCATCATATATATGTGCATGTATGAAAGCATATGAGTGGGTTAATTTACGCTTCCGTACACAATTTCTCCGCACATAATGCCACTCAACCTGGTGGTATAAGTTCCATCAATTTCCAAACCTAATTTGAGAGACAAACCTAATCTCGGCACATTCAGACTTTACAAGTGAATCAGAGATTGACAAGTGTTCTATAAAATATAATAAAATATTTTAAAATAAATATTTATAAAAAAATAAACATTTATCAATTTTTTAATACTATTTATGAAATAAAAAAATATATTATCAATGTAGCAAAGAGTTGCCATATCTATTTGCTCAGCCCTCTCTCTATATATAAATTGTCTTCTTCATCACTTTCTATTGCGCTAATTTGCAACGGTATCAAATTGACGGCAAAATAGTATGCTGAGTATTGACCATTCCAAAGTTAAAGGTATACTTATACACACATTCACCTAAACCGTGGGCTATGCTTATTTTCTTAAACGTTGTTATCATGCTAGCAAAATCTGTCTCCAACATAAGTGCACTTATTTGTGCTTGTAGAGTTTGTTCACACATCAAATCCAAATCATACTATATTTTATTTCCAAGGACCCAATAAAAATTTCAATTAATTCCAAAAATTTTGTTCCACTATTTTGAGTAGGAGGTTTATATTCTATAAATCGAAGTCAAAATTTGGGAGGTTAAGTGTGATCGTCCCATCATGTACTAAAACTAGTTTTGAGATGTATGTGTTTATATTATATTTTAATTTAGACGAAACCATTTTAATATAAGAGTGAAGTCAGAATTTTATAAAATTTGTACCTTCAAGCCAATTTAAAAATGAAAAAGATGGGTAAAGACCGCAGGTGTTGAGTCTAGAACGGTGTGAGACAAGGTTTGTCTCCTCTCCTCTCACCAAAATATATTAACAATATGAAAAGAAAAGAAGAAAAAAGAAGGATAAGGCTCTCACTTTACTCAATTTCTGCATTAACTTTGACTAGTGTTTCTCTTTTCTGAAGTCCAAAATGTACAACCATGTGAAGCTACAATAAATTCCGGACTTGTGCATCAAAATTAAGAAACTAATTATTATTAATGATTCCTATTAGGTTTTTATTTAATTTATTTAAAACAACTCAATCAATATATATTTTAAAAATATGTTGAAACCATTTGTTGAGCCCTTACTAATTTGATGTTTATAAAATTGGTGCCAATCAATCATGTGGATCATTAATGACATGAAAGTAAGGGTGATGGAGTAATGCCTAATCCTCGTGAATTAACTGCTTTAATTAAGCCAATACCATGGTCCTTGACATAAGGCTCATTATGTTTGTCTTTTATGTTCAATTTTGGGGAATTTGTTCACTAAAATCTAGAATTGGTAGCTCTAATTAATGAGTCAAACATTAAAAGAAAAAGGAAAACATGCTGTGAATTCAGCAAGGCATGTGCAACTATCTGACTTTTGTGTCCCCATTTTCTAATGTCACTCCATGCCTTTACCTTCTCCTCCAAATCAAACCAACAATCAAAATTTTGTTATTTTAATAATTCCAAGTTTTTATCCATAAGTTTTGTTAAAAAAAAAAAGAATGTTGGTAATGACAATATATTGCAAAGAAAAGAGAAATAAAAATAAAAACACACAGATTTTTACGTGAAAAGCTTTTCGGGAAAAAAACTACGGGCAGAGGAGAAGAAAATTCACTATGTCGAATTCGAATAATTACAAGAGGAATAGACTATGTCTATTTATAGGCTTTTAAAGCCATATTCTAATAGGAGTGTAGTAAGACTGAAACACCTTATTCTAATCAATATAAAATAGATGAAGTTTAATAAGGTTTAAAAAACCTTATTCTAAAATAAAATAAAAGAAATGTAGTTCTATATGGATTTTACTTTTATTTTATTTTACCAATTTTATTTAAATAAGGATTCGGGTCACTTAATTCTAACAATCTCCACCTTGACACAAATTCTCAATGAACAGGTTCTTCATCGCAAACTCTCAACGAACAAGTTCTCCACCTCTTCTATAAAACCCCTTAAGGGTTTAAATTCAACACTGAACACCAACCAAGTCTAAGCAATGCTCAAACTTGGTTATAGGAAGTGACTTAGTCATCATATCTGCAGGATTTTCATGAGTACTAATTTTGCTCACAACAATATCACCACGAGCAATAATATCACGAACAAAATGATACCGAACATCAATGTGTTTTGTTCTCTCATGAAACATTTGATCTTTTGTAAGGAAGATTGCACTCTGACTGTCACAAAATACTGTACTGATTTGAAGGTCTTCATTGAGTTCACTAAAGAGTCTCTTCAACCAAATAGCTTCTTTACAAGCCTCAGTAATCGCTATGTACGCAGCTTCAGTGGTAGACAAAGCGACTGTAGTTTGCAAAGTGACTTTCCAACTGATTGCACAACCTCCGATTGTAAAGACATAACCTGTTAGAGATCTTTTTCTATCAAGGTCTCCAGCAAAATCAGCATCAACATACCCAATGACTCCATCTCTAGTTCTTCCAAACTATAAGCAAACATCAGTAGTACCTCGTAAGTATCTTAAAATCCACTGAACTGCTTTCCAATGTTCTTTACCAGGATTCGCCATATATCTGCTAACTGCACTAACTACATATGATAAATCTGGACGTGAACAAACCATAGCATACATGAGAGATCCCACTGCACTAGAGTATGGAACATGTGACATGTACTCTATCTCATCATCTGATTGTGGAGACAAAGCCGATGGAAGTCTGAAATGGGCTGCTAAAGGAATACTAACAGGCTTAGCACTCTGCATATTGAACTTGCAAAGAACTTTCTCAATGTACCCCTTCTGACTTAGGTACAATTTACTTGTTTTTTTATCTCTGAGAATCTCCATACCAAGGATCTTCTTTGCTGGTCCCAAATCTTTCATCTCAAAATCTTCACTTAGTTGGGCTTTGACCTTTCTTATCTCTCCTTTATCTTTTGCTGCTATCAACATGTCATCAACATAAAGAAGTAGATACACAAAAGAACCATAATTGTTTTTCTTAAAGTAAACACAACTGTCAAAACTACTTTTTTTTGAAATCATGAGAAGTCATAAAGGAATCAAACCTTTTGTACCACTATCTTGGTGACTGTTTCAAACTGTAAAGAGATTTTTTCAGCAAGCAAATATAGTCCTCTTTTTCTAAGACTGTAAAACCCTCTAGTTGCTGCATGTAAATATCCTCCTAAAGTTTTCCATGCAAAAATGCAGTTTTTACATCTAACTGCTCAAGCTCCAAATCATGCATAGCCACAATACCAAGCAAAGCTCGAATCGAACTATGCTTCACAACTGAGGAGAACACATCTGTGAAGTCCACTCTTGGAATTTGACTGTAACACTTTGCAACAAGCTTTGCTTTATATCTGAGTTCTTCAACTCCTGGAGTCCATTCTTTCTTTTTAAACACCCATTTACAACGAACAAGCTTTTTACCTTTAGGAAGTTTCACAAGATCCCATGTTCTGTTTTTGTGGAGTGATTCCATCTCTTATTGCATAGCAAACATCCACTTTTTTGAGTCTTCACAGCTAACCTCCTCAGAATAATTAGATGGATCTTGGTTTGCATCTATATCTTTAGCTACATTTAAAGCATAAACAACTAGATTAGCGTCGGCATACTTCTTTGGAGGTTTAATTTCTCTTCTAGTTCTATTTTTGGCGATAGAGTATTGTAGTGAAGAAACAACTCTATTATCAATTTTTGTACTGGCTTGAGGAGTCAACTCTGTATTAATCTGATGCTCCACCTGCTTTTGATTTTCTTTATTTGAAGAGTCTTTAAAAGATAAGTTAGGTAGCATAGCAGTTTCATAAAAAATAACATCTATGCTAATCACAACTTTTCTATTTTTAGGACACCATAACTTATACCCTTTTACACTAGCTCTATAACCAAAAAAAAACACATTTAATGGATCTTGGTTCTAATTTTCCATTATCAACATGAGCATACACAGGACACCCAAAGATCTTTAAATCAGAATAATTAGTAGGATTACCAGACCATACCTCTTGTGGAGTCTTTTTCTCAATGGCAACGGATGGAGATCGGTTGATCAAAAAACATGCAGTAGAGGCTGCTTCTGCCCAAAACGACTTTGTTAAGTTGCCATTCGACGACATACATCGAACCTTCTCCACGATCGTTCTGTTCATTCGTTCTACAACGCCGTTTTGCTGTGGAGTATGACGAACTGTCAAGTGTTTCATGATCCCTTCTGACTTGCACAATCTATTAAACTCATAAGAACAGAACTCTAATCCATTGTCTGTGGGGAGGTATTTTATTTGTTTTCTCGTCTGTTTTTCAATCATAATTTTTCAAGACTTAAATGCGGAAAACACATCGTTTTTCTGCTTTAGGACGAAAACCTAAACTTTTCTGGAAAAATCATCAATAAAAGTTAGCATATAATTAGCTCCACCTCTCGAAGGCACTCTAGATGGCCCCCACAGATCAGAATGAATATACTCTAATGTTCCCTTCGTATTATGGATTCCTCTAGTGAATCGAACTCTCTTTTGCTTCCCAAAAACATAGTGCTCACAGAACTTCAGTTTGCAAATTCCTTACCCATCAAAAAGTCCTCTTTTGCTCAATTCTGCCATGCCATTCTCACTCATATGCCGTAGGCGCATATGCTAAATTTTAGTAATATCATCATCTAATAAGGAAGAGGAAGTGATAGCTGCATCACCAGTAACAGTAAAACCCTGCAAAACATATAACTTGGCAGTCTTTCTCTGCTCTTTCATTACAATAAGGGAACCTTTGGAAATCTTTAAAACCCCACTTTCAGCTGTGTATCTGTACCTTTTTGAATCAAGAGTACTCAACGAAATTAAATTTCTCTTCAATTCTGGAACATGTCGTACGTCACTAAGTGTTCTGACAACTCCATCAAACATTTTAACTTTAATTGTTCTAACACCTGCGATTTTACATGAAGCATTATTTCCCATCAAAATAACACTTTCAGACACTGTTTCGTAAGTTGTAAACCAATCCTGATTGGGATTCATATGGAAGGTGCAGCTCGAATCAAGTATCCACTCCTCGCTCACTTTAGAATTGTTGACAGAAGCGACTAGAAGTTCACCATCGCTGAAGTCTTCTACAACATCAGCTTCATCAAAATTTTCTGGTTGTTTTCCCTTTTGATTCATAGTCTCCCTTTTAATCTTGTTTTGTAGGTTATATCACTCAGATTTAATGTGCCATTTCTTCTTGTAGAAGTTACAAGTTTTACCTCTGTTTGAAAACTTCGATCTACCCTTAAATTTACCGCAATGATTCCATTCCTGTGTCCTTCCACGATCATCATTAACATTCCAATCTTGTCTCCTACGAACAATGAGACCCTCTCTCTGAGAGTTGGGTTTAACCACAAGTTGCTTCATCTTATCATACAAAGTCAAAGAATCATAAACCTCATCAACTGTGAAAGACTCACAGCTTATAAAATCGTGTCTTTAAAGGTTGAATAAGTTGGGGGCAATGAACAAAGTAGAATCAACCCTAAATCTTCCTTAGCATACTGAACCTTCATGGCCTCTCAGTTTGAGAGAATTTCTTTAAACACTGTTAAGTGTTTGTGTACAGACGCACCTTCCTTCAAATGATGATCATAAAGACGCTGCTTCATATACAACTTGCTTGTTAGAGTTTTCGACATACTTATTTGTTCCAGCCTCTTCTATAATACAGTGGCGGTCTTCTCCTTCATCACATCCTGCAAAATTTCGTTGGACAAATACAGATGTAATTGTGTTAACGCATTTTGATCTTTACGCTTCTTCTCTTCATCTGTTAATGTCAAAGGCATCTTATCTATCCCTAGCAGGGCATCCTCTAGATCCATCTACGCAAGAACTGTTTGCATCTTAATCTGCCATAACGCAAATCTGGTGTTGTGATCCAATAGCGGAATTTCATACTTCAAAGACGCCATTACGGTGATTGAGATGAACAACCCGGAAGCTCTGATACCAATTTGTTAAAAAAATAGAATGTCGGTAATGACAATATATTGCAAAGAAAAGAGAAATAAAAATAAAAATAAAGAACACACAGATTTTTGCATGGAAAGCCTTTCGAGAAAAAACCACGGGCAGAGGAGAAGAAAATTCACTATGTCGAATTCGAATAATTACAAGAGGAATAGACTATGCCTATTTATATGCTTGTAAAGCCATATTCTAATATGAGTATAATAAGACTAAAACACCTTATTCTAATCAATACAAAATAGATAGAGTTTAATAATGTTTAAAAAACCTTATTCTAAAATAAAATAAAAGAAGTGTAGTTCTATATGGATTTTACTTTTATTTTATTTTATCACTGTATTTTATTTAAATAAGGATTCGGGTCACTTAATTCTAACAACTTTAATTTGTTTATTTTCGCTATCAACATTAGGATGTTTACTTATTTGGGTGAAATAATTATCCTTTTACATTGTGAAAATTGAAACCTTAGTTTAATTGGATAATATTATTAAACCTTGTCATTAAATTGTTAGCTTGAAGAATTAACAAAATAAAAAAATCATCATTTTGTATGTAACAAATTATATCTATATATAAAAAACAAAACATTAGTTTAAATTGTTTTGTTTACCAATAAATGCACTGATTTCTCAATTTTTATAAAGTACAAGGACCCAATTCTAACAAATTAAAGTAGAGTGGCTAACTTCTCAATTTTTATAAAGTAGGAAGATGAAATTCAAAATTAGAACAACAAAAAACTACCTAAAGTTCAATTTATGAATTAATATTGATAGACAACATTATTTTGTTATTAAAGATATAAGATTGGAATTTTTTAAGGGTTTGTTTTTGGTTTGATAAGGAGGCGAGGTAAGAATTGTTTAGGATTTTTCCTTGAAATTAGGTGTAAACAAAAACTTCAATATTAGTGCAACTCCTAGACGTTGCTTGATAAGCTTAAGAAATGGACTTAATTTTAATTATATTTACTCTTTTTATTTTTCGAATTTTGAAATTTCAGTCTTGATCAAATGATGATAGTCAAATTTATTAAGTTATGCAATTTAAAATTTTACACGACAAACATATTATCACATGCGTAATATCATGTCAACTTATTATTTTCACATATTGCACCCAAACAAGTCAATTAATGGATTTAATGACTATCATTTATATCAAGGCTGAAATTTCAATTTTAGAAAACTATAGAAACTAAAAAAGATCAACTTGGTGAACAAGGACTTTTTTTTGAAAGTTTAGAAGTACAAAACAATCAAAGTAGAAGTACCAATACATGTCCAAGTAACCACCAAATGTGGAATCAAACTATTACAACACAAACAAACTGTGATATGGAACAATCCGAGCTATGAACTAACTAATTTGAACTAAATCTCACACTTGGCAACAACATATGGTGGGACTTGAAGACCTACACATTTAATTGCACATGGTGGGTCTTGAACCTTGGTACTCAAGGTCTAGGACTAAATCTTCAATTGTGCCAAGGCTTCATTAGCTATTGGAGAACAAGGACTAAATCTTCAATTTTACGCATAATTGATGACTAATTGAAAAAAATAACCAAACAGATTTAATTGCTACCGCTAGGGTCTATATTGAAAATTTGAAATTCGTAGTATAAGAACTAAAATCAAACAATTTAAAAAGTACAAGGGTTAAAAGTGATCCAATTAAATATAGGGACAAAATCCACAACTTACACATAGTACATGAAATAATAGTAGAATTGGATCAAATTAAATCAACTAAAAATTAAGACCCCATTTAATACCTAAAATATTTTCTATTTTTATTTTTAAAAAATAATTTCATAAATAAAAATTAAAAAAATTATTTTCAATAACGAAAATATGAAAACATGTATGGTACTTATTCTCCTATAATAGAAACATTAGAAATAAAATAAAATAATTTCTAGATTTATATGGATTTAATCTACATTAAGAAATTTATATTTAAAAATTATTGAAATAAAAAATATTTTTGGATTATATATATTTGAACCAAGGTCAATTCTTTTAAGGTTAAAAATTTTTATTTTTAATATTTTTCAGTTTTACAAAGTAATATCAGTGAAAACAATGAAAACAACTCTTTTTTATTATTATTTTTTTTATTTTCACATATTCTTATTTTTCAAAATTTCAATCAAACACGTTTTCTTTAGTTTTTTTGTATTCAAAAGAAAGTAGAAGAAAAATGACATTGATTTAATTTTTTACACACATTTAATAAACAGTAATAAAAACCTCTTAGTATATTTTTCTATAAAAAATGTGAAAAATGATAATAACATAGGGAGGTACTTAAGAATATTTCTATTTTATTTCTTTTCACATTGCATTATATTTTAAAGATTTTTTTTTAATTTGGATTTGTTTAAAATAAAGTGAAAAGTTTTGAAAATTAAAATAAATTACACAATTTAATTACTTAAATTTAACATTTAAATTTTCAATTTCTCAAATATCATCTAGTTGATCAAACGTTCGAAATTTATTTGTAAACCAACGTCATAAGTAGAAGAGATGCATATATATAATAATCCAAATGTAAGTGACTAGTATTATTTTTTAAAAGAAAATATTGAGATGATAGAGCTAGATAGGAAAGATAGAGTAGGTATGGGAATTTAGGGCAAACCGACTAAACCCAAACTTTGTGGCGTATAGTGATGCACATCTTCATGCTTAGCCTTTGTAAAGGGGAGTGAGTGAGGGCTTTATCACCAATATAATGTGCCATAAAGGTAGACATAGCTGACCTACCTTTCTATGAATCTCTGCCAGGAATACTCTTTACCATAAATCATGCCTATTACAACAAAAAAGATTTCATAGGATAAAGTAATTAATTAAAAATTATCTATGGTGGTTAGTTAATAATATTTATATTGCTTTCTCGGTTTTATTTATCTACTTTGTTTTATTCCCTAATTAATTAAGATTGTATTTTTTATTTATACATTTTCTTAAAATATTTATAATTAAATATGAAAAAAAATATTCAAACAAAACCCATTAATATCAAGGGGACAAGATTCTACATTGTCCAATGTGTTTATTGTACATTAAATGAAAAAAAAAAAAAACCCTACCAAGATTTAGAAAATAAGCTTAAAAAAGGTGTAGCTTAAAAGAAAAAGTTTATTCTACCTTAACTCTTATTCTGTAAACTTATTAATAAGGTAGTAGACTTTCGTCTTTAAGCTTTTTATCGTCTCAAATTATATACGATCAGTCCTCTTTATAACAACATTTTACTATAATAGTTAAGATTCTAGCAAAATCAATTTTTTATATTTTATTTTAACTATATATAATAAATTTTTACTTGTAACAACAATAACTATAGCTATGAAGTACGTTGTTTATTAATTTTATTAAATTAAAATATACATAAACAACAATGCTTTCACTTATTGTACATCTTTTAATTTTATTGATTTGATGCTTACTTTCTTTATTTGACGAAAATTCGCAATATAAATTTTATTGTAAATCTACAACAATTATTTTTTTATAACAACATTATAAGCGTATAAAAGTCACATATCTATAATAAGCAAAATTTTAATAAACAAATAAAGCTGATATAAAAAGCACAAACTATATTTGCATGATTGTTTATGCATTTCCATAAAAAAAACACTAGCAAAGTTCAATACACTAGCAAAGTTCAATACTGAAATTTGAACCTAGTCAAAAAAAAAAAAAACACCAAGACAAACCACATCTTCAATACTAACACCATCCTAAAATTAAATCTAGAAAGTCAAAATACAACCACAACACTTATAATGGCGGTCACAGCACAATACTTGTACGGTCAATTTTTTTTTATAACAACTTTATTTGTCTGATAAGATTTTGTTTGCCACAAAGAAATGATTTTTATACATTTATAACGACATACTATTATACAGAGAATTATTATAAGCCCATCATGAAATTCATATAGTGAATTTTCATCAAATAAATATAATTATAAAGAAAAGAAAGTAAAGATTAAATCAATAAAATTAAAATATGTATAACAAGTGCATGTATTATTGTTTTTATTCATATTTTATTTTACATTCTTTCGCATGATTAATTATGAAGTTCATAAATCTAACAAGTTCAATTAATCAATATGAGTTATTAAATTCAAGTAATTAATTTATAAGTTTATGATGTTTCAAATTCGAATATTTAATTAGAGAATTTAATAATTTATTGAATTGACATATTTAATTCTACTCATTTACAATTATTTTCATTTAATAAAATATTATTAATAGATTTCTTCATGTGAAATATAAATATTTTATTAAAATAATATTTTAATTAAGATTATTTTGTTTAATAAATTATAAATACCAGGCTTGCTTATATGAAATAATTATAATTTTACTTAAAATTTTAGACAATATGTTGTTATAGAGAACTAATTTTATAACTATAGATGTTGTTATAAGTGAAAAGATGTTATAGAGAGTTAAAATTAAAAAAAAAAATCGATTTGACAAAAAATTTGATTATTATAGCAGTTGAATGTTATAGAAAAAGTTAACTGTATAAGCAAAAAATTACCATCATGCTTTAAACATCGAAGGTCAGAGAACTCCAAACCTTTGCTAGAGCATCAACCATACTATTAACCTTTCACTTCACGTTAATAAACACCACATCCTTGATCATATTCCATTTCAAATCAATGGCCTTGAAGGTTTCTCACACATGCAAAGGTCGTTTTGCTTACCAAGTACCTAAGAAATAACAGTCCCAGAGTTAAACTCGATGACGAATTTTCTTGCCAATGTAACCAGATTCAACGAAAATGTCCAAGACAAATTTGATAACGATTACTTCAGCAGTAATAGCATCTGTGTGATTAAAAGGGACAGAGAAAAGGGTTGATACTTTTAACTTTTACATTATGCAAAACTCATCCACACCCTACAAGACCCGGAAAACCTTTAGCTGGTGGACACCATGGATGGTAGACCGCGCCCATAATAGGCAACCCAAGTTCTTTAAACATTACACTATCGTTCCTTTAAGGCAGTTAAACTAAGGATTTAACTATTAAATCCTAATAGAAACAGCTTTTGGCAATTTTGTAACCAAAAAACAATAAATATATATATATATATATATATATATATATCTAATACTAATAAAAAAAAGGTAGTAAAATGTTTTCTTCGCGGGCATTCTTCCACCACCCACATAAAACAAAATGAACAAGGAATGGAATAGTGTGTTTTTCTGTTTACATATTCATAAATTTGATTTTTCTCTTGAGATTGGGTTTTAGTGCTGTGGAACAAAGATGATTTATAGGTATGTGATTTCGTTTCAGATCAGTATATTGAACCTTTTGTTGGAAAATTTTGGTTCACAAAATGATTTTACAGTTAAAGGGAAGATTAAAAATTTTCAAAACCAAGTCAATTTGTGATATTCATAACAATAAACTTTTACTGAAAAGTACTTGTATAACAGCCTGATAAATTTATCCTGTTTCTATAAATATTTGACACAAGTGTATATCTGCTTTAGTGGTTAAGTGTTTTGGGAGTGTGTGAGAGGTATTGGGTTTAAATCCTTGCGCGAGCGTTGGAACTGAAAGTCTGAGGAGGTTGAGATAGTGGATTAGTGGGAGAAAATCTAGGAACTTGTTGTCATATCTATTTTTTTTTTATTTTAATTTTATTATTTTTCCCTAAGATCTATCCATCTTTTTTACGTCCCTTTTCCCTTATCTACAATTTTGTTCCCTTTTGTTTTTTCCAATTTTGTCATCACTCTTTATCTCCTGTTGTTATTTTTGGAGCCTCGTTGCTCCTCGCTCAGTTAAGGTAAGTAGGGTTGCATCTGTTGGGTTTCGTTTTCTGTAAGGTTGGTGTTCCTTCTGTGATGGCGTGTTGGTGTAATCATGAAATTTGATTCTTTTCTGCGATTATTTTGGTGTAGGAGAAGGCGTTGAACTATAAGATTCGTTCGAGCGATCTAAACCGTGTTAGTATCTGTTCTTGTAAGTGGTAAGTTTCGTGCCTTATTTCTGGATTTTGTGTTGTCTCGTAAATTGTTTACTAAGTGGTCATTGGATTACTGTTTCTTAGGTTTCGGAGGGCTTGGGGTTGTTGTAGCATTTTAAATGAATCAGGTGTGTTCCCACAATGCAAAAAACGACGTTTCGGTAAAAGCCAAAAATTCTCACTGTCGACACCACATAGGTGTGTGCGAGACACGGCCGTGCTTGGCTCGAATGTGGCCGTGTGGCCATACGGGCTAGGCCAGGTTAGGCTTATGGACCCATACGGGCATGTGGACTTAGGTCAGGCCGTGTGGGTCACACGGGCAAGGCCAATCTGGGCGTGTGGGCCCATATTTCTGAAATTTTCCTCAGGGTCACGCGGGTCGTTCCGTTTGACTGTGGGCCTACCATAGGGTCGGTAAGGGCTAACCAAACCCTAAAACTAGGCGATCTGTTAGACTGATATTTTGTTCCGAGTATGTTACTATAGTGCATGTCTAATGAATCTGCTAGATATATGACAACTATCCGTATCTGAGCATGTTTAATCGGTTATTTCTGTATCTGTTTCGGGATGAGATTTGTATATGAGGAGAAAGTATTCTGTATGGCCATCATCGCATATATTCTGGCAACTTGGCTACACATTATCTGACTGGTGTCGTAATGGTACGTGAACAGGCCCAATCTGCCCGGGCCCAAACCAGAAATAAAAACCCAAAACCAAATAAAAATAAGTCCAATTAGAAAGTCCAATTTATAAGCCCAAATTTAGAAAACCCTAGCCCAAAATTACAACAGCCCAATAAGCCCACAAATTAATTTTTTTTCAAAAAGCCAGAAACCGCCGCCGTCCACATGTGCTATGTCTCCTCGGGTGCGCCGCCCGCGCCTCGTCCCGAGGCCTGACCCATCCCGCTACTGTCGTTGCACCAAAACAGTAAAAAGCCGAAGTTTCCGCCTTCGTTGACCTCGCTTGCAAAAAAGAAACAAAAACAAAAGCAAACAGCAAGAAACAACCAAACAGTATGAGAAAATAATAAAAAAGGGGTGTAGTCGACTATAAAAGCCCCAAACCGACTTGTAATTTTTTTATAGACAAAAATACGAAAAATACAAGAAGATAGATTCAATTCAAAAAGGTTTCCCTTTTATTTTTTTTTTCCTTTTCCTTTTCGCATTCCATCGCCATGTGGGGGCAGAGGTTCGTTGCTTCCAATGAAAAGAGACCTTTCAGGGGCTCAGAAACTCAAAACAAAAACAAGGAATTTTTAATTTTTTCAACCACCACATACGACGGCACCGTCGTCGGCGACTGGCGGCAGCCACAGCGACCGATGACCGGACCTAGGCCGGACCTAGGATGGGGAGAGAGGCATGAGAGAATTTTTAAGTTTTTTTTTTGGGGTGTTGGGTTGAAATGATTTTTTGGTAACAATTTTAGTTTATATAAACATCCAAAACGGCGCCGTTTTAGGGCTGGCTTCAATAGCCCAAAAACGACGTCATTTTGACATAACCCGATCCGACCCGACCCACCCGGCCTAGGATCCTCGTGTTTTTTAGCGGAAGGGTTATTTGTGCTTTTGGTCCTTCCGCTTTTTTATTAATTTGCGATCCAGTTCTTTTATTTTTTTAAATTCGGCCCAATAATTTTGCGGTTATTTCACTTTAGTCCGTTCGAAACGGCGCATTTTGGGAATAAGGAATAATTTCCCATTTGGTCCCCCATCTCATCCTCGTGTTACAAATTAGTCCTCTACCTTATTTTCACCCTTGATTTTGGCCCAAAATTCTGTTTAAATTTCAATTTAGTCCCTCATTCAATTTAATTTATTTATTTAACCGCTTATTTATTATTCTTTATTTTTGTTTATTTTTTTATTTGTTTTTTTGGGGCATTTATTTCCTTTTATTGTATATTATTATTATTTAATCCCAATTTGATCTTCATTCACTTAATTTCCACCATTTATAGATTCATTTATTTTTTATATATTTTATTATTATTATTTATTTGTTATTTTATTTGTTTATTGTTCTTTACTTTTTAGTACATTAAAGTAATTTATTTCCTTTATTGTATTTTTATTTTATTATTATTATCATCGTTATTATTATTTATTGTTATCTATTTTTTCAAAAAATAGGCAATGTTACGTATTTGAATGATTCGATAAAATCGTGCCCTAACTTACGGGGTTTCGATTTTTCTCGTTGAACTCGAATAATTGAGTATCCTTTCAAAAATTGAAACACGTGAGATTTCAAATCAAAACCAAAGGCCAAACTATTCTCGAATATTCGAAGTTTCGTGTCCTAACTTACGAGATGTGACGTTTTGTTGCCTCGAGATAAGAAGGGCTTCAATATATTTTCGACTTATTTAAGCATTCCAAAATAAAATATAAATTAATGCAAAAAGGGATCGTATTTTAATTTCTTTCTGAGTTTTCAACTTTCGACATAAAAATAATTAATTTGGTACCAATTTTGGGCGTCACGAGGGTGCTAATCCTTCCTCGTGCGTAATCGACTCCCGAACCCGTTTTCTGGATTTTCGTAGACCGAAAAACATTATTTTGATAAATCAAACCTCTTATCAAAACGATCAAATCACGAGGTGATCCGATCACACCTCATAAAAAAGATTGGTGGCGAGTCCCATGTTCGTTTTCAAAATCAAAGTCGACCCCTTTTACAAAAAAAATGGCTTCGACAGTAGGATATGGTGTGTAGGGATGGGTGGGTGTTTTAACCTCACATGGTGTGTTGGGATGGTCGAAGTTGGTGTGTAGCGGATCGGGGTAGGATTCTATATATTCTGATCTGTATATCTGATTCTGATGACTGTATCTGAAATGGACATAAGCCCGAATCTGTATCTGATTGCATATGAGATTTCTGTATGTTTGCATGCTTAATTCTGTTGGGTTACACACTGAGTTTTTGAAAACTCATATATGTTTGTTTGTTCTGTTCAGGTAATCCACAGATTTAGGCAGATCGGTGCGGCGGAGACTCGGCAGTGACCACTTGACCCAGAACTATTATGCTTAGTAATATTATGGTTTTATCTAAAATTTCCAGATTTAATTGAGAGTTTGTAATTTCTGGGAATCTCTGAACTGTATGGATTTTGACTTGGTTTGGTTTCATTTGCTTGATTTAGCATGCTTTAACAAAATGTTTTATGCCCACGACGGTTTCACGCAAATAAAGGTTTTCTAAAAATACAAATCAGATTTCCAAAATATAACAGTTTTATAAGATTTTCGCTGTAAAGTTTGTTTTGGCTGAATAACCAATTAACTAATGTTTTTGACAATGGATATAAAGGAATATGAGTTAATAAACAAAAATGGTTTTATCGTATTGACTTCGTTTTCAAACCCCTTTCCTTATGACGCCTCCAGATTCAACCATAACGTCTAAGCCGAGTTTGGGGGTGTTACATTTAGTGGTATCAGAGCCAGGTTACAAAACTCAGGCTATAAAATTTTGGGTTCCAAAATTGTGTTTCTATAAGAATTATTTTTTTTAAATAATTTGAATAATCTGAAAAATTATGTGGTATACCGAGTCTCCGGCGCCGATTCTATAAGTATCTCTATACTTAGATAGAACTGTTCTGAAACACTGTAGATAGTACCTTCTGAAACTGTACTGAAATAGTTAGAGACTGAAACCTCTGAAAACATCTCTGAACTTCTGATAATTTTTGCATAAAATATCTGATAATAAGTACTGGAACTGATGTATAAAACTTTATAATTTAGATAAATTTGAATTATACAATGAGCACTCGTGGAACTCGCAGACGTGGTACTCGTGACCGTGGTAAAGGTGTAGGGGGCTCGAGCTGAATCTTCCTCTCTGGGCAGTATGCCAAATATGGATACTAGTGAGACGCCGGTTTCGCCTGCTACTGAGAATGGGTCTCAAAGTCATTCGATTGGGGACGACGCACTGTCCCAGGCCATGTTGAAGATATTAGACCCCATTCTAGATCTGGGGGTTGTGGGTCGGTAACTGAACGACTCCGGTCTAATGGTGTTGAGCTGTTTAGGGGTGTCACTGGAGTCGCCCCTACTATGGTCGAGTATTGACTGGAGGCCACCGAGAGGATCATGAATGACTTGAGTCGATCATGGCTTTCAACCAAACAACCTTCTCTGCTATCCTCATATCACGAATGTCGAAACCTTTTTGAAAATCGACTGTTAAAAAAAATGAAAATAGAATCGCCACCAATCCTTTTTATTAGGTGTGATCGGATCACCTCATAATTTGATCATTTTAATTAAAGGTTAGATTTACTAAAATGATGATTTTTTGTCTACAAAATCCAGGAAATAGGTTCGGGAGTCGATTATGCATAACACCCTCGTAACGCCCAAAATTGGTACCTAGTTGATTACTTGATATCTTAGTGTCGAGAATTGAGAATTCAAAGAAAATTTAAAATACTATCCCTTTTTTTTTGCATGATGTTATTTGATTAAAATATCACTAACTAAATTAAATTTTATGGAAAATGCCTTCTTATTTCAAGTTAATCGAGTAAAGTCATGCCCCTAAGTTAGAGCACGATGTCTCGAATCCTCGAAAATAAGAATAATCGCCATTTGATTATTGTCCTATGTGTCTTGAATTAAAAAGGATGTTCAATTATTTTGGTTCAAGGAGAAAGTCGTACCCCGTAAGTTAGGGTACGATTTTTCGAATCCCCTAATTAAAGAACATCACCTTGGTTCTAATTATTTCCTATGTGTCGGGTAAAAACAAATATAACATTTAATGCGATGTGCAATTAATTTATTTGGGCATAGTATGAAAATGGATAAACATATTTAAACATGATACATAGTATGTTAATAGCAAAATAAAATAAAATAGCTATGTGGGTAAAAAAAAAATAAAATGATGATATTAGAATAATAAATAAATAAATAAATAATAAAACAACCATGCTAGTAGATAATAATGAGAATAAAATAATAATCATGCTAATAAATAATAATAGTACATCTATAATAGTAATAATAATATTAATCAATGATGGTAACAATAAATAATTATGATATGATTAATACCGTATTTAATGAAAATGAAAGTATAAAAATGTAAATTAAAGGGGAAAATGTAAATGACATAAATTAGAAATACTGAAAAATAAAAATATATAAAAATAAAAAAGGAGGGCTGAATTAAATAAATGAAGGACTAAATTGAGATTTAACCAAAACTTAAAGCATGAATTGAGAAATAAATAAAGGAAGGGGAAATAAAGGACTAAATTGAAAATATAGCAAATTTTAATGCCTAAATTATGAGAAAACAGAACATAAATGATTAAATTAAAATGGAATAGAAAAGTTTAGGGATCCAAAGGGAAATTATCCCAACCCTATGTCATATCCTTAGTTCAACAGTGGGTCAAAGGACCGATTTGCAAGGAAATTAAAATTATAGGGTAAAAAATAAAAAATAAAAAGGAGTAGGACGAAAATAAAAAGGAGCAAAACAAGTAGAAGGACCAAAATGGAAATTACCCCCTCCATGCGAAAACACGCGGATCCTACGGGGTCAGGTTGGATTATTCGGGTCGACTTTGAAACGACGCTGTTTTGGGAGTCTGAAGCCAAGCCCAAAACAACGTCGTTTTGGGGGCTTATATAAGTAAAAAAAATCTTTAAAAAATCCATTTTAAATTATTTTTTTAAAAAAAAAAACTTCTTTTCCTTTCATTTTTTTCTCTGAAGCTGTCCTTCCCTCCAGTCACGGGGCCAACGAGTCTTCTCCGTGGCCACTGGTCATCGGTGATGGAGACCGCCGTCTCCAGTGGCTGGAAATCGAAAAAGACTCCCCTTTGAGTCTTCTTTTCATGTAGAACACAGATCTGGGGTCAAAATCCCCAAAAAACGATCCAAAGTTCAAAAAAAAAAAAGAAATTGATGAAACCTTTCGGTTTCTTGGGGTTCTTTTTAAAGAAAAAAAAGAGATGGCCCCCACGACGAAGGATTCCTACGACGGCCGGAGACAAAACACTGCAGGTAAAAGTCGAGCCTTTTATACTTTTTTATATATTTCTATTTTAGACGAAATTAAAAAAACTACCTTTGTTAATTCTTTTGTATTCAATTTTCTTCTTTTTTGAATCTATTCGATTGCTTATTATAAAACTACATGTGTTTGTTGTGGCTTTTATAGCCAAATATATTACAGAATATGTTTTCCTTTTTTCTCTTTTCTGCTTCTTCTGTTTCTACTTTCTACCTTCTACTTTTGTTATTTCTTCTTTTTAGGTGTTCGTGACAAGGTCAACGGCGCTGAGGAGCCGAGCCTTACCATTTCGGTGAAAGGAGAGGGGCAGGCCTCAGGCGATGCGCCTACTGACGTGGTGAGGGAGCGGCGCTAGAGGGATTAAAGGTGGCTAGGGTTTCTTGTTTAGTTTTTAGATTTTAGGTTTTGGGCTAGGGTTTTTAGGCTAACAGATTGGGTATTTAGGGTTTTGGGCTTGTAATTTGGGCCAATATATTTTTTGTAAGTGAACTTGTTATTTTTTTGTTGTTTTGTTTATTGGCCCGGACAAATTTGGGCCCTTACAACGAATTGTGCCAAGTGTGAGCTCGAACAATATGAACCAAAACATAGAAAAAACGATGTAATTACTTTTAGTAGGAAAGTAATTTCTCTTAATAGAAACCTGTAAAGATCATAATTCTTAGAAAATAGAATTTATTCTTAGATACTAAATTCCCTTTATTTTCTGGCAAAATATTGGTGTATGAAGCTTATAATTTTAGGTCAATCGGTGCCATTTGGGGAGAGATACAAGAATCCTGGTTGGCCAAGCCTTTGTAAAATAATATTATTTAAATAGAAAACACATTCCTACTCTAACTAGAGTAGGGGTAGGCGGCACACCCTAGTAAATACTACTAGGGTTTTCACCCATCTCTTCTTTTAGGAGGGGAATTGTGTCTCTCATGCATTGGGTCCAATTATATGTGCTTCATACACTTTTGACCCAGCAGTTTATGCTTACTTTAAGATAGCCATTCAAGAATGTCGTCTTGACATCCATTTGCCAGATCTCGCAATCGAAAGTTGCCGCAATGGATAGTAATATGCGGATCGACTTGAGCATGACAATCGGAGGGAAGGTTTCTTCGTAACCAATACCTTTTTTCTGAGTATACCCCTTTGCTACAAGTTTCACCTTATAAGTTGTCACACCCAAAATCTTTTTTAAAAATGAAAGTTAAGAACTTTAAAAGTTAAATTGAAAAAAGACCGAAAGTTGGTGGTCTCCACTGAAAAGCCAGGAAAAGTTGAGAAGGAAACTAGGCAAGGTTGAAATCTAAATCTGGTTCGATTGGACTAGAACCAGTCGGCCTCATTGTGGGAGACATAATGATTTTAAATGGATGGCCCCTAAATGATTGAGGACCGTGAGAGGAGGGCTATAAATAACCAATAGGTGACTTCCAAGAAAAGATTCATCTCAATTTTGTTTCATTTTCTTCTCTTTATCTATCTTCTCCATTTCTTCGAAGACAAGATGATTTTGAGAAGCTCTGCATAGAGCAATGACCCTGAGGATTAAGTTGGAAGAATGGAAGGAATGGAACGGGAAGAATGAATACCATGATGTGCGAAACTCTAGGCCTTGCGGAGGGGGCATTACGGTGTTCGAGAATTAAGGTATGGGGTGGTGAAACGGAGGAATGGAAGGAATGAAACGGGAAGATTGAAGATCATGGTGAGGCCATGGAATCGATCAGAGGCTATACACTTAGAAATGATTATGGTTTTCTCCAAAATGAAAATGAATTGGAAATGAATTTATGTTTTTCGAATTAAATGAAGTTTGAAAATGAAAATAAATCATTTGTTCATAGTGAACCGTTAAGTGCAGAAATATTAAATATATTTTCTTATAGATTCTTTTACGGTAAAGTCATCATGATTTTAACGGATTAGAATTGGGTTGAGAAGATTATTTAATTCGAAAAGTATTATGATGTTTATTTTGAGAGATAGAAAAACATATATCGGGTTAGATTTAATTATAAAGTACTAGGTCAAAAGTCTTGGAAGTACTTGTAATTGGACTTGATATGAGAAAGGCCCAATGTAACAACCCGTTTTCAGTGGTGTCGGAAACAATGGTCTCGGGACCACAATTTTGACCAGTGAGTTAGTAAGTATTATTTATTTAATATTTACATGTTTATTAGAGTGTCGTATTAAAATTTGGTTATGTAATTTTAATGTTTAGATAGTTAATTAAGTAAAAAGGACTAAATCGTAAAAATTGAAAAAGTTAATTGCTATTGGTTTATATATGTGTAATGGTTATAAAAACATGAATTGAGGGTTTTACGCCTAATTAAACCTAGTGGCCAGTTAATGGTTAGAAATATGTGTTTTATGTGTTTAAAATATGTCTAATTAAAAGTATTTTATGTTAATAATAATAAAAGATTAAAACAAAAACAAATATCATCTTCTTCTTCCTTTTCTTAGTTTCTTACCGAAAACACCATTCTTAAAGTTCTTTAAGTTTGGCCAACAAGACTCTTTGCATGTAAGTTGATTTCACTCCCGTTTTTAGTATTTTTTATTATGTTTTTGAGATCATTATAGCTTAATCTAGCTAAATCAGGGACTAAATTATAAAATTTTTAAGGTTTTGAAATGTTCCATTGATGAATTTTTATGTTCTTGAAGCTAATTGATAGGTTTATAAGCTTGGTTGTTAAATAGGACTATTTTGTAAAGTGAAATTGGTTAGTTTTAAGTTTAGGGACTAAAATGATAAAATAAAAAATTTAGCATGAAATTCTTGTGAAATTTCAATAATCATGGGGTGTAAATGTATAGGAGAGAATTCAGCTAGCATGGTTTTGGTTTAATTGTGATAAATGTGAAAGTTTGGATATAGAGACTAAATTGAATAAGAGGTAAAAGTTTAGGGTAATAATGTAAAATGTCATTAAAGGTTCAAATACATGAATTTAGATATTTTAAGGTACTGAATTGGTTAATTGAGCTAAATGATTATATATAGATCAAGAAACAGATCAACCAGCCGATAACCGCGAGAAAAGAAAAGTTATCGAGTAATCCTCGTTGTAGTGTTGGTAGTTGCTTCATTTAGGTAAGTTCGTACTAGATTTATTATGCTTATTAATGATTTGAATTCAAATTTCATATGTGTATGGTTAGCATGGTTAATTGTGGAAAGTTTGAAAGTGGAAATAAAAGTTTGAATTGTAAGTATGGCAATTGTACATGTTTGAGTTGAATCATGTTATTCTATGGTTGATCAAGGTATAACGTTATAAACATGAAAAGATTATGAAATATGAGTTAAGGCCCGTGTGAGGTAGTGAATGATTAGGATACAAATGACATGACATTAGGGTGTTCTAAGCATTAGGTGCCGGCAGGGGCGAATCTAGGGGGGCTGGCATGGGCCCCGGCCCCCCTAAAATGTAAAATTATATTTAGGCCCTTATAATTTTTTAAAAATTTTAAATTAGTAAAGGTAAAATTACACTTTGGCCCCCCTAAAATTATAAAAATTCGATTTAATCCTTTACAAATTATAAAGATATAAACTATAAAAAATTAAAATTTCATCCGCCCCCTAAAAAATTTTCCTGGCTTCGCCCCTGGGTGCCGGTATTACAATTTTCAAGTACTATGTACCGATGTTACAGTTTCTAAGCACTCTATGTCAGTGATATATTTTCAGGTACTAGGTAGGTGGTGGATACCATACCGATAGCTAGAATCTAGCATTTGTTGTAGATTCTCTTCAGCTTGTGTGAGCATCATCGTACAATGATTAATATCCTGATCGTTAGCTTGTGTGAGCATTATTTTCCTACGTATCCGAAGTTAATTTATTATAGTTCTCTGGGAAAAATTGTTAATGAATTGTTTAGAAAATAGAATTCATGGCATGAATGGTTATATACTTTGGTTTTGAATTGGCATGTAAAACACGTATCTTTGGATCTTGTTATGTTATATGTACATGTCTAACCATTTGGTATGTTAGGAAATGTCAAACAAGGCATGAAATTCTAGTTATATATTAAGTTCAAATTGTATGCTTAAAATGGCAGGTATGTGATGTTTAATTTCTACGAACTTCCTAAGCTTTAAGTAAGCTTACCTCATTTCATTTTCTTCCTTATAAATTGTCGGATTTGAGTTGTCGATTGGATTGCTTTTGGAAATCACACTATCCGTCAACTCTTTTGGTGACTATTTACTAATTTGGTTAGTTATAAGTGGCATGTATATAGGGTTTTGGCAATGTATGTTTATATGTAATTTGGTTATGATTGGTACCATTTGGTATTTGAACTAAGTGTATAAACTTGCAAGTTATAATGGTTGTTATTGGTTGTGACTTTCGTTGGTAGGCATGGTTAGTGCCTATAATGTCACTTTGCTTGAAGAAATGATGCTTATGAATGTGGTCATTTGGTGATCTTCATTTGTGAATATGTAATTGATAGATGATGTTAATTTTGTAATGTATAACCATGAAATGTTAGGTTTTTTTAGGCTTGAAAGGTTAATGTTTTAGGTTTGAATTGTGTTGCCAATGATTACATATTGGTTAAACATTTAGGTTGTATGCTATGCGGTGTATTTTGGTAGGTTTTTGGATGCATTTGAATAGGTTAAATGGTTGCTGTATTGCATAGCTTGTGGTATATGTGAACTAGGGTGAGATTGCTTGATTTAGAAGGAATTTTAGGTGTAACGCCCCAGATTTTAGGGTTAGAAGTTTTGAGATTTGTAGGTAAGGTCAGTGGCTAGATTGAACATTTGAGTTTGTTTTCGCATTCTAGTGTCAAAATGGGCCTATTGGTCGGGTAGTTGGTTGTGTGTTAGTTTTTCTCGAGGTTATGGGTTTGAGTCTTCATGTATGCTTTGAGGAATTATTTTTACACCTTCTAATTGTTTTGAGTTAAAAATATTTATTAATTTTTAACTTTATTTTTGCTATTTTTATTTTTGGAAAAATTGGCGTGCTCTCTTCCTTTTTTTTTCTCTAGATGTCCTTTCTTCCTCTCGGGGATATTTTTTTTCAATCCATAGATTTTCTTCTTTTTCTTTTCCTCTGCCGATTCTCAAATTAATTCTGGGTTTATTGTTGTTGACTGGTGGGTCTCTGAATTGGCTTGGGGAGCGAATTGAATGATTCGGGTGCTTATCTCGCAAATCAGGTGTGGGTTTCGAACCTCTTTTCTTCTATTTTTGATTTGTTAATTCAATTTTGTAGTATTCGATAATTCCGAGTGTGTATCAAATTGTGTAATTGGTACCGAATTGCTGTGAAATTCGGCAACTTGAGTGTGTGCTCTGAACTACTTTTATTCGACATGAAATTGTTATTGAATTTGGAGGATTTTTGTAAGATTTTGTTGTTTAAATAGTGGTTATTAACTGCGGATCGTGCTAATGTCGCGAAACTGAGATTTCGACCAATTTCGGTGTGGTTTCGTGACCACACAAGTGGCCACATGGTCGTGTGCCCCCACACGAGTGGTTCACACGACTTTGAGCAGTTGGGATTTAGGGTTTCTGGGCAATTTTGGGTGCCATATCCCGTATGGCCAATTTGGGGATTTTAGTCGACTTCCACACAGCCGTGTCCCTTCTTCACACGGGCGTGTATGTTTGGGAATTAGGGTTATGCGATTTGATGCCACACAGCCTGGCCATACGGCCGTGTGGCCAAGTTGGGGATTTAGGGATCCCACACGGGCGTGTGTTTTGGACACACGACCGTGTCTGGTGGGCACAAGGGCGTGTGAGACCCTCACACGACCATGTCTGGCATGTACCCTATTTTAACACAAACGGACAGAGAGTTACACGGTGCCTATTTTCACACGGGCGTGTGCCTCGCCACATGGGCGTGTTAACCCCCACATGGTCGTTTAGCCCTGTTTTGCAATTTTTTTCTGTAGCATAAGTTATTCGTTCTATTTCTTATGCTATCCAACAGTTGTTGGGGCTTTTGTATAAGTATTAAGGACTCTGATACGGCTTAGGGTCGTGTGATTAACTGTAAGCATGGTGCTAAACTTTCAATTTGATAGTTCGTGTTTGTAATGTGCTCTGCGAGATGAAACGGTGTCCAATAACCGTGAAGAAATTTGACATTGAGTTTGTGTGTGTATGAGCATTCTGATTCTGTACTTTGATTCTGTGTGTCGATTCCAAAGAGTGTGTATTTTTGTAATCGCACAGAATTCTGTATTTGACTGACTGTTTACGACCTTCTGTGTCTGTGTGACTGTTCGTGTTTGGTGTGCATTGTTGTATTTGCATCATGATTTGGGGTTTTGTTGTGAAGAGAAGGAAGACTGATTCTATTCTGATCTGGCAGTTTAACTGTAACATATCTGTATAGCAGTTTACCGCAATGCACTGTACTGAATATACGTTAACTTTTTTGCATACTATTATCTGAGTGGCTTAGTTTACATATATGGTGTGTAGGGTTGGATTGGTCTTTTGAGGTCCTATGTGGTGTGTCTGGTTGGATGAGCTTAAATAGCTTTATTGGGGTGTGATCGGGGAACGAAGAGGTGTTTTGGCTGGATGGGTGGGTTTTTACTACTTGACTGCATTCATAAGCGTTTGAATAAATGATTGGGTGTAAGTTTGTTTGTTTGCACTCTTTCTATTTGACTTATCGTTTGTGATTGTTCTTGCGTGTAATGACGTTTTGTAACACTTCGTGTGTATGATAAGTGCTTTGCTTGAGTACGTTCATTTGGAACGTTGGCTTCGTAAATACCTTTTGGTTCTGTATATCTCTGTAAGTACGTTTCATTGTTGTACTGCTGTCTAGAATTCTAGTCTATAATCCTGTTGTTAGTCATGTCTCGAACTCACACTGAGCTCATGTAGCTCACCCCCTTAGTGTTTCCTCTTTCAGGTACACTTTTGAATTCTGATGCTGGACTCGGCATGCCGGAGGTCTTGGAGTTACACATTTTAAATAATTAGTTTAAGTACTGTTTTGAAAACTATGGTATGAACCTTTGTATTAAATGCATGTAAGTGTTATTTGGACTAAGCTTTTTGTAACACCGGGATTTTACATCTGAGAGTTTTTACGGAACTTAAATACTGTAATGTTTTTCGGTTTGTTAAACTAAAATTTTCCCATGGTTACTTCAGTGATCAATTTGACCTTCGAAATTCAGTCTAAACCCCTAGGCCGGGTATTGGGGTGTTACATTAGGCACACACGGTCGTGTGCCATACACGGTTGCAGGGCATGGCCATGTGGTCTGTTAAATTTAAGTGCAGGTTGGTTCACAAGGCATTAGTCTGTTACACAGCCTTGCGACACAACTGTATGACCCAAGATTACACGACATCAGTTTGTTACACAGTTAGGCAACACAACCATGTCATGGGACCACACGGTCTCAGCCACACGGCCGTATAAACCCTGTTTTCACTTTTTACCTAACTTTTTGTAAAAATTTCAGATTAGTCCTGATTTGTTCTCAAGTTATTTTTATAGCTTCCTAGGCTCAATTAAAGTTTGGTTTTAATTTATTATCAATGGATAATTGTATTTATATTGTAATATGGAATGGTTGACTATTTATGTCGAATTAGTGATAGATATGGATGTTTAACAGTTGTAATACCTTATAGCTAAGGTCAGGTGACTGAACTGGGTATAGGGTGTTACACCCAAAACCCCTTTATGTTAATGAGAGGGACGACAAACCCTATTATTTTTAACTAGGGTTGTCGGCCCCTATACTTCTAGTTAGACTAGGAGTTTGTTTTTCTAGTTGAAATAAACTTCTACAATTCAACAAGGATTATATTTCTTCTTCTTATAAATAGATGGTACCTTTAGGGCAAATTATACAACTTTAAAATATTGTTACTCTGTCCAAAATAGTGAGAGTTTTATTCTCTAAGTATTAAATTTATTTTTCGGAATAATAATTCAGTTGTTTTCTTTTGAGAAGAGATTTTTGTTTTCACACTAAAACAAAGAAAACTATTTCTGGTTCTGTGTTTGATTCGAATCATTCGAGCACAAACTTGAAGTAGTTCATAGTACGAGAATAGTGGAGAAGGCCGTTTGGTTGAAAGTCAAGAACAATAAGGATCGGTCTAACCGAAAACGCATGTGCACTTTTGATAAAAGGTTTGTTGTTATAAATATCACAAACCAGCTTGATTTAAAATTTTATTTTTTACTATACAACAAAATCGTTTTCGAATCAATTTTTTTCCAACAAATCAGTCCTACGCTACCTTGATTCAACTCTTTGTAAATTGCTATATATAGATAGGAGCAAGGCGAACTACAATTTTTGTCATGAGTTCCACTACTCATAAAAGGAATCACAACATGCTTATCAGTCCATAGAATTTTAAGTTAGATATCAAACTATCATGAGACTTTATGACATCCATCCTGATTCTATGAAAAGTGATTGATGATTTTCAAGAGATTGATGGTGATGACAATATCAAGTACAAAGAGCTCAATGATTAAACATATTTAATTTTAGTAAGTGTTTGTTTATTTTTTATATTTATATTTTGTATGCTCTTTTTTCACTTATTACTAGGTTGAAATGTTGGGACATTTGTTTTTATTAACTTATATTATCAATTATGTTCTTATAATTCCTTTAATCATTTTACCTTTAGTATGTTATACTTACACAATTACAAACAGTGGGAGTTCTAAAACTACAATAAAATAAATTAGTGACAATTAGAATATTCATATGGAATTTGACTGTTAAGTTTGGTATACAATTGGTTCTTTACAATATGATAATTATCACTATTTTTCTTTATTGTGATAATAAATAAATAAATGGAAATTATGTATGCTAGACATTAACATGTGCATGTTTTCATATAGAACATTTTTATTTTGATATGACATCAGCTTCTAAAAATATTGTTTTTGAGCTTAACAAAGGTGAAAAGCTTAATGAAGAAAACTTTAAAATCTGGAGTATGGAAATTCAGCATGTACTAGAGGAACAACAAGTTCACAAAGTCTTGAACAATGTTTAGGAATAACCTAAAGAAGGAAATACGGCCCAAAATAGAAGGAACCGAGAGGCTTATGATGTTTGGTAAAGGAAAAATTCCATAGCTCCCATAACATTGTTGAGCAGTATGGACAATGATATCAAGCATGAGTTTAGAAAGCATGAGGTCGCAAAAAAAATGTGGATTGCACTTGAGGTGAAAACTGGTGGCACATCGATTACTAAGCTTAGATATCAAGTTTGACACTTATAAGAAACAATCTGCTTAGAGGCCCCATCAGCCTAGCCAACAGTCAATAAAGTGACACGTACCTTCTTTTGATTGGCTCATGTACTACGTCAAAAAAAAAAAAAAAGTTAACATCATTAGGATCAGATACCAAATTGTTGAACAAAATAAAACTTGGAAGTACTAAATTAGAGATTTTAAAAATAAAGATATCACATTACAACAAACCCTAAAGTCATGTCATTATCCCTAATAAGAACCATATATATAATCTCCTAAGTTATTATGAGAATAAATTGGACAAGAGAATTTTGGTCCTGAAGCTAAGCAACACATTTTTGTTATTTATTTTATATATTCATTATTATTGTGATAAAAAGTATCACCCACGTATCGTTTGTCACTTAAGTAGAACTTTCGCATGATAAACAAAAAATTTGTGCATGTTTTCTTTTACAGATTTTACAAAGAAAACCTACCTTCTTTCTTTTATTATTTATTAGTTAAAATTTTGTTTATTTAAATTTAATATAAAAACATATATAATTATTTTTTTAATTTATTTTTTAAAAAGGAAAAGTCATTAATTCATTCAAGGAAAAAACAACAAACACCCGTCATCGGCAGTGAAGGACAAGCTCCATCAATACAACAAAGACTTCAACCTCAATATCAATAAAACATTACAGCATGTTGACAACTGGATTTGTCACAACTCAAACACCTGACTTGCCAGACAAGTCCACTTTATTAGACTTTTATTATTCATTTTTTATTATATGATTTTATTATCTATAATGTATATAAGAGTACTAGTTTAGACAAACTTTGGAATAAATAATATAGCACTTGCCGTTGTTAATATTACTAAATTTATCATTTTAAATATTTTTATTATTTATAATAATATAAAATTTTAATCCAAGTGCAAACAAGTTGATTATTCATTAAACTAAACTTTATATCAAAGAAAACTTACGTAGATGATAATTACAGAACAACAGATGTTTGTATTTTATATTTTAATCCATTTATTTGTTGATCTTATAAGAGGGGTCAAAATATATATGGTCCACCAATTTATTTAAGTTCGATGTCCTCATATATTTCTACAATATAAATTAACCTTCCTTTGTTTTAATTAATAAAAGTGATGAAAAATTTGGGTTTTTAAAATTGTTATTTTTTTCTCATTTTCAGAGATGATTTTTGTTTTCTATTTTTAAAAGTTGAAAAACATGTTTGATAAATGATAATAAAATCTTATGTTCTATAATAGAAATATGAGAAATAAATAAAATAAACTATATTTATATGGATTCGAGCCAATGAATTAGATCTAATATTTGAAAATTATTTGGACATAAAGTAATACCAATAATATGAAGGAAGTTTGCTACCCTAGCATGTCTGTGTCTACTCTCTCTGGTAGGTTTTAGGTTTTTTTGTTTTTTTAAGTCTTTGTTTTGTTTTGACGGCGGGTATTGCCCAATTTTCTTTCTTTATTTCCATTGGCCAATTGAAACATACGATCAAGTTTTGTTTTCAATTATGGAATCAGAATTCGCTGGATTAACGATTAATGAGGAGGAAGATGAAATCCTACATATACAAGTCGATCCAAATACAGAAAGGGAGGTGGGGGCTTTTCGATTAGTGGGATGTTTTCTAACATCCACCATCATTCATTTTCCAGCAATGAAAAACACCATGACAAATTTATGGCATCCTGTTCGGGGTATTCAAATTCGAGATCTTAGGGAGAAAAGGTACTTGTTTCAATTTTTTCATGCCATGGATATGGATAGAGTTTTAAAGGGATCTCTATGGACCTTCAATAATCATTTATTGGAGTTATACAAGTTGCAGTGGGGGGAGGATCCATTAAAAGTCCCTTTAATCTTTACACCTTTTTGGGTACAGATCCATGATATTCCTATTGGTTTTTTTTCTGAAAATCTGGCATTGCAACTGGGTAATTTTATAGGGAACTTTATGGAGTATGATGGCTCTAATCTGGGAAAAGAAAATCGAAACTACATGAGGATAAGAGTCCAAATTGATATTCGACGACCTTTGAAAAGAAAGAAACAACTTATGTTTTATGGAAAGTGCTTATACGTCCGATTTAAATATGAAAGACTATCACTTTTCTATTTTATTGTGGTCGTTTGGGCCATAGTGATTCTTTTTGTAAAGCAAAAATGGCACTAGGAGTGGAAATTATTGAAATGGGGTGGGATTTATCGTTGCGAGCTCAATCTCGAAGAGCTCTAGCAATGAATAGCATTTGGTTACGTGAGGAAGGAGAGGGATAATAGGGTGGAAATCGAATGGGACGTCAAATTTTAGGGAATAATTTGGGGTTCTTGGAAAAAACACGGGAAATAAGAATAATATAGATCCAATATTAGGAATAAATTTGGAAGGGAGATTGCCTACTTCACTTCAAGGAGGTGAAAACTCGTGTACAGAACATTTCCATACTACAATGGAACATGATCTAGAAGATGGTGTGTTAATTGGAGAGGAAGGTAAAAAGAGGCCTAGAGGGGAGATTGAAGATTTAACAGCAAGGGAAGAGGTCAACACTGTGGCGGTAAGGAATAGGAGAATGATGGAAATTAATCATTTATCATCGGCGTCTACCAAGAGACAAGCCGACCGAGCGCAATGAAAATCTTAAGCTGGAATGTCCATGGTTTGGAGAGCCCATGGACAGTTCGAAGACTTCGGCATTCGCTGAAGTTGTATAATCTCCAAATGGTCTTCTTCATGGAGACAAAAATTAGTAGGAGTCAAATGGAAAGAGTTCGAAGAAGCTGTGATTTTTTTCAATGGCATTGATGTAGAATTAATTGGTTCTAGAGGTGCGTTATGCTTGGCATAGAACGAGGATACTAATGTTATGCTTCAAAGTTTTTCGAAAAGGCATATTGATATGGTAGTAGAGGACGTGGATGGAGGTAACAAATGGAGATTTACTGGGTTTTATAGATCTCCTTATCAACAAGATAGAGATGAAATGTGGAATCTTTTAAGACAATTACGTAATGCTGGGGAACTTCCAGGGATGGTATGTGGGGACTTTAATGAAATTCTATATGGTTTTGAAAAAAAGGGTGGTTTAGTTCGTGAGGAGGGGAGAATGGAAGCTTTTTGAAAGGTGTTGGAAGATTGCAATTTAGTGGATGTGGGTTTTTCTGGGAACTGGTTCACGTGGGAGAGGGGTAATTTACCTGAAACAAATATCCAAGAATATTTAGATAGGGGTGTGGCTACTAATGAATGGTTATCTCTTTTTCCTGAGTCTCAAATTCAGCATCTTCCTCATTCTTTTTTAGACCATTGCCCACTGCTTATTACCACAATACGTGAAGATAAGAGGCGAATTGATAGAAGTTTCAAATTCGAAGCATGGTGGGTTATGGAGGAATCATTTATTGGAGTGGCTAGAAATATTTGGGAAAATTCCATAGAAGATTTATTGAGTAAGCTGGAAAGTGTTAAAAGATGGTTGTAGAGATGGGCTGATGAAATTTGATATACTAGAAAAGAGAAGAAGGAGGTGTTAACTTCTAAATTGATAAAATTGCTGGAAGATGAGAGAAGTGATGAAAATATAGCAGAACTCATTGATACAAAAATTGAACTTAATTTTGAGATTGAAAAAGATGAGCGTTACTGGGAACAGAGAGCGCGAGTTAATTAGCTGAAATTAGGAGACAGAAATACTGCTTTTTTTTCATAAACATGCAACACAGAGATGAAGGAGGAATTTTGTTCGTAAAATGCAATCTGATGATGGTAGAGAAACGGATGAAATTGAGGAAATGGAAGTGATAGCTAGATCGTATTTTTAACATTTGTTTTTTTGCTGGAAGAAGGGGAAACTATAACCACATTTTTTCGGGTATTGATCGTTGCATTTTTTATGAAGACAATTCAAAACTTAAGGCGAGGTACACAAAGGAGGAGATCCGAGAGGCATTAAAAGAATTGGGTCCTACAAAAGCACCAGGAGAGGATGGATTCCCGGCGCTATTCTATCAAAAGTGTTGGTCAATTATTGGAGAATATGTTACATCCTTTTGCCTTAATTTACTGAACGGATGTATGTATCTAAGTGCAATCAATAAGACTAATTTTGTGTTAATTCCAAAAACTTCAAATCCTTTGAATATTACTCAGTTCAGACCTATTAGTTTGTGCAATGTGCTCTATAAATTGATGGCTAAAGTCATTGCTAATCGTCTCCTAATTGTGATGGATAAATGTATTGATTCGGCACAAAGTGCTTTTGTGCCTGGGAGATTGATTTTTGATAATGTTTTATTGGCCTATGAACTTCTTTATACTTTAAAGCACGAAAGGGTAGGGGAAAAAAAGGTTTATGGCGGTGAAGTTGGATATGAGTAAAGAGTATAATAGGGTTGAATGGAATTTTGTGGAAGGAATAATGAAGAAAATGGGATTTGACTCAGACTGAGTTGATTCATTAATGAAATGTGTAACTACAGTATTATGCTCGGTGGTCTTTAATGGTTATACCAGACAAACTTTTATCCCGCCTAGAGGTTTAAGACAGGGTGATCCTTTGAGCCTCTTTTTTATTTTTATTTTGTGGTGAAGGCCTATCTAGTCTAATGAGGTCAGCAATGAAAGAAAAAGTAGCTAGAGGAGTCAAGGCAAGTAGAAGTGGACCGCATGTTTCACATCTGTTATTTGCGGACAATTGCATTCTGTTTGAGGAGGCCACTGAAAGAGGAGCAACTTCATTAAAGCAGATTCTACATGAATACGAAATTTGTTTCGGTTAAAGAGTTAACTATACTAAATCTACTATTTTTTTCAGCTCTAATACGCAAGAAGAGGATAAAAGAACAATAACCAAAGTGCTTGGAGTACGTAGTTCAAACTATCCAAAACGGTATTTGGGACTACCTAATCTGGTGGGAAGAAGGAAGAAAACGTCTTTTCAAAGCTTGAAGGATAGACTACAGCTACAAATAGATAATTGAAGTATAAAACGTCTTTCTCAAGGAGGAAAGGAGGTATTTATTAAGGCTGTTCTTCAATCCATCCCAACTTGCTCAATGGCTTGTTTTTTACTTCCTAGGTCCCTTTGTACTGAATTGGAAGGTTTAATAGCAAAATTCTGGTGACAAAAAAATCGAGGTAAGAAGGGTATTCATTGATGTGCCTGTAAGGATATCTATTCTTTTAAAGAAGATGGAGGTCTTGGTTTCCAAAAACTTGATAAATTCAACATCGCATTATTAGCTAAACAGGGTTGGCGTCTAATTAATTATACAAATTCCTTGTTAACACGAGTTTTGAAAGCTAAATATTATCCCTCTTCGAATTTTTTAAATGCACAATTAGGAAACCTACCTTCACTTACCTAGAAGAGTGTCTGGTCAGTTAAAGGACTTCTGGAGAAAGGCTTATGCTGGAGGGTTGGTAAGGATCGCATTACTGTTTGGTCGGATATCTGGATTTCGGGTAACAAAGAAGACAAGTTGCAGAATCACAAAAGAAATGTAAACATTGAGTTAGTATTGGACTTGATTGATGAAGAAAGTAGAACATGGAAAGCAGATCTACTTGTTAATACCTTCAACTCAGATATTGCAAAAAAAAATTATGCAGATCCTTTTGGCGAGGTCAGTGCACGATGATTTCCAAGTATGGGGAAGAGAACCATCCGGCAATTTCTCAGTTAGAAGCGCCTGCAAACTATTATAGAAGACTACTTTGGTTCCTAATAATAATATTATACAGGCCAAAAATAAAGCTTTCTACAGAAAATTATGGAATTTACACATTCCCTAGAAAATTAAAATTACAGTCTGGAAAATCTCTTGGAACTACATTCCTACTTTTTCTAATCTCAAGCTTAAAAGAGTGGCTATTGAAGCTCGGTGCCCCAGGAGTCGACAAGTGAAGAAGACAACAACCACGTTTTCCGGCAGTGTCTTAAAACGGAAGAAGTATGGAGGCATTTAAAATTCTCCTGGGTACTTAATAATAACGCTCAAAGTGTATGGGAATGGCTCACTTGGGTTTTTAACCGGGGACAAGTGAACATTGCCGTCTCTTTTGCTGTGGGCTCTGGCTTGTCTGGACAAGTAGAAACTAATTCTTATATGAAAATAAAACTACAACAAGTAGAGATATCTCAAAACAAATAATCAGTTACATCTCAGAGTTGCAAAAGATACCTCAAAACAAATAATCAGTTACATCTCAGATTTGCAAGGAATAGAGGAGAAAATACTTAACTTAGAAACAGACAGAGATCTTAAACATGATAATCGAAGGACGAGTGTGGCTATTTATTTTGATGCGGCTTTCGATCAACAATATTTCAGATCCGCCTCGGGGCTGGTAGTTCGAGATGTGGGAGGGGAAATCTTGGCATCCAAATCGGTTATCCACTCAAACGTTGCATCACCGTTTGCGGCGGAGGCACATGTAGGGTTACAAGCCACAAGATTAGGGATCTCTATGGGATTTAATGCATGTAAAATACTAGGGGATATAAGAACAGTTATCAAAAAATGTCAGAGCACAGAATGTGACAGATCGATTATCGGAGCACTTATCAGAGATATCCAAAACACAAAGACACACTTTCAAGAACTGGGGTTTCATTTCATCCCAAAGTCAGAAATACTGTCGCCCATGTTATTGCAAAAGAGGTATTGAAAAAAGGTGAAGGTCATTACCTGGAGGGCGGCATTCCAAGTTATGTTCGACGAGCAATGGAGAAGATAAGGCCAAGACTTCCAGATTGAAGATAAGAAACGATTCTTTTGAAACGTGTAGCAGAAGACTAAAAGATTTGATAAGATTTGAAGAGGTTTGCTATTATCAATAGCTGTGGCGGTGCAGTGAAAAGATATGAGGCCAGTTGTTGTTGTCGACTGGAGATATTAGGATTAGGTTTCCTTTTTTCAATTTTTTAGTTCATTTCTAATATTGGGCCAATTTCATTGAAGGCCTATTTTCTTTTATTGTTTATTAGGCCTGCTTTATTGGACTCAAATCCAAGTTGCAGGAAGACCATTGTTCCTTTGAATTTTCTATTTATAAATTCAATCAATTTATTCAAAAAAAATATTTGAAAATTATTTAAAAAATATTTTTATGTTTATATAAATTTAAACTAGGGTTAATTTATTTGAAATTAAAAGTCATTTCTTTCATTATTTTCAATTTTACAATGTATTTTTAGTGAAAATATTTTTTTTTATAATTTTCACATATTTTTCGTTTTCTAAGAAAACAAAAATAAAAATGACCCTCGTTAGAACGTTGTTTTCTTTCAAGATTTGACAATAGATTTGTTCATTAACAAGTTAAGTGAATGTAAAAATTGTACAATTAATAAGTATAAAGAAGGGTAGCATTGTACTTCACCATTTGATATGGCACCTTCGATTTTAGAGTAGCATTTATGTGCCTCTTAATTAAACAATGGTGGAAAAGAGACAAAGGTCTATTCCTCTGCATAGGTACTTTAAGATGCTAGATATAGCCTCAATATTTTCATAGAGATGGGAATCATGGAATAGTTGAAATTATGTATATATTAAAATAATTGAAAGTATATAAGATGGTAGGTATATCTTAAAACATAAAATTTATATTAATTGCACCCAAAATATCATTCACATTTTAAAGTAGCCTTGTGCACTGTCAAAGTATCAGTAATGTATCAATCAGGTCCTTTCATCAATCTAGTTATTAACTTAGGTGCTAAATGCTAGTTCAGATCTAACATGAAGTATTTTTTTTTTTAAAAATGTGAATCAATTAGTAAATACATGTGTATCTATCTCATGGACAAATTGTATCTGATGTGTTAAAAATGTCAATCAAATTTAAGAGAATGTTAAATCTAAACTATCCGTGCAATAGGTAAACATGTGTTTATTACAATGCGATCTACACGTTTCGAATATGCTCCAAATCATATTTGAATTAGCATTTAACACCTAAGTTAATAGCTAGACAAATGGAAAGACCCGATTTAATATGATACTGATACTTTAAAGATCAATTAAAATTTAAAAATTTAAAAACTAATTTAAAATTTAGAGAATAGTCCAAGGATGTCTAAATACAATTAACACTTATACATCATACTCGGAGAATCTTAAATTTAATTTGGTTGATGTCTGTCACTTTTCCTTATTCTTAAATTTATGCTCAAGGAATTAATTAATGTGGCATCAACATCATAAGCTATGTGTGTGTTGGTGTGTGTATATATATATATTCAGTGATAGTTATAGTGAGAACGTTGGAGCATCGTTGTAAATGTGCTAATTTTATAGAAGCAGTTGCTCAAAATACCTACCCTCTGCTTTTGAACATTTCGTAGGTTTTAAGTTCAAAGTGATGACATATGGCTATGCCTATGGAACCAACGCAACAACACAACTAATCTCTTTGTTATGACATCAAAAGCAAAGTATCAATGCCATCATCATATATCAATTATTCGAAAATAATTTAAATTTGAAAAAAATTCAAACACAAATAAATAAAAATTCAAAATGATGCAACCTGGTTAAAATATGTCCAGTTATCACCTCTGCTCTGGCTAATATATATGACGGTGTTTCCTCGTATTTCAATAAAATTGTTGACTTGGGAAAAAAAAACAACAATTGTTAGGGGTTTAATTTTTTTAGAAAAGTTCAGTTGTTCTTTAAAAATTTTAATTTATTCATTATATATTATGTAATGAAAGACACAGTTTCCATTAGTTTTAGAAGGCAGGTGGGTTTTTTTTTAACCCATTTATTCGAATTATTATATTTGGAATAATTTCGTGTAGTATTTATATTTTAAAAATGTTTAATGTGGTATTTAAATTATCAATATAATATATGCATTTTGAAATTGTCTAATGTGGTAATTGGACTATCATTATGTATTTTATTATGGTACCTGGTGCAAACAACGTTAGTGAATTGTCAAACCTACTAATGAAAATTTGACATGGAATTTCTTTTTCTAAATCATCAAGTCCACATGAATTATATAACATTATGTGAAAGTTAAATTAAATATAAATGATTAAACATATGATTAATAATAAAAAAACCAAATATTAAACTTACATAAAAGTATGTGGGTAATAAATTTTTATTGACTGGTGTAACAATTCATTGACGATGTTAACACCAAGTACCATAATAAAACACATCATGATAGTTCAGGTATTACATTAGACATTTTCAAAATGCAAATATCATATTAAACATTTTATGAAAATATATATACCATAATAAAACACATATTAATAGTTCAAGTACTATATTAAATATTTTAAAATATATGTATCATATTAAATATTTTATGAAAATATAAGTAATAACGTGATATTATCCTTTTTCTTATGAAATTTATTGGAAGTATTAGGTTCATAACTCTATGGTTGAATGAGAAGACAAGATCTACATGTAAGATCGAGGTGTCTGCTGGCCGGAGTTTCTATCCAAGCTTGATTTGGTCGTCCAATTCATGATTAAAAAATAAAAATATAAAAAATATTTTTATAATAATATTTTATATTTTAATAATTAAATTTAAATATAATTTTATGTAAATAGTATTTCGGTGAGACTACATCAAGGTGAATTTTTATTTTTATTTTGCTTTATTCATAATTTAGTTTCGAAGTATACTTATTATTTTTTTTTTTGATATCTAATTTTTTTCTTAATATTTAAAATGTTCTTCTTCTATGGTTTTTAATACAATAAGTTAAATGAAGTTAAACAAAATCAACAATTAAAGAATGCTGTGGCTTTTATATTTTCATAAAACATATTAGTTATATTATTTTTACTAAAAATATATTTATTAAAATTAATTTTAATTAATAAAATTTATATATTTTTTAATCCATTTGCTTCTCACTTCTCTCTTCCTCTCTCCCCAACTTCTTTTCTTCCCAACACAATCAACCATGGCTATAGTTATATTTATATCATAGTTATCATCTCTATACACCCCTAAAAAAAAAACAGGAAAGGCATCAAAAAGCATCTATCCAAATTTCGGCCAAAGCAATTGGGTTTTTTAAGGTATTGTTAGGTCGATTAAAATGATAGAAGAGAAGCATATGAAAAGGGGAACAACATATTGAAATTTGAAGACAATTCGACCGTGAAAAAAATTCAAATTTTGTGTTGAGATTCTAGGATTTATTTGTAGATCTAAAAAAAATTAGTGGTCTTTTGAAAAATAAATGTTAAAAACGAAAATAAGGGTTGAGAACATTCAAATGATTACCAATTAGTGGTGGCTGACAATGGAGCATGGTGGTTCGCGGTTACCATTGAAGCCAAAATTTGAAAATTTTTTAAGTTTGGTTTGAAACTTTAAAAAGAAGGGATTATTTGAATTTTAGTTTAATTAAAGTATATGTATTAAAATAAATTTTTAATTAAAGGAAATTGTAAAAAAAAAAACTGGGTTTGCTTTTATTTAGATTATTGAGAAAAAAATATAAGAGATCTTTTTTTTTTGTCTTTTTTTCGCATAAAGAACATTATGAGGAACATCCATCAGAAAGAACATGATGAAGAACACTTAAAAATTGTTAGATTTTTAGGTTAAAAGCATTTAATTATTTTATGAAATTAATGAGTTTTTTTATAATTTTTTATCATTACATATATTTTATGATTCTTTTATATATTTAATTCTGTTTTTTTATAATTTTTTAAAATTGTATATGTAATAGGCCCAATTTGCCCAGACCCAAAACAAAATAAAAAACCAAAACAAAAGACAAAATAAAACAAGTCCAAAATACAAAAGACCAGCGTAACAAAATTACACGGCCCGACGGGCCCAAAATGTTTAAAAATTTTCAGAAAGCCAGAAACCCTAGGATTTCTAGCGCCGCTGCCTTCCATGCCACTTCAGCACCTCGTCCCGAGACCTGACACTCTCTGTCGTCGTTTCACCAAAGAAGCAAGGGGTCTGCTTCACCCTCCGTTGACCGAGCAAACTTGCAGAAAGGACATAAACAAGAACAAAGAAACAGAACAGAAACAGTAGCAGAAAGGAAAGCAAACAATAGCAATAAATAGTCAAATAGGCCGTGTAAATGGTTATAAAAGCCATATCAATCCATGTAGTTTTTTTCAAGACAATCGAATACAAAAAAAAAAAACACGCAGAGAATATACAAAAAACAAAAACAAAAACTTTGAAACAAAAATTATAAGGTGATTCATCTTTTTTTTTAAACAAGAATAATAGTAGATTTCTCACCGGTCGTTGAGTCTTTGCACCGTGCTCGACGTTTCCTCCGGTTCTAAAGGCCGCGGCCAAGGTCGCGAGGGAGGATGCTGAGAACCGAAAAGTCCTCTTTCTTTTCGCAAGTATCGACTGGTTTATAGGTTTCAAAACCTCCAAATCTGAGTTTTATGCGAAAATGGGGTAAAAAAAGGGAAAAGACGGTTTTTTGCACCTCCGGCCACCGTGGACGATGGCGCCGTCATCGGTGACCGGCAGCCAGCTCGACGGCAGTTAGCCGAAGCCATGGCCAGACAAAAGGGGCTGAAGAGAAAAGATGGAAACGCTAAATGTTTTTTTTTTAAAAAAAGGGATTCAAAAATGATTTTTTTTGTTAAGTTTTTACTTATATAGCAGGTGCTAAACGGCGCCGTTTCAAGGCGTTCTGAAGTGCCCCAAAACGAGGTCGTTTTGGGGCCGACCCGAGATCCGACCCAGGACCCCCAAAATCCGCGCGTTTTTGCGTCGAGGGGATATTTATTCCTCGAGTCCTTCCACTTTTGCACCTGGCTTCAATTCGGTCCTGCCCTACCTTTCTATTTGGCCATTTAATTTTGTTTTGTTTTCAAAATTGTCCACGCTTGATCGGTGTCGTTTCAATCAGCCTGAGATCCGACCCGGATACCAGTAGGATCTGCGTGTTTTTTCAAGAAAATGGGTTAATATCTGTTTCAGCCCTTCAGCATTTTCATTATTATTCAATTTTGCCCTGTTTTTTTATTTTTTTAAATTTTCCCCTTTATTTTATTTTTTTGTGCAATCTAGTCCTTTGATCTGTCGAAGAAACAACGCGTTTAACTGAGTTTGGGATATTTTCCCATTTAATCCCCACACCTTTTTTGCACGTTCCATTTTAGTCATTGACTCTGTTTTAATTATTTTATTATTTATATTTTAACCCCTTTTGTTATTTATTTATTTCAATTTGTCCTTTTGATTTTATTTAAGTTATAATTAAGCCCTTTTTATTTTAATTCTTTTATGCATTCATTTATTTATTCATTATTCCTTTTTATTTTATTTGCTTGCTCATTTACTTGTCTATTTATATATTGTTTATTTATTTATTTATTTATTTATTATTTCAATCCTTGTATTCATTTACTTATTACTCTTTCATTTTCTTTCATTTTTATTTTCTTTCATTGGTTATTAACCTTACTTATACCTTCATTATTATTACCATTTGATTATCTATTATTATAATTATTTTATTATTTATTTATTACCCTTTTTTTATACTTATAAAAATTAGATTATTTATGTTTTTTTTACATATATTGTTCTCATTGTTATTATTATTATTATTATTATTATTATTATTATTATTATTATTATTATTATTATTATTATTATAGTTGTTATTATCATTAAATTGTTATTTTTATTTATTCATTCTATCATTATAGTCCATTATCATCATTTACTAGCATAATATTTTCATTTTATTGATTTATTCACTTGTTATGTCATCTTTCTTATACGTTATTTTATATTGTGCTAATACTTGTGTCAAGTGTTACATTCAAACATATTTATCCGTTATTTTTACATCATACTCGAATAAACTAAAATACTAATTTAAGTGTTACGTTAACTTTTGCACGACGCATAAAAAAAATTTAAAATTAAGGCAATATTCCGTATTTGGGGATTTGAGAAGTCGTACCTTAATTTACGGGGTTTCAATTTTCTTGTTGAACTTAAATAACTGAATATCCTTTCAAAATTAAAATACGTAAGATTTCAAATAAAAAAAATAAAGGCAAGCTTATCCTCAAAGGTTCAACATGACGTGTCCTACCTTACGGGATGTGACATTTTGTTATCTCGAGACGAGAGGGTCTTTAACGTTTGTTTCGATTTATTCATGCAATTTTTAAGTAAAAATAACATAATACAAAGAGAGATTGTATTTTAAATTCTTTTCGAGCTCACAACTTTCTATACTAAGACATTAATTAATCATTTAGGTACCAATTTTGGCGTTACTGGGGTGCTAATCCTTCCTCGTACGTAACCGACTCCCGAATCTATTTTTCCAAATTTCATAGACCAAAAATTATTGTTCTAGTAAATCAAACCCTTTATTAAAACAAGCAAATTACAAGGTGACTTGATCACACCTCACAAAAAATATTGGTGACGACTCCTATTTTATTCGTTTTTTAAAATATAAAGTCGATTTAAAAAAAAATGGTTTTGACAGCTTGGCAACTCCACTAGGGAAAAAAATAAGAGAGTCAAGCCACAATTTGATTATGTCTTGTCTTTTTGTCGAAAATTGATAATTTGGTTTAAATTTACGATCCTTTCGTTGCATTTCATTTTTGTGGTCTGCATCATTTTGATATGGTTTCTTTACTGGTTCGAGTCTTTTAATATATCTCTGCATATTGCATCGCAAAATAGGTCAATTTTACTCTTTTAAGTGGGAGTGAGAAACTATTCCTTCGTGAGGTCTTCACCTCCGTATAGGATAGCGGATCGCTTTCGGGATACATCCATACCTATGTCTTTGTGAGATTTTCATCTTTGTATAGCCATAGGGAAATGTATTCCCCTAAACTGAACTCGGTTCGTATAAGCCTATAATGGGTGAGGATCGAGGAATTTGCCAGTTCAGGTACCTTTACTTTAGAACCAAACCGCATATAGTGAGCCCTAAGAGCCTACCCTAGGTAGAACCACACCGAACCCCTAGTGGTCACCCAAATAGGTGCTTTGTTTATTATTCCTTGCTTACTTTAGCTTTGTATAATGCACTGACTTGTTTTGTTTTTCTTTGACTACGATTGCATGACATTTTCATCATAAAAAATGTGTTGATTCACATTCAGTTACTAAATAGAGAGCTTGCCATGGAGAACGGATTTCTTGATAAAGTGGAAGATAATGCGGCTGTCCGAATATGGTCCGAGAAAACGCGACTAGAGAAAGGTGATAGTCTGACGGAGGGTTACGTATCAGAATTGTGGGACTTCACTCGTATCAGCATGACCCAGAACAATCTTTTAGAATTGAAAGAGATATGGGTCCAATGGGATGATGAAATCAAGCAGCTATTTTACTGTAATTATGGTGATTTGTCTCATCTACTCGATATCAAAGTGGACAAGCATTTGTTTCGAGCTCTGGCGAAATTTTGGAATCCCGCCTACAGCTGCTTTTCTTTTGGAAAAGCGGATCCAGTACCTACTATGGAAGAATATACAACCTTACTTCATTCCCTGAAAATTCGACCCGACAAGGCTTATTCTAGAGCCGCCAATGTCCCGACTTTCCTAAAGAAACAAATGAATATCACAGGGATGAGTGAGCAATGGGTTGCAGCCCGGATCAAGCAAAAGGGGGATGGTAAATGTATCCCTTAGAATAGTTTACGAGATTTGATCTTAGCACACCCCGATATGAAGAAAAAGGTCGATGTTTTCGATTTGAGCATTTACAGGCTGGTTGTTTTCCCTAAAGCACTAGGGCACGTGGACGAGGTAGTTTCAGGTTTGTTCGACAGACTTGATAAGAGGGTCACGCCCGTCCCTACAATTTTGGCCAAAACATTCCGATCTTTGAATGCATACCGAAGAGCGGGTGAAGGAAGATTAATTGGATGTGTGTAACTCTTGTTAGCATTGTTTCATAGCCACTTTTGGAGGGTAAAAAAGTTTCTTATCGAGTATTCTACGAGAACTACTCTTCATTAAAAGAATTAGTGGCTACACCGAGGTGAGACGACATTTCGGAATAAAAATGGATGGCGATGCTCCAGAATCTCCAAGATGAGGACGTCGAATGGAGAGCCCCTTGGATGATCCCCTATGAGATTGTATACCGGTGTGGAGATTTTGATTGGGTTCTTCTACTTGAGATTTGGAGAGCTATTGGATATGCTTCTCTACTTGTATTGAGGCAGTATAGATTGAGGCAGTTCATACCAGCAACGCAAGGGCTGGCCCAGTGTGAGTTTTCGTATAAGGGGATAACTATAAGAAAAAGGTTCGAGAAATGTCTAACGCCTGGAACCAAACCCAACGAATGAAAAGATTTACTGCAAGTCTGATGACGACCCCCGAATATAGTTGGTGGTGGGTTCAAAGAGTCAATGACAACATCTCTATGCTGAATCAAGAAACCACTCGACCATTGGAAGAACATCTTCAAGTGATTCCATCTGAGCTAGAGATCATCAAGCAGGATTTTGAAAAGAGGAATTTGGATCTAGGAAAGAAGATAGAGCAATTGGAGGAGGAAAAGATGCAATTAGGACTAGATGTTGACGTCCAGAAGCTAGAGGCTGATAAACTGAAGAAAGGAAAAAAATAAGGCCGAGGAAGATCTGAACAGTTTAAAAATGGATTATAAGAAGCTGTGCTTATCAATGAGGACTGTTGAGCTGGGAAAGACATCAGAACAATGTCGGCAAGAGATCAAAGAAGAAAAGAATAGAGCCGATCAATAGGAAAAAAAATGCCAAGATGCCCAGGTTTGAGAAAATGCTCTAGAAAGAGACCTATTGGAATGCCAAAATGAAAAGGTCAGATTAAAAGTCAGGGTAGCAAAACTAGAAAAGTCACTTCATCAGTATTGTAATCGCAACTCCACAATTGAGCTGAAAGCGAGCTTAAACAAGATTGAAAAGCTGAAAAGGAAAATAGAAGAGCTCGAGATCGCATTACAAAATTATAAACTCCAAGTTGAACTCCTTGAAGCAAACAATGAGCAGTGGAAAGAGCAACTTCACCGTTCTCAAGGTTAGGTTAGGGATAGAGACCATATCATGGGTGAAGTTGTGGCTCAAATACGAGAGGTGGCCAATCATTTGCAAACCCTAGTAGTTCAGGCTGACGTCCTAAGCTTGAAGTATGAATCAGAATCGGATCGGGGTCAAGAGTTAGCTCGGCTTCTTAGGAAGGTTAAGGCTTTGAGCATTAGGGCAAAGCCGTATATGTAATCCATTTTATATAAAGAAATTTGTTTTCTAGTAAAGTTGTTCTAACAGAATTGAATCAGAGTCAATGCCTCTTTCTGCATTCATTTCATGCATTTGTATTGCATTGCATCATATGCATTAAATTTCATAAAAAGAACCTAATTAAATGAAATTATTTCAATTAATTTGGAAACCAACAAAAGCCAACCAACCGAACATCGTTATAGTACTTGTGCCAAAACCAAAGTAATGGACCAAAGATTGGAAAGGCTAGAACAAATTCAAAAAGAGATGTAAGACCAGTTGCAAGTGCAACTGCAAGAATAGTTAGCGAAAGTACAAAAGGAGATGAGGGATCAGATACTAGAATCCCAAATAAGTATGATAAGTCAATTGGCACAGTTGCTGGCTAGAGAACGTGAAAAAGAGAAGAGCACTGCGGTCAACTCAAGGGATGATAATGAGGATCCTATTTACCCTCTGAGTTTTACCTTAGTATACGCCTAAACACAACTACAGGAGTACCCACGAAGGATACCCGTTACAATTAGACCCCAACAGTATCAAACCGGTACCTCAAAACTGATGAACTACCAAACAGGCTCAGGTTTCAATCCGAGGGATAACCCAACCAATCCCATTGTTCCTAATCTAGATGATATGGCATAAATGGAAAAACCAAGAGTGGAATTTCCAAAGCAACTTGAGGATCGATGTAGATGGCTAGAAGAAAATTTCAGAGCAATGGAAAACGCTGATTATCATTGCGGAATTGATGCCAAGGACCTGAGTTTGGTCCTAGATTTAGTGATCCCTCCAAATTTTAAAACTCTAGAGTTTGACAAGTATAATGGGACTAGTTGTCCAGAAGCTCACATCACTATGTTCTGTCGAAAGATGACAGGATACGTCAATAATGATCAGCTGTTAATCCACTACTTTCAGGACAGTCTAATTGGGTTAACAGATAAATGGTACAACTAACTAAGTCGTGCCAAAATCAATTCATGGAAAGACCTGACACAAGCTTTTATGAAGCAATATAGTCATGTGACGGACATGGCACCCGATAGAATCACGCTGCAGAACATGGAGAAAAAGCAAAATGAGAGCTTCAGGCAATATGCCCAAATATGGAGAGAGATGGCAACGCAAGTCCAGCTACATCTTCTGGAAAAAGAAACCACAATGCTTTTCATCAACACTTTAAAAGCCCCGTTCATCAACCATACATTGGGAAGCGCTACTAAGAGCTTCTCATATATAGTAATGTCCAGTGAAATGATTGAAAATGCAATGAGAAGTGGTAAGATAGACGCAGAGGAAAACTCCAAAAGATCGGCCCCGAGAAAGAAGGAAAATGAGGTGAATAATGCAAACATGTATAATAACAGTTATTCGAAACTAATCACTGTAGGCCCGCCGAGGAGAGTAACCACTAGCCATCAAGGCCCCCCAAGGCAAGAATCCAGCCCGAGGCCAAATACAGAAAGGCTCCAGTTCACACACATCCCGATGACATATAGGGAGCTGTATCAGAGCTGTTTGATGCACATGTGGTATCCCTTTTCTACCTGAAACCTATGCAACATCCATTCCCCAAATGGTACGAAGCAAATGCTCAATGCGAATACCACGCGGGAATAACTGGACATTCAATCGAGAACTGCACCGCTTTTAAAAAGTTAATTGAAAGGTTCATTAAGATGGGAATTTTAAAGTTTAACGACCCATCAGGACCTAATATGGCAAGAAATTTGTTACCCAGTCATTCTGATAAAGGGGTAAATGCGATAATTAAGAATAGAGGGAAGAGAATTAAGATGGATGTAGCAGAAGTAAAAACCCCACTGAAATGGGTTTGGAAGAAAATGGTAGAGGAAGAATTAATCAAACAGGATTCAGGAGAGAGACCTGAAAGGATGAGGAACTACTGTGAGTTCCAGCTAAGAAGGGTCATGAGATCCAAGAGTGTGTTGAATTTAGGGTCTCAGTGCAAAATTTGATGGATAATAAGGAGCAAGAATTCTTTGAATATGTTATGGGCTTCGAAAGAGAAGATGTGTGCGCCTTAGAAGAGGGGTCAACAGAGAAGGTCTATAAAGTCAACCACCCAATTGTTATCATTTCACGACCAAGAAGCAATGAAACCGGAGTACAAATTACGCCAACGGTCATAATCCAGAAACCTATAGCCTTTCACTACAAGGATAACAAGAGGATTCCCTAGAATTATGACTGCAACGTGACGATCCCGAGAGAAGAGAACCCGGCTAGCGCTTCAGATGAGGGCCAAGATGTAGGTTCTACACATGCAGTGGGAGGCGTTATGACCCTGCAACTACAAGAACTAAAATCGTTAAAGGAAAGACCCCAGTAGTTGAGTATAAGAAGAAAAAGACGGTCAGACTCGAATCGCCAGTTAACAAGCCAGTAACTGAGAACGAGGTTAGAGAATTCTTAAAATTCTTAAAATATAGAGAGTACAGCATTGTAGAACAGCTACACAAACAACCGACTCGTATCTCAGTACTAGCGTTGCTCTTAAGTTCGGAGACACGTCGTAGCGCGTTGGTGAAAGTGCTGAATGAAACTTATGTCACTAACGATATCTCTGTAAACAAGCTAGATCGCCTAGTCAACAATATAAGTGCTAACAACTTCATCTTCTTTAATGATGATGAGATACCTCCGGGGGGCATGGGATCTACAAAGGCTCTTCACATCACCACCCGCTGCAAAGGATATACATTTCCAAGGGTGTTAATTGATAATGGATCTGCACTAAATGTCTTGCCCCTATCCATGCTGAATAGGTTGCCTGTTGATAGCTCTCATACGAAGACATGTCAAAACATAGTGAGAGCATTCGATGAAACCGAAATGATGGTGATGGGAAGGATTGAGATACCTCTCTTAATTGGTCCAAAAACATATGAAATAGATTTCTTGGTGATGGACATTAAGCCTTCTTATAATTGTTTGTTAGGGAGGCGCCTTGGATTCACTCGGCTGGGGCAGCGCCGTCATCACTGTACCAAAAGCTAAAGTTGGTAACTCAGGGTCGACTGGTAACGATAAACGCGGAAGAAGACATTATTGCATCCATAACCAGTGACTCGCCATACGTAAGGACAGATGATGAAGCGATAGAATGTTCCTTTAGATCATTGGAATTTGCGAATGCAACCTTCATTGTCAAAGGAAACAAGATCCCGATTCCCAAAATCTCCAAAACTACAAGGATGGGCTTACAACTGACGATCGGGAAAGGAGCCTTGCTTGGGAGAGGACTTGGAAAATGCTTACAATGAAGAGTAAAGACACCCATGCTCATGGACAAACGAGACCGCTTTGGCTTAGGATACAAGCCAGATGTGAGGCAAAAGGGGAAAGAGCTAGAGAAAAAGCAAGAAAGGAGAATAGCGCGACTGAGCGGGGAAGAGGTTAAGTGGGAACCGATGACCTTTCCCCATATATCCAAGACTTTCGTATGAGGAGAAACTATTCACCCTGAATGAAAGACGTCCAGAAAAGAGACTGCTGAACATCAACGCCATATCCGAAGAAGGAACTTTGGGAGAAAATTTATCCAATATCTGCCCCTATGTACCTGGAAGTGTTCTGAACAACTGGACTGCAGAAGAGATTCCTGTAGTTTTTAGAGCTAATTCAGAGTAATGTTCAAAACATGCTTATTGCTCTAAGCCTAGGAGCAATAAGAATCTTTTTGTTAAATAAGCTTATGTCCAACATCTTTATTTCAATAAAATGCATCTTCGTATATCATCTTGAGCAAATATTCTTTTATTCTTTCCATTTCATTCATAATTATACCATACAGATAATTAGTCTTAGATTCATTTGTTCTTTGGATTTTTTCATCCCTATAACAGGTCTCAAGATATCAATGATATAAGCGACGCTACTACTGACTCAGAATCTCCTTTTGAGCAAGATATGTGTATGGAGAACTCTCATAATTTTACAAATGTTCAAGACTGTAACTTATCTCCTGATTAGTTGAGAATGGTAGAACAAGATGAGAAACAAATCTTGCCTTACAAAGAGTCAGTGGAAGTTGTGAGATTAGGAGAGGCAAAAGAGGTGAAGATTGGAGCTTGCATTATTGTAGAGATAAAGCGAGACCTCACTGAGTTACTCCAAGAATTCAAGGATGTCTTCGCATGGTCATATCATGACATGCTCGGGTTAAGTACTGATATTGTGGTACACTGACTCCCCATAAAAAAAGAGTGCAAGCCAGTTCAACATAAGTTCCGAAGAATGAAGCTCGATGTTTTACTAAAAATAAAAGAGTAAGTCAAGAAGCAATTTGATGCTGGTTTCTTACGAGTGGTTAAATACTCAGAATAGGTAGCCAATATCGTCCCGATCCCTGAAAAAGATGGAAAAGTATGAATGTGTGTAGACTACAGAGATTTGGACAAAGCCAGCCCGAAAGACAATTTTCTATTGCCTCATATCGACACTTTAGTGGACAACACAGTAGGTTACTCGTTGTTCTCTTTTATGGTTGGTTTCTCGGGATACAACCAGATAAAGATGCATCTTGAAGACATGAACAAGACCATATTCGTAACCATGTGGGGAACATTTTGGTATAAGGTGATGCCATTTGGACTGAAAAACGCGGGAGCAACATACCAAAGAGCCATGGTAACCTTGTTTCATGACATGATGCACAAAGAAATCAAGTTTTATATTGATGATATGATCTCAAAGTCACGAACAGAGAAAAAGCATGTACAAGTTTTGAGGAAATTGTTCTTGAGATTGAGAAAATTTTAACTGAAGCACAATCAAGCAAAATGTACTTTCGGGGCTAGGTCAGGAAAATTGCTAGGATTTGTAGTCAGTGAAAAGGGGATCGAGATCGAACCAGATAAATTAAAGGCTATACAGGAGTTGCCTCTACCACGCACTCAAAAAGAAGTTCGAGGTTTCCTAGGAAGATTAAATTACATCGCCCGATTCATTTCACAACTAACCGAGAAATGCAACCACATATTTCGTCTCCTTAAGAAACACAAAAGACTTTCGACAAAATCAAACATTACCTGTCCAATGCCCCAGTACTGATGCCTCCCAGCCCAGATAAGCCTTTGACACTGTATTTGGCAGTATTTGAGAATTCCATGAGATGCGTGCTTCGTCAACATGATGAATCAGGAAGAAAAGAAAGAGCGATATACTATCTCGTAAGAAATTCACTGAATATGAAACAAGATATTCGCTAATCGAGAAGTTGTGTTGCGCCTTAATCTGGACAATCTAAAGACTGAGACAGTACATGTTGTACCACACAACTTAGCTCATCTCAAAATTGGATCCTCTAAAGCACATGATGGAATCGAATGCTTTAAATGGAAGAATAACCCAGTGGCAAATTCTGCTTTCCGAATTTGATATAGTGTGAATCAGAAGACTATAAAAGGGAGCGCAATAGCATATTTTCTAGTCAGTAGAGCTCTAGAAGATTACAAGCCTTTGAATTTTGATTTCTCGAGTGAAGACTAATGTATGTTGCAACCACTGAAGAAGATTCTCAATAAGATCATCCTTGGAAGCTAAACTTTGATGGAGCTTCAAACATTGTAGGTAACGGAATAGGGACAGTCCTGGTATCCTCGAACGGAGATCATTATCCCTTTACTAGTAAATCGGATTTTGATTGCATAAATAATATGGCAAAATACGAAAGATGTATCATGGGTATCTGTACAGCCATAGAACGTAAGATCAAAGTGCCAGAGGTATATGGGGATTCTGCACTAGTGATCTATCAACTCAATGGAGAATGGGAGACGAGAGATCCCAAGTTGATCAGTTATCAAAGGATGGTTCTTGAGTTAATTGAGGAGTTTGATGACATCACCTTCTATTACCTCCCATGAGATGAAAATCAGAGTGCTGATGCCTTGGCTACTTTGGCTTCCATGATTAAAGTGAATAAACAATAGGATGTAAAACATATCCAGATAAGTATTTATGAGGTTCCGGCTCATTGTTACAACATCGAAGAGGAAGAAGAAAATGATGATCACTCTTGGTACCACGATATATTGCGATACGTGAAGAATTGTGAATACTCTGACCAAGCAACTGAGAATGACAAAAAGACGCTAAGAAGACTGGCTAGTGACTATATCTTAGATGGGGAGATCCTATACAAAAGAAGAAAGGATCAAGTGATACTAAGATGTGTAGACGCTATCGAGGCTAAGAAAATCTTGAAAGAAGTACACAAGGGTGTCTGCGGAACACATGTCAATGGTTTTACAATGGCCAGACAAATCATGAGATTCGGATAGTATTGGTCCACCATGGAAGGAGATTGTATCAGTTATGCCAAGAAATGCCATAAGTGTCAAATTTATAGAGATAAAATTCATGTACCTTCCTCACCTCTTTATGTTATGACTTCTCCGTGGCCTTTCTCTATGTGGGGCATGGATGTCATTGGGCCAATCTCACCTAAAGCTTCTAACCGGCATCGATTCATCTTCGTGGTCATCGATTACTTAACAAAGTGGGTAGAAGCCGCTTCATATGCCAATGTCACGAAGTTTGCAGTCAGCAAGTTCTTAAAGAAAGAGATCATATGTCGATATTGAATGCCAGAAATGGTTATATCTGACAATGCACTAAATTTGAACAAAAGCACGATATCAAAAGTCAGCAGTCAGTTCAAGATCAAACACCACAACTAATCACCATATCGCCCAAAAAAAGAATGGTGCAGTGGAGGCAGCCAATAAGAACATTAAGAAAATCGTGGAGAAAATGACTGAGACTTATAAAGATTGGCATGAGAAGTTACCATTTGCCCTCTATGCTTATCGAACATCTGTCAGTACCTCAACCGGGGCAACGCCTTTCTCTCTGGTTTATAGAATGGAGGCGGTTTTACCCATTGAAGTCGAGATTCCTTCTCTCGAAGTTTTGGCAGAATTGAAATTGGATGAAGCAAAATGGATCCAATCCCGATATGATCAGCTAAACTTGATTGAAAAGAAAAGGTTGAAAGTTATCCGTCATGTTCAGATGTACCAAAAGTAAATGATGCGAGCTTACAACAAAAAGGTTCGTCCCATAGAATTCCATGAGGGGGACCTAGTATTGAAAAAAATCCTACCCATACAAAAGGATTTTAGCGAGAAATGGATGCCAAATTGGGAAGGACCTTATGTGGTAAAGAAGGCATTTTCTGGAGGAGCGTTGATTTTGACTGAGATTGATGGCAAAAGCTTGCCCAATCCTGTGAATTTAGATTCAGTCAAGAAGTACTTCACCTAAAAAAAAAAAAGAAAAGAAAAGGAGAGGCCAAGGCGAAAACCTGCAAAGGGCGCATTGAGACCAAAGGCTTTTGAATTGAAAACCCGGGAAAGAGCAATTCAAATTTTGATCAAAGCTGGGGCATATGGTAGTCTTGTTATCCCCGAATTAACAAGGGAGAGGGATGCTACGTCTTGGGGCATCAACAAAGTATTTTGGATCTCCGAAACACGTATCAAGTTCAAAAGGGTCCTCGAGAAGTTAGTGCGAAGAAGTTCATGCTATGATATCTGGGGCATCTATTTTCATTTTATTCATTTTGTATTTTAGCAGTGTTTGCTATCTTTGATTAATTTATCCAGTTTAAGCCTTGCTGTTAATAAAATTTCTTTTGTCCATTGCAATAATCTTTTTCAAGCATTTTTCATTAAAATAACGATTAATAGACTAATAATATTCAAGAAAAAGGAGTTCTGCATATTGCTCTGAAAGGTTTTCGAAATAGTACAAAGATTTGAAAATAAGACCACTATTCAGAACAAACCAAACTTAAGGGTTGGAAACATTTGAGAAAGAATAGTCTAAATTATGACTATTTCTTCGGATTTCCTGTCAAAGATACCAGCTGAACAATAAGGCATGGTAACATATCAGTGATAGAACCTTGATAAACAACAAGCAATGACAACCAAAGCACTAAAAGGGGATCATTCTCGAAAAATGACATTCTACATTCATGAAAATATCATTCATACACATATAGTTAGGAGTATTTAATTCATCCTGATCATGACATCCTAATCACTAGGCATAAATAGACCCATGAAATGGATTCTATAGGTTATATTTCTCAGAGAACGGTGTAACAGATCAGTGAAACCACAAATCCTATACCCCTGAAGTTACAGTGGGACAGATTATAGTCATCGTGGCGAATCTTATCTCCCTAAAGTTACAGTGGAGCAGATTAAAACCACAAATCTTATCTCCCTGAAGTTGCAGTGGAGCAGTCATCGTAGCGAATCTTATTTTCCTGAAGTTGCAATGGAACAGATTAAGGCTACAAATTACAAATCTTATCTCCCTGAAGTTGCAGTGGAACAGATTGAAGTTACATATTTGATCTCTCTGAAGTTGCAGTGGAGCAAACTGAAGATAGCAAATCTTATTTCTCTAAAGTTGCAGTAGAGCAGATTAAAGCTATAAACCTTATCTCCTTGAAGTTGCAGTGGGGCAGGTTGAAGTTACAAGTCTTATCTCCTTAAACTTGCAGTAGAGCAGACTGAAGATAGCGAATCTTATCTCCTTAAAGTTGCAGTGGAGCAGATTAAAGCTACAAGCTACAAATCTTATCTCCCTGAAGATACATTGGACTAGATTGAAGGTAGTGAATCTTATCTCCCCGAAGTTGCGGTAGAGTAGATTAAAGCTACAAATCTTATCTCTCTGAAGTTGCAGTGGAGCAGATTGAAGCTACAAATTTTATCTCCTTGAAGTTGTAGTGGAGTATATTGAAGTGACAAATTCTATACCTCTAAAGTTACAGTGGGTTAGAAAGAGGCTACTTGAAGAAAATGAGCACCAAGAAGTCAAAATTCGGCGAGGCCGGGCAAAATTGGTCCTTCTTAAAAGTCTTTACTTCACTCTCGTTACACAACAACGAGCAAAGAGGGGCAGCTGTAATAGGCCCAATTTTCCCGGGCCCAAAACAAAATAAAAAAACCAAAACAAAAGACAAAACAAAACAAGCCCAAAATACAAAAGACCAACCCAACAAAATCACACGACCCGACAGGCCCAAAATGTTTAAAAATTTACAGAAAGCCAGAAACCCTAGGGTTTCTGGTGCCGCTGCCCTTCATGCCACAGCGCCTCGTTCGACTTGACACCCTCTGTCGCCGTTTCACCAAAGAAGCAAGGGGTCTACTTCACCCTCCGTTGACCAAGCAAACCTGTAGAAAGGACATAAACAAGAACAAAGAAACAGAACAGAAACATTAGCAGAAAGGAAAGCAAATAGTAGCAATAAACAGTGAAATCGGCCATGTAAATGGCTATAAAAGCCATATCAATCCATGTAGCTTTTTTACAGACAATCGAATACAAAAAAAAAACACGCAGAGAATATACAAAGAAAACAGAAACTTTGAAACAAAAATTATAAGGTGATTCATCTTGTTATTTTTTATTTTAAATAAGAATAATAGTAGATTTCTCACCGGTCGTTGAGTCTTTGCACCGTGGTCGACATTTCCTCCAGTTCTAAAGGCCGCCGAATCCCTTGGGATTCGGCCAAGGTCGCAGCAGAGGACATTGGGAACCGTAAAGTCCTTTTTCTTTTCGTGAGTATCGACTGGTTTATAGGTTTCAAAACCCCCATATCTGAGTTTTATGCGAAAACGGGATAAAAAAAGGGGGGAAAGAAAGTTTTTTGCACCTCCGTCCATCGTAGACTGCGGTGCCGTCATCGGTGATCGGCGACCGGCGCGACAGCAGATATTCGAAGTCATGGCCGGACAAAAGGGGCTGGAGAGAAAAGATGGAAAGACTAAATGTTTTTTTTTTTTAAAAGGGATTCAAAAATGATTTTTTTTGTTAAGTTTTTACTTATATAGCAGGTGCTAAACGACACCGTTTCAAGGCATTCTGAAGTGCCACAAAACGACGTCGTTTTGGGGCCGACCCGAGATTCAACCCAGGACCCCTAAGATCCGGGCTTTTTTTCCTGGAGGGGATATTTATTCCTCGGGTCCTTCGGCTTTTGCACCTGGCTTCAATTCGGTCCTACCCTACCTTTCTATTTGGCCATTTAATTTTGTTTTGTTTCCAAAATGGTCCACGCTTGAACGGTGTCGTTTCAATCGACCCGAGATCCGAGCTGGATACCAACAGGATCTGCGTGTTTTTTGGAAAATGGGCTAATATATGTTTCAACCCTTCAGCATTTTCAGTATTATTCAATTTCGCCTTATCGTTTTTTTTTTGTTTTTTTAATTTCCCCCTTTATTTTGTTTTATTTTGCACAATCTAGTCCTTTGATCTGTCGAAGAAACGACGCGTTTAACTGAGTTTGGAATATTTTCCCATTTAATCCCCACTCCTTTTTGCGCGTTCCATTTTAGTCCTTGATTCTATTTTAATTTTTTTATTATTTATATTTTAACCCCTTCTGTTATTTATTTATTTCAATTTGTCCTTTTGGTTTTATTTAAGTTATAATTAAGCCTTTTTTATTTTAATTCTTTTATGTATCCATTTATTTATTTACTTGTTTATTTATTCATTATTCCTTTTATTTTATTTGCTTGCTTATTTACTTGTTATTTATTTATTCATTATTCCTTTTATTTTATTTGCTTGCATTTATTTATTTATTATTTCAATCATTGTATTCATTTACTTATTATTCTTTCATTTTCTTTCATTTTTAATTTCTTTCATTGGTTATTTACCTTACTTATACCTCCATTATTATTACCATTTTATTATCTATTATTATTATTTTATTATTATTTATTACCCCTTTTTTATACTTTCAAAAATTAGATTATTTATATTTTTTTACATATATTGTTCTCATCATCATCATCATCATCATTATTATTATTATTATTATTATTATTATTATTATTATTATTATTATTATTATTATTTATTCATTCTATCATCATAGTCCATTATCATCATTTACTAGCATAATATTTTCATTTTATTGATTTATTCACTAGTTATGTCATCTTTCTTATACGTTATTTTATATTGTGCTAATACTTGTGTTAAGTGTTACATTCAAACACATTTATCCCTTTTTTTACATCATACCCGAATAAACTAAAATACTAATCTAAGTGTTAAGCTAACTTTTGTACGACGCATAAAAGAAAATTTTAAAATTAAAGCAATATTCCGTATTTGGGGATTTGAGACGTCGTACCCTAACTTACGGGATTTCGATTTTCTAGTTGAACTTAAATAACCGAATATCCTTTCAAAATTAAAATACACAATATTTCAAATAAAAAAAATTAAGGCAAGCTTCTTCTCAAAGGTTTAACGTGTCGTGTCCTGACTTACGGGATGTGACATTTTGTTATCTCGAGATAAGAGGGTCTTTAACGTTTGTTTCGATTTATTCAAGTAATTTTTAAGTAAAAATAACATAATACAAAGAGGGATCGTATTTTAAATTCTTTTCGAATTCTCAACTTTCGACACTAAGACATTAATTAATCATTTAGGTACCAATTTTGGGCGTTACGAGGGTGCTAGTCCTTCCTCGTATGTAACCGACTCCCGAACCCATTTTTTCAAATTTCGTAGACCAAAAAATTATTGTTTTAGTATATCAAACCCTTTATTAAAACAAGCAAAATACGAGGTGACCGATCACAGCTCAAAAAAAAGATTAGTGGCGACTCCCATTTCATTCGTTTTTTTAAAATTTAAAGTCGATTTCAAAAAAAATAGTTTTGACAATATATAAATATATGATAATATATTTTAATTAAAATTCCATGTGGAATGTTTTCATTGGCCGCTTTTTCTAAATGGTGTTAAAAAATTGAATTAAAAAATTTAATAGAATGTTAGATACCAATTGAGATAAAAAAATAAATATTAAAAAAAAAAGAGTAGATTTTAAAAGCTAAATCATTAATTAAGTTTTTTTTTAAAGAATTAAGTTTTTTTGTTAAGTAGCACACATAGACCCTAACCAGTGAACAAATATAATGCTGAAGAAATCCAAGCATTATGCTCTAAGGCTTAAGATATATTTCGATTCATAGAGTAATTAGATAAAAGACTATAATTATTAGGATAATAATTATATTTTTTATTATTACAATAAAATTTTAATTTCAAATGGGTTGGATTGATAGAGTGTAATTATATTATAATTTTTATGTTATGTTCGATAGTATAAATTATAATTAAACAATTACATAATTTTAAATTTAAAAATATTAATTATTATAAAAATTATCACTAATACTTGAGAAAATAAATCTTTAAATAGTGTCATATGTAATTTTAAATAGTGTAATTATTAATTATTATAAAAAGTATTAGATAATACAATTACTAATAAAAAAAAATGTGTCATATGTAATTTTATCTAATTAATCTAGCATTTCATATGTATTGGATTATTTTCTAACATTAAACATGTACTCATTGTTACTATAGATTGGTCCTTGAGCAAGTATAAATAATTTATAATAAAGACTATGAAAATTGGTTAATTATTTAGTAGATAAAAATATATATAAAAAATTATCTCTCATTAATAAAAATGTCAGATTATTTAAACAAGATTAGTAAAACAACATATAATTAAATTTTAGAATAACTTTTAAAATTTAAATCAGATATAAACATGTTTGGAAAGTTACAGGGTAATTGAATTTTGAGTATAATTGTTTGTAATTACTCTAATTTTCATCCTCCTAACCTCCTCTAAGAATTGAAGAGTGTAATTGTGATGCTCCAATTATACTTAATTTAGAGGATCTATTAATTACAATGATTTTCCAAATATGTCACGTATGTGCAATTATAAACAAATACACCTAAATCCAATTAGTAGGTGATTTTTCAAACACATCCTCAAACATTAGTTTATTCATGTTTTAGTTTAATGTATAAGCAAGGGCAAAACTAAAAAGTAGGAGGTTAAAATTAGATTTTATCCTTGTACTAATTTATAATCTTATACTTTTAAAAGGATCTAATAAGCAATTTTCCCATCGGTGTCCGTATATAAGGTAAAGAATAAGCTTACCATCAATGATTCATTTTGGATTCGTTTAGGATTTAAGGTTAGTAGGTAAGATATAGGGTATGATTTAGGTTTAGGTTTTGCTTAGTAGGGCGAAAAGAAAATTAGAAGGATGAAAAATTGAAGGGTAGAAAACTAGAATGATAAAAAAATATTATTTTCTTTTCATGGGTGTGTTTGGTAGAAGAGATGGAACTTTTTCTTTCCATCCATCGCTTTGCAGAGATGAAAAATGGAAGGACATAAAATAAAATAGGCATAATTGTAAAAAAAAGAAAAACCCTCAACGTTTGGGGGTTTTTGGTTTTGTGCCCTTAACCTTTTTATTTTTTGATTGACACCCTTAACGTTACGAATTTTTTAGAAATCAGCCTACTTTTAACAGTCAACGTGAGTTGACCGTTAATTAAACTGTAAGTCAACATAGTACCCCATGTGGCATGCCACATAAGCGCACGACGTCATATATGACATCATCTATTTAACTTCTTTTTTTCATTTTGTTTCCATTTTGTTTCTTCTTCCCCCTTTCTCTCTTCCCCTGCAAATCACACCATTAAAGGATTCTTCTAAAACCCAAAGCTTTAAATTTGCTCTTTATCACCACCACTACAATGGCAAATTTCAAAGAAATGAAAATTTTCTTCCTCATATTAATATCACCAAAAAAAAGTAAAAAAAAAAAAACCACCCAAGGAATGAATATCATTAATAGTTTAAAGTTTTCAATCTCGTCCATTATTTTCCTATCAACCCTTTCATTAACCATAACTGTTTCTTGTCCAATAGAACTCAACTATGTAACGAGAATTCCATGGAACTCAACTCTTTGCAACGATTTTCACCCTTCAAATTCAACACCCAAAGCTAAAATCTCGAAACAAAACTATTGTGTGTCACTGTTATCGATTTTCGACATTGGATTAGCTGAACACCTTAAAGAAACTAGTTTTTTTAGCTCCCTGATTTGCCCACTTCCGTTCCATGCCTCCATGATTTCCAGTCCAAGCTCGATTTGCTTTCTCTCCCTAACGACGTCATTTCCCTTTGTTTCGAGCCGACCCAGTTTGTGATTACGCCTGATCTTTGTGGCGAGATGCAAACGACTAAAGATTGGGTCACTAAATTAGGTCAATCCACAGTGTTAGACCAAGGTTGCAAAGCTGTTCTCGGTGATTTAACGGTGTGTGATACTTGTCTCCGTGCTGGTAACAAGGTTCATTCACAGTTAATGGCTATCAATGGTAATGCTCACACGGTACCAATTGTTTCGATTTCATTGTTCTTTATGCTGCTGGGATTGTTAATGAATTTGGCCCTGAAAGTGATGGGACTGTTACTTGTGCTTTTGCTTTAACATTGAATCAAAAAGCTAGTTCTAACAACAAGCATTCAACTCTTCAATGGTGTGATTTACAGGGGAAGATAGAAAGAGGGTAGAAGAAAGAAAATGGAAAGAAATGAAAAAAAAAAAAAAGGAGTTAAATAGATGATGTCATATATGACGTCGTGCACTTATGTGGCATGCCACATGGGCTACTATGTTAACCTATATTTTGATTAACGCTCAACTCACGTTGACCGTTAAAAATGGGCTGATTTTTGAAAAAACCGTGACGTTGAGGGTGTTAATCAAAAAATAAAAAGGTTAAGGGCATAAAACCAAAAGCCCCCAAACGTTGAGGTTTTTTATACAATTATGCCAATAAAATATTTGAAAATTGCATAATTTTGAACTAATATGCACATCTCTCTCATTTTCTCTCCTATCATCATTTCAATTTGGGAGAATTAATTTTTATGCATTAAGATGTAAAATGATCTCTCTCCTGTCTTCTATACTCTTACTTTTCTTCACAACTAAGCACACTCAAAAATTATTTCCTTTTCACTTTTCCTTTTCTTCCAACCAAACATAACCTTAAAATTTAGGTTTAGAATTTAAGATGGGATATTTGTCATTCCTTTGTACCATGAGACACGTGGTAGATCCCCGGTTCAATTTTGAACCCCTCGTAGTGACCCCTTGTTTGGACTTACTTAAGACCTCTCGCCTAAAGACGGATGGTCAAATAGGCTCACTTGTCTCTTGATGCCTTAAGGATGGTGTTAGAGTAGGACAATCTATGACACAGACGGGACCATGCAACATGTATCATAAGGACAACCATCCTGTAGCAACAATGCTCGTTTGGCACATGACCTTTGACCATTGACCATTGACCATTGACCATTAACCTCTAACTTGTCTACACAACCATATGGCTCGCTTCATGGTGCCATGAGACAAGGGATAACCTTTTATACAAGCCTTAATGCACAAGAGAAAAAGTATCTTCTTCCTCAAGTCACTTTCACCCTCTCCTATTCTTCTTCCTTCTTTTCTTTTCCCCCTTTTTTCTACTTCCCATTGTCGGCTCTCCGCATTGTACAAGCCAACTGAACCTCATCTCCTCCACCTTCTCCTCCTTATTGTTACCCACTATCAACAAGACTTATAGTTATATTTTGTAAAATATTTTTTTTTTTATAATTAGGGAGAGGAATGAGGTTGATTGGGATTAAACCCAAGCTCACACGCCCACAACGTAATACTCTTGCCAATGGGCCAAAAAAAATATTAAGTTGCGTTTGTAAACTTGAATTTTTAGAATTTAGATTTAGATTTTAAAATACTGTAAAATGAGTATTAAACAATTTAGAAATATAACATTCATGATAATTTCTTAAACTATGAAATTTGTTAGATTTTTTATTGAAGCTAAGCCATATATTAATTTGTTAGATATTTAGTAATGAATTTAAAATTTTTAAAATAATTTTACACTTTTCAAAAATATATTATATTGAATTTATTTATCAACTCTACCATTTATAAATAATGAAATCCAAAGCTAAATTTAAACTTACCATAAATAAATTTGTAAAAGTATATTGAAAATAAACTACCAAAATAATAGGAAAGTGTAATTTTAGGGCATTGGGCTTACTTTGAATATTTGAACACCTTTCCTTTGTTTTTTCCCCAAATTGCCGTATAACAAATTTATTTTATTTTTAATTCTCGTTGCTTTATATATCATATATTCGCTACTACTTTATAATACGTTAGGTGCCTCTTTACAATCTTCTATATTACATTTTTTTAAAGCAAATCTTGACTTTCTTTGCTGCTTTTACTATGGAATATCTTTTTTTTTCCTAAAAAGAATTAATTTTAATAAACACAAAAGCTATAAAATAATTAATTTTTAAAAATTAGAATTAATCGCAGCTACTTTGTGACTGAATTTTTTTAAAAAGATAATTATATTTTGTAAAGAAAGATAATTTAATTTTTTTAAAAATAAAAATAAAAATTATTTATTCGTTTCGATAAAAAGAAAAAGGAAAAACTTAGTCTGTAGTTTTTATAAAGTAAAATGACATAAAAAAAATCTTTTATTGCATTTGAGATCATATACTCAATTTGACTTCTTTTTATTCTTTTTATTTGACAAATCTCTTACTAAAGTGATATTAGGTTAATTAGTGGCATTAATTCAATTAAAAAGGTAGAAAACAAGTTAAAAGTTAAAGTATAATGGGTTTTATTATATCTTTTAGTGATTATTTAATTTTGGCTTTTGTATAAACTTTGAATTATTAAAAAAAAAATCGATTTGAAAGTGGAATTTCCATCTTCTCCCACTTAACCATACATTGGTACCAAAATCATAGGAAAAAGAAGAAAAAATTTAATTAATTATGCATAAAATTATCAAAAAAATTCCTTTTTTTTTTCTTTATTCATATGTTTTCCTTTTGCTGCTTCTTTTTTCTAATTAATACGCACCAACCAATCTGGTCATAGACCAGACAACATAAATCAATCAGTAAGAAATTGACACAAGATTTTGCCGACAAAATTTCGCCACAGCTAACTTTTCTTTAATTAGTTTTAGTGACAATGCATATAATCAGACCAAATGTAATAAAATTGGAGGCAAAAAATGAGATCATCAAAATCAAACAAAAATGCCCCCACATGGATTTTTTTTAAAGTATTAATGGGTTGCATTTTCCATGTATCACGATATCTGATCCATTTCATCTCAACTCCATTCAATAAAAGTTGACAAGCTTCTAATTTCTTTTTTCCTTTTTCTAAATTTTTACCTTAAATTTCTAAAATTTAGTTAAATTATTTTTTTACGTAAAAGTGATTAAATTGTTAAAATTTTAATGCTATGGATGTGGTCGTTATTGTGATAGTTCACATGTATCTCATAAAATATTTTTAAAAAAAAAAATCTACGAAGTTCATAATTTTTTAAATAGCCTGCATCAATAATGAAATACATGTGAATTGCCAAACAAACTGCAATATTCGTGCCATTAAAATTTTAACACTTCAAACAATATTCTCGTTTAAGAAAAAGCAGTTCGATTAATTTTTAAAGATTAGGGGTCAAGGTAATCCAAAAACACTATGGTTAAAGTGATAAAATATGTAAATATTATCGGATAAATTTGTTATTATGCCCAAAAAAAATCCATTGATTGACTTTAATTTAAAGATTCCACAAATTTGTAAATTGATTCAACGTTGAGGGGTAAAGAATTTGTGTTCAATTTTTTAATTGACATTTATCACGAATTTGATCCCCTAGACAATTCCTACCCTTTCCCAACAAAATTGAAAAACCAATTAGACATATTCAAAGGTCAAATTATCTGTTCAAACTCAAAGACTCATTTGATTTGAGAAGGTTTCATGAAAATTATTAAGCCCAAAAAATGAGCTTTGACAAAAATCTAGGCTCGTCTAGAAATAGGTAGGCTTAAGCTCCTATGTTTAAGACCCAAGCCCAGTTCGACCCTTTTAATTTTATAATGCGTTATTCTTTCCTTTGTTCTTATATAGATTATGTAATTTATATCATATAAAAATTATATATTTGTATTACTTGAAACTAGACGTGTCCAAACATGAAATTATATGTTCAAACTTAAAAGGCTCATTTGATTTGAGAAGATTTCAAAAAAAAAATATTAGGTTCGAAAAATGGCTTAGGCAAAAATAGGCTCGTCTAGAAATGGGTAGGTTTGAACTCCAATATTTAAGACCCAAACCAGCTCGACCTTTTTAATTCTATAATGCATTATTCTTTCGTTTGTTCTTATAAATATATTATTTAATTTATATCATATAAAAATTATATATTTGTATGAAATATATATAATATTATAAAGTAAATATTAAGATATATGAATTTGTTCATGTTTAAAAAAGAATTAATTAATATATATACAATTACTAAATTTTAAATAAATATATTATTTTAAAAATTATAAAATAATATAGACAAACTTAAATACATTTGGATTAGCCATATACAAATATAGATGAATTTGAACAAAATTTAAAATTCATATATTTTTTTTATTTAGCTCAGGTAATATTTAAAACTTATATTTTGAACCAAATCAAGTTTAATCAATGCAAGTGATGTTACATGTAGACCTAATTAGATTCATTGGCATCTACTTAAAAGTATTTTTTATATTTTGCATGTCCGTTTTACAGTCAATGTTTAAGGTTCGTGGCTACTCCTCTCAAAAATGTTATCTCTAAAGTTCGAATCTATATTTTCCCCTTAAACGTACACTGTATCTTACTATTGTACCCAACCATTAATATTATTTATTAAAATCAATTTTCAAATTTATTGACGAAGTGCAAACCCAATTCGTCTTCTTGTGTCATTATCCTTTCGTTAGAATTGAAGCCAAAAATTGAAGAACACCAGTACTGAATCCATTAATATTACAGATAGTGTAACGCCCCAAAATTTTTATTTTTATTTCTGTTAAAATGTAACACAACTGTGTATCTATTTCAGTGGTTAAGTGTTTTAAGAGTGTGTGAAAGGTCCCAAGTTCTAGCCCTGCTTTTGGCAAATTTTAATATTTTTCTGATCTAAGCCTTCTGTTTGGGGAGTGGGTTTATATTTAATTATTGGTGGAATCACATTAGAATTGGCCTGTTGGTCTGTTGGTTAAGTTGAGTGTTAATTTGTGGAAAGTCCTGTGTTTGAATTCCTGCGCGAGCAAGGATATTTAGTTTTGTTCAATTCTGTGAGAGAGAGTTTGATGGAATTTGGACTTTGAGTAGTGGGTTAGTGGGTTAGTGGGAGAGATTTGAGGGATGTGAGAGTTATTTTGGTATTATCAAAATATTTTATTTGATTTTACCAAAATTCCTCTTTTCCTTTTGACATTTCAGACTTCTCATTTTCCCTGTCAAATTTTCTTCTTTTCCCTACCTTTTCGGCTTTTCAATTCGACTTTTATTTGTGCAAATCCCGATGGTGTTCGTACGGTAAGTCCTATTTTGCTTAATCTTAATGCTTTTGGGTTAGCTGTTTGATGAGGGGTTGTTTATGTTGCTTTCGGTTGAGGCGAATGACAAGTTTTGACTAGGGGTTTCAGCAGCGACTTAAGTGTTTGAGATTTCGGCTCGGTAGCAGTAAGTATTCGAGTGCGTTTAATGATGTGGTAAGGCTGTAATGGTGAAGTATTTCCGTTTGAGTTTCATGAGAATTGATAAATTCGGGCTTTGGTACTGTCAATTTTAGGTTCTAGAAGGCTCGGGAGAGGTTTCACAACGAACTGATACCAGGTGTGTACCCGAAAACGCAGAAAACGGGATTCGGCGAAAGCCGAAATTGCAAACTATCGACGCCACACGGGCGTGTGGTCGCCCGTGTGGTAGGCCGTACACGACAACATGGCCGTGTGATCGACAAAGGCCAGGCCGTGCGCAAGACACAGCTGTGTGATGGCCAGGGTGGGGCCGTGTGATCCACATGGGCTACGCCAAATTGAGTGTGTGGGCCACACGGGCGTGTGATATCTTGGCCAGGCCGTGTGTTCCACACGGGCAAGGCCAATTTGGGCGTGGGCCACACAGGCAAGCAACATAGGCGTGTGGGCCCATTTAGCTAAAATGTTTCCTAGGGTTGCATAGGTCGCCCAATTCAACTGTGAACCTACTCTAGGGTCGGTAAGCGCTTCTTAGACCCTAAATTGTGACCTGAATATATATATAATGTATGTATCGAGCATGTTTACTGATCTTTATGTATGATTGATAACTGTATTTTAGCATGTAAGCATGTATCTCGGTATGTCTACATTGAGCATGTTTAGTTGCATCTGCATTGGGGTGGGATGATTGGTTATTGGAGGAAGTGTACTAAAAGGCTTTCATGCCTATTATCTGGCAGTTGATATGTGCCACATTCGGTACGACTTGGTGTGTAGGGTTGGGTGGGTGTTTTAAACCCCACATGGTGTGTAAGGATGGTTGGAGATGCTGTGTAGAGGCTGGTGGGTAGGATACTAATTTCTGTTACTGTATGCATACTGATGGACTGAGGCCCTAATTTATATCTGGAACTGAATCTGTAATGGGCTTAGGCCCAGACGGCATTTGACTGATAACTATTCTTTGACTGCATGCATGTTTTTTGTGGGGATTAATTAATATATATAATACTATAAAGTAAATATTAAGATATATGAGTTTGTTCATGTTTAAAAAAGAATTAATTAATATATATACAGTTACTAAATTCTAAATAAACACATTATTTTAAAAATTATAAAATAATATAGACAAACTTATATAAGTTTGGATTAACCATATACAAATATAGATAAATTTGAACAAAATTTAAATTCATATATTTTTTTTATTTAGCTCAGATAATATTTAAAACTTATATTTTGAACCAAATCAAGTTTAATCAATGCAAGTGATGTTACATGTAGACCTAATCAGATTCATTGGCATCTACTTAAAAGTATTTTTTATATTTTGTATGTCCGTTTTACAGTCTATGTTTAGGGTTCGTGGCTACTTCTCTCAACAATGTTATCTCTAAAGTTTGAATCTATGTTTTACCCTTAAACGTAACATTAATATTATTTTTTAAACTCAATTTTCAAATTTATTGATGAAGTGCAAATCCAATTCGTCTTCTTTTGTCATTATCCTTTCGTTAGAATTGAAGCCAAAAATTGAAGAACACCAGTACTGAATCCATTAATATTACAGATAGGATTTGGCATGATTTTGTTGTCCCTTAACACCCTTGTTTTTTCAAAAAAAAAAATGCTAGTAAGATGCCAAGTTCCTAATTCCTAGACATATAATATTAGTAATAAAACAGAAATATTAGTAAATTCCTAGAAGTGCAAAATCTTGATTAATTTGGGAAGGAAAAACATGAGAGAAAGCTGTCATGTGTTAATGTCAATTAGTAATTTTAAAAAGAACACACACACAAGAGATTTGACAGCAACCAAAAAGCTGTACCTCTCGAATTGGTAAATCCATCACATGCTAAATTATTAAGACTTCCATGTTTTTAGGGTTTTTACCATTTTCATTTTGCATCACCACATTGGCAGATTCCACTTGTACATTATTTTTGGGTGCCAATCTGCTGCGTTATACATATGTTAGAGCTTTTTGATAATTTTGTGGATGACGCTAGTTGCTGTTTTTGTGGATGTGCAGAAGGAAATATTCTTCGTATACTTTGCGAGTGTCCCAAAGCTCAGAAAGTATGGAAGTAGTTCATTTCAAATTTAATTTACTCCAGATTTTTCTCCCCGTCACTTTTATCTTGGGTGAATGTTAATCTAAATTGAATTTGCAATTCAAATATGTTAATTGGAATATCCTCTTCGATATATTATATTGGTTTGTATGGAAATAAAGGAATTTTTTTTGTTTTTGGAATTTTTTTCTCATAACTCTTGTATGATTGTGGGATCGGTTTAAAATTGGTGTGTGAATGTTAAAGCTAATAGGGAACCAATGGTCAAGGTTAAAATCCGAATCAGACCAAGCACTTGGCAGCCACCAATAACTGGTTGCATCAAAATGAACACATACGACGCAAGGAAACCTCATACTGGACTTACCTGCTTAGCTGGGATTGCTAGAGACAGCCATGACAGATGGATATTTGGCTACAGTTGCAATATTGGGAAATATAGTGATAAACAAGCAAAACTTTGAGCAATGTATGATAGACTTAAACTGCTTTGGTCTAAAGGGTGGAAATTGGTTGTTTTGGAATGTAATTGTTTAATTATAGTTCAAGCAATCAATGGTCTAAAGGGTGGAAATTGGTTGTTTTGGAATGTAATTGTTTAATTATAGGTGACTAAAAAGACATAGTGAATAGGGTATTGATATGCAGAATAAAAGAGCTTTGCGTTTGAACATGAGTGGTTTGCATCGAGCATATTTACAGAAAATCTAATGGAGTGACTAATGCCTTAGCGGGTAAGATGTTTGGCTATCAATAGAATCTTCATGAGTTTAATTCTCTTTCCCAACAAATTGATAATTTACAATATGATATTGATGTAATTATTGTTATATAATTTATTACTTTTTTTTAAAAAAAATCAATAGTTTAATAATTTATATATATAAAAAATAATAAAAATAATAGTTAGAAATTCATGTATATTTTAAGGTTTTAGTTTTTATAAAGAATGAGCATCAAATTCGTAAGGAAGAAATTTCTAAACTTAGAAAATGATGTCAACCACTAGTTTATTCTAAGAAAAGTAGTTTTTCCTATTCTATCATGTGCTCAATTGAGTACGCTGTTGAATTATTTTATTTCAATTCGATTAACATGGCTTGGTAGGGTTTGAGTTTTGAATAATGAGTATATTTATTTGAGTTTTGGGAAGTTGGGTTTGGAGAATATTTTAAAATCAAATATATTTATTTAAAGTATTATTGATATAAAGCCCAACAACCCATCAACTTAACATATTTGGACAGACTCTTGGCAAACTCCCCCCGGCTTTCACTCTCTTTCATTACCATATATGTTTGGGTCTAAGATCTGGTCCACTGAAAATTTGGACAAACAAAAGCCAGTTGGGTGGCTGGTTATGTTGCGGTATGAGTTGGGATTGGGCTAGGTTAAGTGAAGTGAAGTTAGGCCGTGACCATATATATATACTTTTAGTTTTTGCCGAACCAAGTACGCCTAATTTCGGCAGCGGCGAGTCCGCCACCTCTACATACTTTAACTTCTTTAATCGAAGATTATATACTATAACAAAAAGTAGTTGAGTTTTAATTTGACGTAGATTCAAGTGTGTTAAAGCATATCATCCTTTTATTTAAAGGTTAGGGGGGGATTATAAGTAAATTTGTGGGGGTTTGATGATTATTCTTGGAGTTAATTAGTTTTTTTTATGAATAAATTTATTACATTAGTTTCTTTTACATAAATATAATAATTAATAACTAAAATAGAGGGAAACTATTTATTCGCTTAGTAGGTTTTTCTCTATCAAACTTTTATTTTATTAATATGATAATATGTGGGAATTAAAGTAAATGTTTTTATTTTTTTTAAACATTGTCTTTTAATAATTTTTTAAATATTTGTCACACAAAATTTAAGTTGAATTTTGACTTGAAAATTCAGAGTAAAATTTTATTGGTAAATTGAAAAGAAAATTACAAAATCTGAAAGTTTCTTAAATACAAAGAAATCATTTTATTCTTCTCTCTAGTTTGACTTCGATCCAAAGGTCGTTTGACTTGATCTTGGAAAGATATGGTTTGCTTCAAGGGTCGTTGAGACTTGATTTTGAAAACGGGTTCGGACTTCCTATCTTTAGTTGAATTGGATCAAACAACAACTTTCAAAAGGCGACTTTTCTTGAGAACTACTACAACGTTCTTTAGATTTTTTTTCAATTTCTTCATTTTTTTTCAAAGATTTTTGCAAATATCCTCTTGACTTTTTGAACTTGTCAACTTATGTTGAATGGCTTAGAGATGACACATTTTGTAGTGTCAATGAAGAGAGTTATAGTAGATTTTAACTTCTTCATTTGAGTGTTCTATAAGAATTAAACTATTTTATTTATTATTTATCATATTATCACTTAATTATGATAATTTAATTTGTAACACCCCTCTCCCAACCCGATCACCGATTTCGAGCTACCAGATGCTACATTCGTTACAGGAGCAATTACAGTCAAAAACACAGTAAATGATCTTTTACACATGCAATCCAATGTCAAACAATCAATTTTCAAGTCTTAATCGAGCTTACAAAATCTCTTTTATTAACCCGAGCGCAAAACATGACCAAATTGCAAAGATTTAAAAGTTCAGGGCTGACATCGTGACGTCGCCAAAATAGTATGTCACGTCACGACTTAAGGCCACTTGACATGATGATGTCACTTACTTTCGACCGACATTGCAACGAGGTAGGTTGTTCACTGAGACATGGACCTTGTTTTTGGCAAAAATGCACAATTTGGTACTTATGCCAAAGTTTCCAACAAATCCTTTCAAGATATTCACCAAATACCAACTTCAATTGATTCAAAACATACTAGTATCATACCAAACAAGTTAAAACACTCAAATTCAACTTCTTAACAAGACATTTACTCCGTATACATCAATTAAACCTAAGCATTTCAATGTCATTAAGGCATACCAACCAACAAATACATATCCCTACCTATGCCAAATCTATCAAAACACACCATTTCACTTTCAATACAAACACAATTCATTCATAAACACTTCTATGACATTAAACATGAACCAAATTGACCACTCATCAACATATACCTTAAGCAAAATCATCAAGCATACCATTTCAATGCATACATCAAGTCAACCATTCTTTTACCTATTTTCACAATCTTTAATATGCCAAGTTCAAATAGATACATGTTTCACCAAAACACTTATATACATGCCACATTCCTTGACTCAAAATGATCAAATAGCTACTAATTCGGTGATAGGATAGTCTGAGCTTCGAAACAATCCGGCTTGACGTGTTCCACAAGGTGACAATATACAAGGAAAAGGAAAAACAAACTAGGTAAACATATAAGATGCTTAGTAAGTTCAAATGGAAACTAGAACATACCTTGATCATTTAAGCATAATTAACTAATCCATTAAGCAATCATCCTAACTATCCTTTGGCACATCGTGACATATCTATACATATAACAACATCAATCAAATGCATTAGATACCTTCTCAAATCATAGATAATTCAAACCCAAATCAAAGTCATGTAATCATCCATACACTAATATTGCCAAATACCATTTCATTTTCCATTCAATGGTTAAATTTACATTTTTCAAAAAATTGAAAACCGCCCGATAGAACTTTAGTAAAGTAGACTCAGATACACGAGAATGTAATGCTCACACGAGCTGATAGTATTTTAGGGTTGCTCACACAAGCTGACATTATAACCGGATTGCTCACACAAGCTGACATTATATCGAGATTACTCGTTCGGGCTAAACCTACGATACGTTTAACTCGAGAATTTGCAACAAATGCTAGATCTTTTAATAACATGTTAATCCCTGATCATATATGTGTATAAACCTAATGACATGCCACACATAACCTTTTTCTAAGTTCACTCGGGCATTACTTCCATATAAATGTCAATATCAAATCCTATACATTTTTCATTTTTCATTTACGAGGCGTATAGCCAATCAATAATCATATTAACACCTTGTATTATTTCTATACAACCAATATTTACACGAATTTACAATTCAGTCCAATACAAGACATTTGTGCCAAATTTCATAATTATACTTAGTTCTAACAAGTATGTGTATGTATATGTTAATTCAAGTATATTTCATACATAATTAAAATACATAATCAGAACACCGAACATGTTGAATCTTTAAGGACTAATCAACAATTTTAGCTTTTTCACGATTATCTCTAATTTGTTTCAATTCTTAATCTATACAATTATTCCATTCAATTCATCAATACTAAACATTGATACCATATGTCATGACATGTATGAACCTATAAAAATCTTATTTTTCAATACCCTAAAGATTTACATTTTATTCAATATAGTCTTTGAAATCGAAATAGCCATAACTTTCCATTTTGAGCCTCAGTTTAAAAACCGACTTCAATTACATCCCTTAAGGACTCTCTACTTCCTATTTATACTGAAATTTCACATTTTATTCATTTTAGTCCTTATGTGAAAAACTAAAAATTAAACTTTACAATCTAGTTTTTTTCATGATATAAGCTTAAAATCTATCAATTTAACACCAAATTCTTCAAGAAATCAACAATGAAAACTTTTAAAAATTTTAACATTTTTGCAAAATGGTACATGGTCTAGCTAAATCAAGCTCCCATGACATCAAAAAGATAAAAATTACAACAAAATGACTTAATTGAGTTACCTAATGTTGGCCAAAAGTTGAAACCCTTTGGAAGTTTTTCTTATTTTTCCTATCTATGGCGGACGGTTCTTGAAGAAAAAGAAGAGAAAAGTTCTCTTTCATACCACCAAAAATGGTTTTTATACCATAATTAAAATTTTGATTGGCTTGAGCTAACATCGCACTAGCTGCCTTGTAACACCTTGAATAGCTTAATCTTGTTCCTGTGAATCATTACATTAAATGTGTATCTACTTCAATGGTTAAATGCCCTGGCTGTGTGTGTGAGGTATAGAGTTCAAGTCCCATTTATGGCAAATTTTGTTATTTTTAATCCAAGCCTTATCCCTGTTGGGTGAACTTTTATAATGTTGTTTGTAAACTCATGTCAGAATGAGCCTGTTGGTTCGAGTGGTAAGGAGTTAGCTTGCTGAGGTCTTGTGTTCAAGTCCCTAAGTGAGCGTGGGTGATATTTTTACTTCGATTGGCTGAGAGAGTTTGGATGGAATTGGAAGTCTAAGTGAGCAGGTAGTTGGGATTGGGTTGGTGAGAGGTCATGCCTAAATTTGAGGGATAAGGGATATCATTTGATTTTATTTTTTTCAAAATTTATTCTCTCTTCCAAAAAGAAATTGACGTTAGTTTGTTCTCCTTTTTCTCTACAATTTCACTTTTTTCCTTCCTTTTGCTACCTTCTCATTTTCCGTTCAAAAACCGTCATCAATCTCTGCGTTTTGGTTTTGTGATCCCTACTCTGATTGTGGTTGGTGAGTGTTCTTGAAGTTTTATGCAATTGTAGGTTGTTTTCGATTGCATTAATGTTGTATATTATGATGTTAGGTGCTAATAAAGGGGATCAGAATTCTTTGTCTATCGTATAGAGTGTTAGGGTTGTCGTAACTATTCTCGTAAGTGATCGAACTTTTCGTTTGTATGCTATGTTCAAGTATGTCGATTGGGGTTTTGATAATTGGTGTTTCGGTACTTAAAATTGATCGTTGAAATGTTGTTTTTAGGTTCTGGTGGGCTCAGGATTGCAATAGCATCAAAAATGAACTAGGCGTGTACCCTAAACACGAAAAATCGAGGTTCAACAAAAGTATCAAAAGGGGGTTGTCGATGCCACACAGGCGTGTGCCCGGCCATGTGGATGGCCGTGTGCGAGACACAGTCATGTGTCTGTCGTAGATGTAGCCGTGTGCGAGACACAGTAGTGTGATTATCGTAGGTGTAGTCGTCCACGAGACACGGCTGTCTGACAGTGAATGTGTGGTCGTGTGGGCCACACGGGCAAGGCCAGATTGGGCGTGTGGATCCACACGATTGAGCCACACGGGCGCGTGGGTTGGGCCAGGCAGTGTGGGCTACACGGGTAAGGCCAGTTTGGGCGTATGGGCCCACACGGTCGAGCCACACGTGCATTGGGCCTAAAATTCTGAAATTTTTTCTAGGGTCGTACAGGTCGTTCCGATCTACTGTGAGCCTACCGTAGGGTCGGTAAGGGTTAACCAAACCCTATTTCAAGTGATCTGATACTCTGATAGTCTGATATAAGTAGGAAACTGATATGTATGTCTGACTGTACTGTTAAATATGTATTTATTTGTATACGAGCATGCTAAGCATGTTCATTCTGTAATTTTTGCATCTGAATTCTGTATCTGTGTTTGGGGTGGGATTTGTATATGGGGAGGAAGTGATCTGTACGACGTCCTTTCACCTCTATTCTGGCAGCTTGACTGCATATTATCTGTTATCTGTCGCATCGACACTATATGGTGTGTAGGGATAGGTGGGTGTTTTGTAACCCCACATGGTGTGATGGGATGGACGGAGTTGATGTGTAGAGGATGGGGGTAGGATTCTGTACGTCTGTTCTATTATCTGATTCTGATATCTGTTTCTGTTATTGACTTTGGTCCGAATCTATATCTGACTGTATATGTAATTCTGTGTATGTTGTATGACTATATCTGTTGGGTTACACACTGAGTTTACGAAAACTCACATATGTTTGTCTGTTTAGTTCAAGTAATCCACAGACATAGGCGGCTCGGTACGATGGAGGCTCAGCGATGACAACTTGACGGAAACTGTTTTCATTATTATTATTTAACGATTTTATTGAATTTCTAGTTTTCGTGAGAGTTTTGTAATTTTTGGAGTCTCTGGACTGTTTAGTTTGAATTTTTGGGTTTGATTGCTTTAAAATTTCTAAACTGCGATGATTAGACAATATACCGATTTTATGCAAACAAATGTTATTTTTGAAAACAGGAGCGTGGTTTGTCTTAAACAATTTTTAAAACTTCCACTGCGAAATAGTTGGTTAACTCTAAAGAACAACATGTAACGGTTTCAGTAATATATATAAATGAATATGTTTTATAAAACTTGGACATTTTATCAAATAACTAAACATTATTATGTCGAAGTTTCATCGATTTCAAAACCCTTCTTCGTAACACTTCCAGATTCGGCTATAATGTCTAGGCCGGGTTTGGGGTGTTACATATTGATTTCGCCTGAAGAAATTTTGTTGTGGTTTGATCCGGGGCTGCGAACTTACATAATCTCGGATTCTTGTTGAAAAAATTATCCAAATATTTTGAATCATATTTTTTATTATTAAATTTGTCCCACCATTTAGTTTTGAAGTTTTGAACTAATAATGGAATTCCAATTTATGGATCTTTTTCATAGGAGTAACTCCAAGAAACAATCCAAGAAATGCACAGTTTTGAGAAAAAATGGATTGTTTTGTAAATGTGTTTTTGGTCTGGTTCAGGTTGAAATTTGTCAAACAATTTGGGCCATAAATTTTGAATATTTTCTGGAAAGATCTCAAAAGATGACGGTCCATACCAATTCCACCATTCTTGGAACCAGATTGGGAATTTAAATTGAGTACCATATTTGAAATATATGAGCCAAGAATGTCTCATATGTTGGTTGTTCATTAAGAAGGCATTGTACCATGCCATTTGGCAATCCCAATATGTGAAATATGGGTAGTGGTCAATTTTAGTGGTAAATTTGGCTGGAAATTTCTTTGGAGAATTTGGGTTTTAACCCTAATCCCTTGGTCGAAGAATTTTTAATATTTGGGCTGTTGAATGGGTAATAAAGTTTGGATCTTTTGGGTCTATGTAGTGTTTGAACAATACTGATCCAATTTGAACCAATATGATTTCATAATACTGCTAGGGTTTTTGAGAATCCAATGGCTTGAAATGCCATCCATTGAAAAGTTCTTTTGCAAGTATATATGGAGGTTTTTCTGAAAATTCTTCCTCCATAATAAGAATTTTTTCAAAACTTTTGTTTGGAAAATATTGTGAGGATTTTTGTGTAGCACTCTGTGAAGACACTACTATTTCTTTTGGAAAAACATCTTTGAAAGATGTCTTTTTTAAAATATTTTTGAGAGATTTTGATTTGTGTAAAACAATCTCTTTATTTTTTGAAATATTTGCTGCTTCACCAGCAATTTGGTTGAGAGGAGTTTCCTCTTTTATTTGAAAAAAGGCCAATGCCACTTTTGAAGATTGAGAAAGGGACTCAAACTATTTTTTGATTTGAGAACCAATTTTATTTGGATCTTGTGTATCCTGAACGATTGTATTTTTGGAAGACTTTGATGAGGATGATGATCTCTCATTTTCTTCTTCATGGCAAATTTCATACCATGACTTAATTGGTTTTGACGAAATTTGGGTTTTAGATGACTCTCCTATTTTTCCTTTTTCTTTGTCTCAGAGTTTGGGTGGCATTTTTGAAGAAATTCTCTAGTGAGAAAATTAGACAAAGAATTAGTTTCTCATTTGATATATTCAATATCAAAATCAAATATGCTCAAAGTTTCCTGTCATCTTGCAAAAATCTATTTTGAGGCAATATTTTGAACATCTTTTTGTAAAACTTCTTTTGCTGATTTGTAATCAATCCGTAAAAGAAATTTTTGATTTAATAAATCACTTTGGAATTTTGTAATGCATAAAATAATTGATAAAATTTCCTTATTAATAGTACTATAATTTTGCTGAGTTGGATTCCAGTATTTGGAAGTAAACTGAACTATTTGCTCTTTTCCCCTTTTAACTTGTTTTAGGATCCCATCGTATCCTATTTCAGAAGTATATGTTTCTACTATCTTGGGGGCATTTGGATCAGCTGAATATAAATAAGGAAGCTTAGTAATTTGTTTTTTAATCTGGGAGATAATATTGGTGTGGTCATTAGCCCAAGGTTTTAGATTCCTTTTAAGCATATCATATAATGGTTTACATAATTTGCTAAGACCTAGATAAAATCTATGAAATAATTGAGGCTTTCTAAGAATCATTGTAATTGGACTTTATCAAAGATTTGGTCTGAGAATTTGCTAGCAAATTCTATGGACCTTTCTATTGGGGTAATGGTTCATTGGGTAATGTAATGACCTAAAAACCTTTTGGTTTGGAACAAACTTATCTTGGATTTAGAAACTACTAAACCATTATTTTTATGACTTTTATAAAGATGGATAAATGTTTGAAGTGTTTTTCTAAATTTTCTGAAAACACTAATATATCATCGATGTATACTATTGTGAATTGAGAATATTGGTAAAAAAATATCATTCATTATTCTTTGAAATTCGAATGGAGCATTTTTTTAATCCAAAAGGCATTACATTCCATTCATATTGTCCAAATGGTACAGTAAATGCCGTTTTTTATATTTTTTTTCTTCTTTTATTTGGATTTGCCAAAATCTAGATTTCATGTCAAATTTTGAGAAGATATTTGCATTACAAAGATTCTGTAACAAATCTTTTTTATTTGGTATTGGTACCTAATCCATTTTAAGGCTTTATTGAGAGGTTTGTAATTAATTACTAATCTCGGCGTTCCTCTTTCGAATTCTGCATTTTTTTGTAAAATGCTAAACAACTTCAAGGAGAACTGCTTTTCCTAATTATTTTTTATTAAGAAGATCTTGTATTTCTTTTTTACAAAAATTTTCCATTTCTTTGTTCATTTGTATTTGCCTTACTTTTCTGGGTATTTGTCTTTCATCAAAATTATTTTTATATGGTAATGTTACTTCATGTTTTTTCTATTCCAAAAAGCATTTGGAATGTCAGAACAAATTGTTGATTCTATTTCTTCTTTGATTTGATTTATCCTTTTTTGGACTTCTCTTTTTTTCTAATTGTTCACTCAATTTTTTAAAACATATTTCTTCTTTCAGAAAAGAGATTTGCCTATCATGGATGGATAAATATTTTAATAAGTTGAGATTTCTTATTTTGGATTTTTCTATAAAAGGAAATTCTAATTTAGTGTTTAAAACTTTGGTAGAGATTGAACTATTTGTTACTTTATATGGTTTGAGTAATGATATGAATGGAGTTCCTAATATGACATCTTGGGTAATATCTTTTACCATTAGAAAACATGTTTGATATTTTATACCTTTGCTGTAGATTTCTGCATTGGGAATTTTGTAAGTAATTTTTAGTTTTTTTACCATTTGTAGCTTTAAGAGATTCTAATGTTTTGTCATAATATTTTGTTGGAATTATCCCTTCTCTAATACAGTTTTGGTCTGCTCCTGTATCAAAAAGGGTTATTGTTTCTAATTGAAATTCATTATTTATAACAATATTTATTTTTATTAAATATCTTTGGATAGAAACTTCAGTTAGAACCATCATATATTCATGTGTATTTTCTTTAGGTTCGGGTTTAGTTTCTGACGAACTGTTTTCTGGGATTTCATGTTTTAAGGTTTGTATTTGTTTTTTCATTTCTTGTTGTTCCATTTTAAGCTGAGCAAATTCCAATTTAAACTTTTTTTCCAATTGTAATTCAGAATTTGTAGTTTCTCTGGGTTTTATTTTTTCATATTTATTAAATAGTATATCTTGTATATTGTACATTTGTGACTAACTAGAAATAATTTCTTTTTCTTTTTCTTTTTCTGGTTTTTCTTTTAATGAAGATTTTAATTTCAAAAGGTATTCTCTTTTAAGTTCTGGATATTGAATTTTATCAATAACTTCAATCATGAATTCTTAGTCTTTGGTTAACATGTTAATTGAAGGTTCATTTTCATTATCAGAAGATTGGGATGTTGTATGTAACTCATCTATTTATAATTCATCTGTTTTGGTAGATGTATCATTTTCAGAAGAAGTTGTTTCTAAGAGAATCTCATTTATTTTTTGTTTTATTTCTTCATCTAGATTTAAATTATTAATTTTTCTTTTAATTTTGCAATATTTTGAGATGTGTCCTGGTTTTCCACATCTATAACATTTTATTGTTTTATAAAATTTGTTTTCTGTTTTTTTTTTGTTTCTTTTCTTTTTTATATTTTCTATATTTGAGTTTTTTTTATAACATTAGGATCATTTTGCCACCAATTTGATATTAGAAATGAACATTCTTCTTCAAACACATGTTACCCTATAAAACCAAAAAATAGGAGAAAGAATATTTTAGAATATTATAAAAAAAAACTCAAATATAAAAAATACAGTAAAGAAAAGAAGCAACAAAAAACAAAAAACGAAATAGATAAAACAATAAAATGTTATAGATGTGGAAAACCAGGACACATCTCAAAATATTGCAAAATTAAAAGAAAAATTAATAATTTAAATCTAGATGAAGAAATAGAACAAACAATAAATAAGATTCTATTAGAAACAACTTCTTCTAAAAATGATAAATTTTAATTAACCATACTAATTAACTCACTAACCAAGTTTTAATGTTTAATCCACCAGCACCCACTAACACATGTTCCAAAATGCTTTAATTGTCATTCTTTTACCTTTGGTTAATTGCAATTTAAGCCCCTAAATCTTTAGCCAATTAAAAACTTATAGCAATTGGATTTTTACAATTTAGTCACTATACCTGAATTAAATAATTAATAGAAAAAATTGATCGGCCAAACTTTAAGATTATTTTATACTAACTTCATAAATATTTATATTTAATATTTATGGACTTAGTTTACGAAAATGGGATTTTGAAATCACCTTTTCCAGTACTACTGAAAATCGGATTGTTACATAATTAGTAATTATATAGATTTTTATTATTTATCTCTTAATTAATTTAAATTAATTAAAGAAAAATAATTATGATCCACATATGATCCCATCATTTTCAGGTAAATCTAGTTTTAACCCACAGTGATTTTGACTTCACAAATGGTACTTCGACCCTTAAAATTTGGTCGATACACGAATATTTTTAGTGTAACCAGTGAACAAATCTTGAAATTTGATTTGAATTTCATGCCAACATTACGACCCACCCTCATATTTGTGCTAATTTACCATCTCCATTTTTTTAAAGAAAATGTTTTGCATGATACAATAGTTATGAGTAAGGATGGGAACGAGGCAAGGTAGATTTTTGCTCACCTCGAACTCGACCCGAAACTTGAGGTATCCGCCCTAACCCTAAATTTTAAGAAAAAAACTCACCTAGAACCTGAAATTTAATAAGAGATTCGACTCTGATCCAACTAGAATTTAATTTAATTATTTTATTTTTTATTTTGAAGAAAATAAGATTGCAGTTTTTACATTATTTTATTTTCATTTTGAAGCAAACAAGATTATATTTTTAGTTTAGAATTAAAACTTAATATATATTCATATCAAAACTTAATTTATTGAAAGCAAAAACTTAATATATATATATATATATATATAGGGCATTTCTGTAAATATCTCAAGGTGGAAAAAAATTATCTCAAACCTGATCCTATTCTAACCCAACCCAAATTCAAATTTTTTAAAAAAATTCTAACCCTAATGGATCGGGTCAAGTTGAAATCCATCGAATTCAGTGTTTTTTGCCATCCCTAATTATGAGGTCACATTGAGGCATGACATACAATGGCAATCTCCCACATTATGTCATCTTTCTTTGTGTAATTTTCTTTTTGCATCATCAAGCTTCCTATGAAAAAAAAATCCTGGCATCATCTAATTTCTCAATTATAAATCTTTTCAAAGTTGAGGTTTTATTATGACTTCAAAACAATAAATATTAATTCTAATAAAGATTTAATTCCTAATTAGAACTCTCCTGCAATTAAAAGTCAAAGTCCTTGATCATGTAGAAATCATTTTCTTCATTTATAAAAGTAATGTCAAGATAGTGGGATCTTTCATCAATCTTGCAACATAACGCTTGGGCACTGGTTTCTTTTCAAAATCCTAAAGTCATAAAACGTATAGGGGAGATTTGGTAATCAAACTTTTTTTAAGGCAAGATGTCTTCAAGCATGTCAAAGGAATCTATTCACTTGCTTGACGACGTGTCTAAAACCATATATATCATAAAGGGAGCATCAATATATGGTTTGATAGAACTTGCAACACCCCATGTCGGTCTGAATTGTGCAGCCTCAACATGGCGAGAACATGTGGTGCCCATGGAGAACAGTTCCGAAAATTTGTGCAATTTGGAGTTTGACTCCAAGAATCTTTTTTTTTATTTTTTGTGGTGTGGTGGTGACTTAACTTGACGATAAAACCAAGTTGTCTACATACCTTATTTTCTAAAGGACCAAGTCATGACATAGTTATATATATTTATAAATTTGGAAGTCCAGCTTAACCTCGTGCCCATGAGCATCATTTTTGGACTAAATAGTTTAGGCTCATGCTTAGAAGCATTATATGAACAATTTAAGCTTGTGTTTAGGAGTAATGTGATAGTTTAAGCTCATGCCTAGGAGCATTACTTGTTATTGTCTTCTTTAACATGTGGTTGGAGTCCAACCATGATTGTTCAGATATCCAAAAAACAATCGATTGCCCTTAATACTTTGGAAATCCACCATCTTCCTTATGCTTGGAATCGATGTAATAGGATCGAAAGAGCCAAATTTTATGGTTCTATCCATCATATTGGATTGAGAAACCATTGGTTGTTGTCAAGCTTGATGATGCTACTTCTTCAAACTTGACTTTCCCTTCTTCATGAAGTTGCATGATTTTTTCTTTCAAAACTAAGCACCTATTGAAAGGATGACTAATCAAATAGTGTTATTAACAATAGTTGGGATCAACTACTTGATTAACTTCTTCAGGTCGCTTCATTTTTGGCAACCAAATCAACTTATCTTTTAAAAGTTCTTTAAGCATGTTTGGAACATCAACATTAAAGAAAGATATTGCTTCTCATTTAGTGTGACTCTTATTGCACCTTTGACTTGAGCAAAAATGGGCTTCACATTTATGACCATAGATTGGTAATCTTCATTGTCAGCTAAAATTTTGCTTCCATTATGGATTACTTGCTCATGTGGTTCTTGATTTGTAGTAGTTTCCATACTGAACTCCATGTCATGAGCTCAAGTAGTTAATTCTTTAAAGGGCTTCACTTTGATTCCTTGGAGAATGCAGCACAAGCCCCAATTCATGCCTTGTATGCACATGTTGATAGTAGAGTATTCCGACCATTTCTTTTCATTTTAGACTTAGATTCCTCTAACGATGGATGTAATCGATGATTGGCTTATCTTTCCACTGTTTTGAGCTTGTGAGCTTGATCATGTTCAAAATGAGACGAGTTCTACAAAATCAACTAGAAAATTTTCACTCAAGTTCTTCTAGACTATTAATTATTTCAGTCTCAATATTAGTGTACCAATCAAAAGCATAATATTTAAATGACCGAATGAACTATTTCACCATGAGATCTTCATCAATGTAGATACTATTACAAGTTTCCACAAAGTGAGCACATGTTGACGTGGATTTCCTTTGTCAATGAACTGTTGGAATGTTTGAGTTTGTTAATTTTTAGGTATCTTCAATGATCAATCCTTTGAGTATGTGGTTTTGAATATGTATATGAAAGTAGAGCAACACTTTCAACATGATCTTTGATGGCTTCTTTGATGAGATCCTTGAGTTGATATGGAGAAACACTTTGAAGTCCTTCAACAACTTTGATTTCACCAACTTAAGAAGATTTTGATGTTGAGTTTCATTGGAAGAAGTTTGGTTGCTTCTATTCATATGTTTAATTTGAGCTCATGAAAGTGATTGGATCATCCATTCCTTTGACAATTATAGCAAGACTCTCCACCATTTTTACTAGAGTTGCCACTTGTTCCTCCAAGGATGTGGTGCTTGCTCCAGAATTTGGTTTTTAGGGAGATGATGGAATGAAGTTCTCACTTAGTTGATTATCTTTCCCCTTGAATGTAATCGATGAGCTACACTTGATCCATGAGCGAAAACTTATTCTAGGTCATGAATGAATCAATTTTTTTTGGTTATTTTATTATTGGGCAGCTATGAAGCAAGTACAAAATTAGAAAATAGAAACATTAGTAATTGACTTTGAAATAAAATTAAATAGCAATTAATTAAACAGAACATTAACAATAATACAAGTACTAAGTTGGGAGTGGTTCAAGCAAGTTCGATTAAATGTTAGTAAACAAAATATTGTTGAACTATTAGGTGCCTATATGTAAGAAAGTATAACATTGAGATATATTGGTATAAAAAGATATTTTAAGGTCCTTACCGTACAAATATGAAGTAAGATTTAGATTCGATTAGGTAAATTGTAAAATATGAGGATCACATATATTAGTGAAATAAGGGATAGAGATCTAATTGAAAAATATTTAAAATGGGTTTAATTTGAATGTACATATATGTTAAGTGGAGAATTTAATAATGTTTCTATATTTGGTAAATTGAGCGAGGTTGAAAACGATGTCGGAATGTCGTGGGACAATGGAAAGACAAATATGAACAGTAAGCAGCAAGATAATAAAAGCCACAAATATAGAAATTGCTATTGGCTACTAGATCTCGATAAGTTGATAACATTACCTTGGAATTGAATAATTATTATAGAATGTATTTGTGATCAATATTGGATAAAAATGACCAAATTGAAAGAACATAGTGAATACATGTTATGATGCTTGAAATCGAGATGCATATGCCCTTAGGCTACATCAATTTGTTAATATATGAAATTTAAAAGGAGCCAAGGTTTATTGCTTAAATTATTTCGTAATAGAACTAAGTTAGCCTGAATTGCTCCGACAACATAATGTGGCTGTCACACATTCGATTCTGGTGACCGGGTTGGGTGTGGCGTGTCACGGATTGAATGACTATAAAAGAGCTTTCGTCATATTCCTAGTGCCATAAGGATGAGCAAAAACATTGGTGTTTGGCTATGAAGTCAAGCGGGCGCAAGATTAGCTTAAGCATGCTTGTGAGTTGGTTTGCCAATGATCTTCTTTGATGGTGTGCTGATAATGATCTTCTTTGACACTATTGCAACTTTGTACTTTGACTCTTTAAGAGATGAGAAGAAAGGTAGAGATGGTCCCACCAGGCTTGTTCAAATTTGCACACAAAGTTGAGTCAAATATTTATTGGAAAAATTGGAGTCAAATTTTATTGATAAATTGAAATAAGTTACAATCTTAGAAGTTTCTTAAGTAAGAAGAAATCCTTTGATTCTTCTCTCTAGTTTGGCTTCAGTCTAAGGGTCATCTTACTTGATCTTGGAAGGATGCGATTTGCTTTAAGGGTCATTGAGACTTGATCTTAAAAACGAGTTTTGACTTCCTCTCCTTCACTTGAACTGGATCGGGAGGTGGTGTAACACCCCAAACCCGGCCCACGAGCCTTGACCGGATCTGATATGTCACTGCGGAAAACGTTTGAAAAATATTTTGACTTAAAGTAAAAACATAAAAAAAAAATTTTGCTTGTTTGTAAAATCTTGGTATTTTAAAATTCCAAATAAAACTAAGTTATTACAAAATATCCCGGTTGAAACTTTAATACATATTTTTAAAATTTAAGTTGCTAAAAATAAACATTTCCAGATGATAATATAATTGACAATCCAACTTAAAACATAATAATAATCCGTAAATACTTTAAAAGGCCATTATTATAATAAATAACCTTTCATAAATAAAATGTGTAAAACAAATAAATTTATCATCTGCATGGGCCACCTCGTATCCACTCCAACCCGGTCCAAGCACTATGCGTCACCTGCGATGTTGGTAAAAATTGGGTGAGTCATACAGACTCAGTGTGTAATTAGACCACTGAATTCCATCCACATGTCAAACCATATAATAACCCATATAACAGATATTAAGATAATTTAATCACATGCTTTCACTTATTGGGCTTGGCCCACAACCATATCACATTCTTATAATAGTGTAATCAACCACATGTTTCCACATACTGGGCTTGGCCCATTTTCACATTAATTCACATAGCAGACAGATTTATGCAAAATGCACCCAACCCATCCTAGGGTCCATCCTTTACACCTACCTTGGCAGACCCCCTGCCCAAGGCCGTGGCTAATCCACCGATCACATAGTGATTCACATATCTTACCTTGGCAGACTTGCTGCTCAAGGCCGTGGCTAGGCCACCGATCACATAAGTGATCCCACATATCAATCAATCTACGGTGATGCACACAGCTATCAACCGCCGAGATGTGGCACCTAGCCAACACCTCCCTTGATGAAGCACATAGCTAACATCAAGCGCTAATGTAGCACAAGGCTAACATTAGACCACGTACATAATGTACACCCTTTCTTCTTTCACATTCCGATCCCATCCCATGCACATGCAACATATGATAATGTCATAACATAATAAAATAATGCATGCACATGCTATTCGGCATACAAACATATTCTCATTGGCATATTAACATTCTTAATATTTAACACTGACCTGATTTTCGATATACCCCTTAAGGGTATCCATTCATAATTGTCACTGCACACATTAGCATTTACACCACACATACAATATAACATAAACCCGGAAAACAGTGGGTTAATCACAAACCTTACTATTTAGCGAAATCCTTAGCTACTTGAATTTAACACGATCCCGGAACTTCCTTATGCCTGTCGATTTACCCTTAAAAACCAAAATACACAATCGGTCACCACTTATACCAAATATGGCCTATTTAGCAAATATAACATTTGGCCCATATAGCAATTATAACATTTTGGCCCATAAAGGGTATTTTCGTAGTTTGGCCCATAGGGACATTTCGTAATTCGGTAATCGTACCCACTAAGGGTAATTCGATAATTTACTCTCTAAGGGTAATTCGGTAATTTACCCTACAAGGGTAATTCGGTAATTTCATATTTAACGGTGTTTTCGAAGATTCACTATCGCCTCGAGTGATACAGAACTCTATTTGGGTCTCTACGGAACTATTGGTCAAAAATCCATTTTAAGCCCAAACGGGGTAATTTCGCAACTAAAACTTAACTAGTAATTTGGGACATACAAATTTAAACTGTCCATTTGCGTCATACTGACTAAATTAGCTATAATTCGAGTTAGAAAACTCGAAATCTAGATCCGTAAAATTTCCTTGAAACTAGACTCATGTATCTTCTTACTGAAATTTTTTCAGAATTTTTAACCTAGCCATTTAGTACAGTTTATTCCTTAAATTTTCCCTTGTTTCACTGTCCAATGATTCTGACCTCTCTTGACTTAATTTCAAATATCTCACTGTACGGTTTTCATATACTGTTTCAACTTGTTTCTCTTGAAAATAGACTCACTAAGGAATCCATACATGTAAATTATAACCCATAATTCATTTTGTACAATTTTATATGATTTTTCCAAAACAGATCAGTGAATCCCGAAGTTAATCAGAACCAGTCTCACTAAAATCAAGATATCTCAGAATATAAAATTCCTTTTCCTTCTCCGTTTCTTCCATATTAAAATAGACACAGTAAGCTTTAATTTGATATCTTATTCACTTTATAATTCCTTTTCTCCTATTTTTAGTGATTTTTCAAAAACACGTCACTGTTTCTAACCGAAACTGTTTTATTACAAAACATGATTATCACTACCATCAAACGCACGTCCGACTGATCACAGATACCGGTTATCAATTTTCTTCGATATTTCTACCGAATCACAGAATATTTCATGTAAACTTTCAGAGAGATGTGAGATTTTCTCACCATTTCAAACATATATTCGGAAGAGTATGAGATTACACACCTTATTCGGAATCCGTAACGGGATGCTCTCCGTGGCACCAAAAATCCGAGTCACTTATAACGAGGGATAGGTTTTCGATTGAACCTTTGATAAAGTACTTCGAGACCTTGCAACCAGCATAAACTCTCTCATGGAAAGTTCCTAGACTCTCAACCATATTACAAATTAGTCCCCTCATTAGCTAGCTTAAGCTTTGGGGGCTCCAAAAATACAAAAATTATCAACTAAAGTCATCAAAATCACTTACTTGCTAAAGGATTTGTTTGCTGAAATTTTTGAGCTCTCCAACCCTTGTTTGCTACCAATTTTAGGTGGTGATGAAGAGAAGAAAAGATGATACTTCTCTTTTCTTTATTTTCATAACCCCTTTTTTTTATCTCTTCTTTCTTTCTTTCTTTTTATCTCTCTTTTTTTTTATCCACCTACTCCACTCCACAAATTCTTTTATTCCTTTTCATCCACCTACTCCACTCCTCAAATTTTTTATTTCTTTTTCATCCACCTACTCCACTCTCCAAATTCTTTTATTTCTTTTATTTCCTTTTTTTTTCTTTTTCCTTATTTTCCTCCTTACCATACTTTTCCACAATTTAATAAGTCCACCTTACCATAATTTAAAATTCCAATTTTGCCATATTTACAAGCTTGGCCGAAATTTAGGGAAATAGTACAAAAATAATAGTCAAAATTTGCACACAATGAGATTTGAACCTCTTCCCTCAAGGTACTTCACTTGATGCCATAACCTCCTTTCCATATGCTCATTTATGCTAGCAATTTACTCTTTTATTTCCATAAGCCTTGATGCCACTTACTATCTCTCCTTATTAGGCTTAAACACAAAATTTTACTAAGGCCCAACTTGAACTCGAAACTTCATAGAATCCGGTAACTTTCTAAAATCATCTTCTTAATAAGTCCAACTTGAAATAATGTCATTCTCTTGTTCTCAAAAATTTTAAACACTCCTATGCCCAAGGCCCATTGGGCCCATTCCTACTAGGCCCAATTTCGGGATGTTACAATTCTACCCTCCTTAAAGAAAATTTCGTCCTCGAAATTTCCAATCAACTATTAAACCACCGCTGAGATCACATCACTATGCTTTCGCTGCGCACTCTGATCTTAAAGAACTATCATACTTTCTAGGTGCATTTTCTAGGTTCACAATCAAGGTTACATACACTTTACTAGCAACATAAGAACAAACTGACCTTATAGCAAGCAAAGCAACCAGTGATATTCCAGAAATAAGAACTTACCCATTGCCATCTCTGGCACATCACTATCCTCGCGATGGCCGACTGCATAAACCAACCTTGGTTGCCTTGCATCTGCACCTTCAGCATCTCTGCTTGGTGCTCCACGACCTCGGCCTGAACCATTTCCTCCATGGTTCGGACCACGACCCCTTGTCGCTTGCTGACCATCTCTACCTGGCTGCACATAGCCTTGGCCTGCTGTCCGAGCCCTATTCGGATCCTGAGGACAATCTTTAATCAAATGAGACTTGGACTTACACCTAAAACATTCCCGTTCCCGATTCCAGCACTCGCCAACATGATACCTTCCACACTGAGCACACGGACGGTCCGGATTTCCAGCAGTTGGCTTAGAAACACGAGCAGGATTCTCAATCCTAGGTCTTTTCTGAAGACTCTCAGACGATTCTGACGGTCCAAAATCCTCTTATCCCGGTTCCTATCCTTATCTCTGTTCTGTCTCACAGAGTCCTTAATCCCCTCGGCTACCTTAGCCTTCTCTACTAACATAGCGAACTCCCGCTCCTGATGTGGAGCTATCAACAATCTCAGGTCGTCCCTTAATCCGTCCTCAAACCGGACACATCGTTCATGCTCCGTAGCCACCACTCCTCGAGCATATCGGCTCAACTTTAAGAATTCAGCCTCGTACTCCGCTACGGACTTGTTTCCTTGAACTAGCCCCAGAAATGCCTTTCTCTGTGCATCAATATAATAAGTCCCCACATACTTCTTCTGGTATGCTGCCTTAACATAATCCTAAGTGAGTTCTTCAACTGAGGCGCCATCCCGTATTGTGAGCCACCATTGATACGCCTCGTCGCGAAGTAGCGCCACCATTCCTTTCACTTTCTCCTCACTTGTTAAATCTAGCTCATCCATAATTCGCTCGGTCGCCTCCAACCAATACTCAGCCGTACTGGGTGCCACACTTGATACACCTCGAAACACCTCAGCTCCATTGGCTTGGAGTCGCTCGGGTACGGACTTCCCAGCTCTCATATTTCCCCCTGCTCCAGCCACCATCTCAAGAACTCGCAGCACAGCCTGCGATACAGCATCATCCCCCGTCTGATCTTGCTGCTCATTACCAAAAGCTGGTGGTGGAGGTGGTACCTCATTCTCGGACCCTTGACCCGATCCAACGGGTTCCGATACGGCCATTCTACCTCGACCACGTCCTCTAGAACTCATTTCTAACGTCGCTATTATTCTGATTAAAAAGTTTTATGCATCAGAATTTTGTTCCACTTATTATCCCTGAACAGTTTTATGACATAAAGTATTTAGAAGTAGTTCTTTCGATCAAACAAAATTTCAGTTCAAGTTCACTACTCTAATTCAGAGAATCACATTCTCATTCATAAATAAAGACACCTTCATTTCTCAATGAAGCCACATTCATTCACAACATTCACCATGCTACCATGGCCGTCTTCTCCTTTCTCAACCTAGGAGTAATTTCGTCATTTGTCCTATAAGGGTATTTTGGTAATAAATCAGGGTCAATTCTAAAAATCCTTATAAATCAAAGGTATTTCGAAATTTGCAAAAACTTGGGGTATTTTTGAGAATTTGTTTTCCAAATCGGTGATGTTGCAGAAATTTCAAAAATCGGGATCATTTTGGTAATTTTGTATGTCATGGGTATTTTAGTAAATTTCCAAATCTGGGTATCTTGCTATTTCACAAAATAGAGGTTTTTGGTATTTTTATAAGGTAAGAATATTTTAAAAGTCGAGGGTAATATTAGAATTTTAGAAACCAAGGGCATTTTAGTAATTTTACAACCAGGGGTATTTTCGTAATTTTTTGTAAATCGAAAAATAAACGTCTTTCAAAATCTAATTTAGGGTTTACAAACCAAAGAGATAATTTGATAATTTAAAAACTAAGGTTTTTATAAAAATATGGCTAGCCCCTTTCGGGTTTTAATTATCGACTTTAGTCGATGACTAAGTCCTCTTGGTTAGGGTGAACGGTTACTACGCACCAGGTAGGATTCGAGTAAAGAGGTGGTGAGTCGATAGGACTGCTTAAGTACCAAGCTCTTACCGAATCCACTCCTAGACATGCGCACAACGGTTGCCACACCCTAGCTCGGCGACTTAATCACAGGTTTGTTTAATGGCCCTTAAGTCTTATGCACTTGTGTTTGAGTAGACTAGTCCTAGGGTTCAATAGGTACTAGTTCACTAATCTACGTTCCCTTCATGCTTATAGAATTCACATTCACAATTCACTTCAGTAGTTGGAAGTACTTACCTGGTGGACTTCGGGCCGGAGATACAGGTGCCATGCCAGAATAACCTGAAAATTCCTTGAAAATCCATATTTTTGAAAACTATTTTCGGGCCCAAAACCTCAAAACCGAGTTTTGAACTGTGCTCTGATACCAAACTGTAACACCCCAAACCCGGCCCACGAGCCTTGACCGGATTTGGTAAGTCACTGCGGAAAATGTTTGAAAAATATTTTGACTTAAAGTAAAAACATAAAAAAAAATTTTGCTTGTTTGTAAAATCTTGGTATTTTAAAATTCCAAATAAAACTAAGTTATTACAAAATATCCAGGTTGAAACTTTAATACATATTTTTAAAATTTAAGTTACTAAAAATAAACATTTCCAGATGATAATATAATTGACAATCCAACTTAAAACATAATAATAATCCGTAAATATTTTAAAAGGCCATTATTACAATAAATAACCTTTCATAAATAAAATGTGTAAAACAAATAAATTTATCATCTGCATGGGCCACCTCGTATCCACTCCAACCCGGTCCAAGCACTATGCGTCACCTGCGATGTTGGTAAAAATTGGGTGAGTCATACTGACTCAGTGTGTAATTAGACCACTGAATTCCATCCACATGTCAAACCATATAATAACCCATATAACAGATATTAAGATAATTTAATCACATGCTTTCACTTATTGGGCTTGGCCCACAACCACATCACATTCTTATAATAGTGTAATCAACCACATGTTTCCACATACTGGGCTTGGCCCATTTTCACATTAATTCACATAGCAGACAGATTTATGCAAAATGCACCCAACCCAGCCTAGGGTCCATTCTTTACACCTACCTTGGCAGACCCCCTGCCCAAGGCCGTGGCTAATCCACCGATCACATAGTCATCCACATATCTTACCTTGGCAGACTTGCTGCTCAAGGCCGTGGCTAGGCCACCGATCACATAAGTGATCCCACATATCAATCAATCTACGGTGATGCACACAGCTATCAACCGCCGAGATGTGGCACCTAGCCAACACCTCCCTTGATGAAGCACATAGCTAACATCAAGCGCTAATGTAGCACAAGGCTAACATTAGACCATGTACATAATGTACACCCTTTCTTCTTTCACATTCCGATCCCATCCCATGCACATGCAACATATGATAATGTCATAACATAATAAAATAATACATGCACATGCTATTCGGCATACAAACATATTCTCATTGGCATATTCACATTCTTAATATTTAACACTGACCTGATTTTCGATATACCCCTTAAGGGTATCCATTCATAATTGTCACTGCACACATTAGCATTTACACCACACATACAATATAACATAAACCCGGAAAACAGTGGGTTAATCACACACCTTACTATTTAGCGAAATCCTTAGCTACTTGAATTTAACACGATCCCGGAACTTCCTTATGCCTGTCGATTTACCCTTAAAAACCAAAATACACAATCGGTCACCACTTATACCAAATATGGCCTATGTAGCAAATATAACATTTGGCCCATATAGCAATTATAACATTTTGGCCCATAAAGGGTATTTTCGTAGTTTGGCCCATAGGGACATTTCGTAATTCGGTAATCGTACCCACTAAGGGTAATTCGATAATTTACTCTCTAAGGGTAATTCGGTAATTTACCCCTACAAGGGTAATTCGGTAATTTCATATTTAACGGTGTTTTCGAAGATTCACTATCGCCTCGAGTGATACAGAACTCTATTTGGGTCTCTACGGAACTATTGGTCAAAAATCCATTTTAAACCCAAACGGGGTAATTTCGCAACTAAAACTTAACTAGTAATTTGGGACATGCAAATTTAAACTGTCCATTTGCGTCATACTGACTAAATTAGCTATAATTCGAGTTAGAAAACTCGAAATCTAGATCCGTAAAATTTCCTTGAAACTAAACTCATGTATCTTCTTACTGAAATTTTTTCAGAATTTTTGACCTAGCCATTTAGTACAGTTTATTCCTTAAATTTTCCCTTGTTTCACTGTCCAATGATTCTGACCTCTCTTGACTTAATTTCAAATATCTCACTGTACGGTTTTCATATACTGTTCCAACTTGTTTCTCTTGAAAATAGACTCACTAAGGAATCCATACATGTAAATTATAACCCATAATTCATTTTGTAAAATTTTATATGATTTTTCCAAAACAGATCAGTGAATCCCGAAGTTAATCAGAACCAGTCTCACTAAAATCAAGATATCTCAGAATATAAAATTCCTTTTCCTTCTTCGTTTCTTCCATATTAAAATAGACACAGTAAGCTTTAATTTGATATCTTATTCACTTTATAATTCCTTTTCTCCTATTTTTAGTGATTTTTCAAAAACACATCACTGCTTCTAACTGAAACTGTTTTATTACAAAACATGATTATCACTACCATCAAACGCACGTCCGACTGATCACGGATACCGGTTATCAATTTTCTTCGATATTTCTACCGAATCACAGAATATTTCATGTAAACTTTCAGAGAGATGTGAGATTTTCTCACCATTTCAAACATATATTCGGAAGAGTATGAGATTACACACCTTATTCGGAATCCGTAACGCGATGCTCTCCGCGGCACCAAAAATCCGAGTCACTTATAACGAGGGATAGGTTTTCGATTGAACCTTTGATAAAGTACTTCGAGACCTTGCAACCAGCATAAACTCTCTCATGGCAAGTCCCTAGACTCTGAACCATATTACAAATTAGTCCCCTCATTAGCTAGCTTAAGCTTTGGGGCTCCAAAAATACAAAAATTATCAACTAATGTCATCAAAATCACTTACTTGCTAAAGGATTTGTTTGCTGAAATTTTTGAGCTCTCCAACCCTTGTTTGCTACCAATTTTAGGTGGTGATGAAGAGAAGAAAAGATGATACTTCTCTTTTCTTTATTTTCATAACCCCCTTTTTTTTATCTCTCTTTCTTTCTTTCTTTCTTTTATCTCTCTTTTTTTTATCCACCTACTCCACTCCACAAATTCTTTTATTCCTTTTTCATCCACCTACTCCACTCCTCAAATTCTTTTATTTCTTTTTCATCCACCTACTCCACTCTCCAAATTCTTTTATTTCTTTTATTTCCTTTTTTTCTTTTTCCTTATTTTCCTCCTTACCATACTTTTCCACAATTTAATAAGTCCACCTTACCATAATTTAAAAATCCAATTTTGCCATATTTACAAGCTTGGCCGAAATTTAGGGAAATAGTACAAAAATAATAGTCAAAATTTGCACACAATGGGATTTAAACCTCTTCCCTCAAGGTACTTCACTTGATGCCATAACCTCCTTTCCATATGCTCATTTATGCTAGCAATTTACTCTTTTATTTCCATAAGCCTTGATGCCACTTACTATCTCTCCTTATTAGGCTTAAACACAAAATTTTACTAAGGCCCAACTTGAACTCGAAACTTCATAGAATCCGGTAACTTTCTAAAATCATCTTCTTAATAAGTCCAACTTGAAATAATGTCATTCTCTTGTTCTCAAAAATTTTAAACACTCCTATGCCCAAGGCCCATTGGGCCCATTCCTACTAGGCCCAATTTCGGGATGTTACAGGTGGCTTGTTTTGAGAACTAATGTCACATTCTTCAATTTCTTTAAATATTTTTGCAAAAATTCTTTGGACATCTTGAACTTTTCGACATATGTCGAATGGCTAAGAAGTGACCCCTTTTATAGTGTCATTCAAGAGAGTTCTTATATAATTTAACTTTTTCATTTAAGTGTTTTACAAGAATTAAACTCCTTTATTATTATTTAACCCTTATTAATTTAGTTAATTAAAGATAAAATAACTATTTAATATTGTCACTTAATTAATTTAATTTAAGATAATATAAACTTTATTAATAAAATTTAACCCAAACAATTTATGAGACTATGAGAAAGAGGCTGTATATAGATAGATAGATAGATGTAAATAGGTCACATATAGGTTTCTAATCTTGTTTATTTCCTTGTACTTTTTTAAAATATTTTTTTATATTTTTATTAATGTTAAATATAAAAAAGTGAAAAGAAATTAAAATTAGAATTTACTATAAATCCATATAATTAAAAAATCATCCAAATACATATTTGAATTATTTTATGATAATTTTGTAAAAAAATTAAAGATTTTGTTGGAAATTTCAAAAAAATATAGTTATAAATCGTTGAAATCAAATTAATTTTTTTTAAATATGGTTATAAATATCAGTTGGCTTTTAAAACCATTTTAAAAAACGCTTTCTAGTTGTTTCTAAAAAAAATAGTTTTACTTAAAATGTTCTAAAACCATTTTTAAGTTACATTAAAAACCATTTTAAATTATGGTAACTTTGTTTTTTAAAAGTTGATTTAAATTTTTTATTAAAGTGTTTCCTGAAATGCAATTTAAGTGTATACAATTAAATAAAATACTTTAAAAATACTTTTTAATGTAATTTAAAAACTATTTTTTAAATTTTGTTAAACTATTTTTAAAAGTAAAATTTTAATCCGGGTTCAAACTGTTTTAAATTATTTTTAAAACGAATTAATTTTAAAATACTTTTTAATGTATTTTAATTTTTTTAAAATATATATTGTAAAGTTTCTTTTAAAAAATAATATTTACATTTACAAAATTTTAGTTTATAAAATGTTTTTAATAATTTTTTTGAAAAAAAATGTTATTAATAAGTATGATACAAACAACGTTTTCAAAGATTTGGTAATAAAAAACAATTACTCTTAATCGAATTTAAAATGGATAACTTTATTCTTCCAAATAATAATAAACAATTAGCAAAGGCATGGAGCTTGGTTGGCGAATTGGTAGGTTGCGCAATATTTTTCTTTGTACTTAAAACAAATTGAACCTCATCTTTAAATTTTTGTAACGTACATTAGGGAGTGGAGGGCCGGTTGGTGGTGCTATTTGTTGGGCGTTGAATTGGGAGAGAGAGAGGGAGAGGGGAAAAGGGGGGAGGGGGGGGGGGGGAGGAGGAGGTGCCCTGGTGACTTTTATTAAAAGTATGTGGTTATAGTGGATATGAACTGGTCACACAATGAAACCTTTTTAATTTTCTCCACTGAAATATTAATTCTTTCTATGGGTTAAAATCCTAACCTGAGCTCTAACAATAAAATTTCTTTGGGAATGATAAATCTTACTATTTTATTTTATGGTAGAGTAACTATACTCAATATATGGTGTATTTTGGCCTAACCCATAGTCTCTATTTATAGGGAAAAACACAAGAGTTCTACTTGGACAAGATGAGACAAAATACCAATATTTTAATAGAAAACACACATAGTCCTACTAGGACTACATGGTAGGCAGCACTTGCTTCGAACCCTAGGTGTCGAACATCACTATATGATAGCTCAATTTTGGGTTTTTCATTTATTAAGTACAATTTTATGTGTTATATGCTCTTTAAACCAGCTCACATAATCTATTCAACTCAATAATTAATTTTTTATTTCCAAAATATTATTTATTTAAATAAATTTAATTAATTCTCTCAATTAAATTATTTTCTCAACTTAATTCTAATTCACTTAAAGTTATGATAACTTTACCGTACTAGAATTTATGAGTAAATTAATTTAATTGTCTTATTCTGTAAATCGCGATGACTGCTTAATTTAATTTTCACTTCAAACTTCAATTATTTAATTACAATGAATTAATTAATAATTCAAAGAAATTAAATTAATCACTAAGTCATCTATTATCTTATGTGAAATAAATACATTTATTACGGATAGTGATACATAAAATCTATTTCTCTCTTCGTCGTTTGCATTCATTCAACATATTAGTTCAAATGTAATCCATAAAGGGTTATATTGGGCTAGCGGAGGGACCGATTGAACATAAATAATTAGATATCAAATAATTTGTAATTAAGTTTCAACTCTTTGCTTATTAATTACAACATTATTTATTCATGGAGTCAATCCACTAAGACTGAACTCTCCCTTATTATATACCATTACGAAAACAACTTATAATTATGCTTGTTCAATGGCCTTGTCATTAGTATGTTATCATCATAGGATTATGTCCCGATAACCATTGCATCTTCCTTTTATAAAAAATCTATTACTAACACATAGTGATAAAATCTTTCATCCTAGACAAATGATTCGTGATCATGTTTCTTTTCTCTCAACCATGCAATGCCAACGAGAGGATATCATTTACCCTTTACTAGGCTTTGAATTCCATTGTTTTAAGTAAAGCTATGTCATACATAAGTTGTATAGCCAACATACTAGTTTTTGACTTTATTACCAATTAAACTCAGGTTTTTAATAAATCAAAATATATGAGTTACTTACACATAATTAGTAGTTACTTAGGGTGGAGGTAGGTCTTTCATAGAAGATGCGGTTATATTGAAAAAATCAGTTTAGAAACAGTGTTTGTTTTCACAACAAAAATTTAAAAAAAAAAATTTAAACCAAACCTTTGTGTTATTTATAGGAATAAACTTTACCAAATTATTATTTGTGTTTTCGACTTAATAGTTTTGGTCATTTCTTGGCTTTCAACCAATAAAACCTTCTCCGCTATTCTCAAACCCTTAATTTGCTTAGAGAATACACTCTAATTTCGCAAACTGATCACACTATGAACACGTTTTAATTTTCTCCCGTGAAAAATTAATTCTCTATTGGCTAAAAACCAAAATTAGAGAGCAGAGGTTAGTAGTAGTGCTAGTTTAATGCCATAATGGTGGCTACTAATAGTCAAGCAAAGAGCTTACTGGTTAGGGAATGAGACAAGGTGAGCAGTTATGGAGTAAGGAGGGGGTGGTGGGAGCTTACGTGAAAGAGGCAAAACGGAAACCTTGTTGCTTGTAAGTGGCGATAGTGTAAGATTGTGGGAATTATTAAAGGGGTGCAACAAAGCTATTGGAAAGGGACTGGGTACGACAGAAAGAGCTATATGGGCTGGGGGTAATGGTGGCTTGGCAGGGCCTTTGAAGGTCGATGAAGGGGATGGGCAATGCTGCCAATTATGACAGACTTGGAGGATTATGTAAGAGATTCGGTATTGCAAGAAGAAGATAGGAGGGAAACTTCATGGCATTTTTTAAAGGAAATTAGTTAAAAAAAACAAACCCTTTTGTATTTAGATAATTATCATCTAACATATAATATTTGGGTTCATGATATAAATAGTTTGCAATTTTAATCATAAAAAATTATATTGGAGAAATAATTATGTTAGGTTGTAACAATTTTTCATAATATGTAAATTTAGTAAAAAATAATATAAAATTTATAACCTTTATAGAAAATGTTTTTATAAAGTATCCAATAACTTTCATAACACTTCTTATAAATGATATAATTTTTATCCATAATTTTGATTTTTTTTTTACAAATAAGTTATGATAAAAAAAATTATAACATTTTTTTTACGAATAAGCATATTATTTTTATAATATGTAGTTACGGACACATAAATAAGTTATGTTCATACTTTTTGGCCATAACTTTTTATAAATAAATATATTGTAGCACTTTTATAACATGTAAATTATTTTTAATAATAAACTTTTTGACCATAACTTAAAAAAATTTTAAATAATATAATTTTTAGTTATAACTTTATAAGATACATAAATTATTTTTATAATATATATTTTTAAGATTTATAATATAATAAATCTTTGATCATAGTCATCTCAAACACTTGTATGTATTCAAGCTTATAATATAAAATTTTATAACTTAAACTTGTATTAAATTATTTAAGAATTAAATTTTGGTGTAATTAACTGCATAATTACTTCAATTCTCACTCTCCCCCTAAGAATAGAAAAGTCCGATGAATTCAAATAATAAGATATAGATACGCGGGTAACTACACCACACCAAGGCACCATAACCATAGAGGTAATATTATATTTATATATATATTAGTTTATATTTCCTCCATTTTGGGTACTTAAATTCCAAACCCATATTTTCTTTCTTCTCCATTGTTTGCTTCCAAAATCCTAGAGATATAGAAATGAGTACTTTGGGTACAAGTACAAACTCTAGAACAGTGCATAAAGCTGGAGAAGATGATTATGGCCACCACGAGCACCTTTCTCATACTCATCTACAACATATAAATCAAGTATTCATGTCAGTGCTTTCTTTGTTCTTAAATCCGAAGATACTCACAGTATTATACTATTCTATTCTAACATGTTACATGCATACATACATACATTAGGAGCATTTGATTCATTCCGATCATTGCATCCTAATCCTAATCCTTTAAAAGGAATCATTTTCATGACATGTTACATTCATGTCACTCATAACACATGTAGCTAGAAGCATTTGATTCATTTTGATCATAGCATCTTAGTCATGTGACATAAACATATGGAACCGAGTCTACAGAACATGTCCCTTAGTGGACGGTGTAGCAATATCGGTGAATTTGCAGATCTCATCTTCCTGAAGTTGCAGGAAGTAGATCGAAGACACTTTCAGTCTTATCTCCCTGAAGTTGCAGCGGAGTAGACTGAAGACAGAAGATTTCATCTTCCTGAAGTAGCAAGAAGCAAATCGAAGATACTTTTAGCCTTTTCTCCCTGAAGTTGCAGTGGAGTAGACTGAAAATAGAAGATCTCATCTTCCTGAAGTTGCAGGAAGCACATCAAAGACACTTTTAGTCTTATCTCCCTGAAGTTTCAGCGGAGTAGACTGAGGACAGAAGATCTCATCTTCCTGAAGTTGCAGGAAGCAGATCAAAAGGCACTTTCAACTTTATCTCCCTGAAGTTGCAGCGGAGTAAACTGAAGATAGAAGATCTCATCTTCCTGAAGTTGCAGGAAACAGATCAAAGACCCTTTCAGCCTTGTCTCCCTAAAGTTGCAGGAAGTAGATCAAAGGCACTTTCAACCTTATCTCCCTGAAGTTGCAGCGGAGTAGACTGAAGATAGCAGATCTTGTCTTCCTGAAGTTGCAGTGAAGCAGATCAAAGATAGCAAGATCTGGCATTCTTAAAGTTGCAAGAAGCAGATCGAAGACATCAGATTTTGTCTCCCTGAGTTTGCAATGGAGCGGATCGAAAAATAGTAGATCTGGCATTCCTGAAGTTGTAGGAAGCAGATCGAAGACATTAGTCTAGTCTCCTTGAGTTGCAGTAGAACAGACTAAAGATAGCAGATTTTGTCTTCCTGAAGTTGCAGTGAAGCAGATTGAAGCCATCAGACTTATTTTTAAAAATTGAAATCAAGATGAAGTTCCAATACCATTGAAGTTGCAGTGGAGTGGGAAGCCATTTGAAGAGAAGTCGAGGCTCGACCAAGACCGGGCAAAACTGGTCCTTTTATAGTCTTTGCTCTATTCTCGTTACACGACAATGAGCAAAGAGGGGCAGCTGTAGGAACCCAATTTTGCCCGGGCTTGAAATAAACAAACCAAAAAAATAAATAAATAATAAATAAAAAAACCAACGTTTTTACAGTCCATTTTACAAACCCATTAAAGCCCAAAACCATTACCACCGACCCAGTACCTAAAACAGCCTACCCAAAAACCAAAACCCACTTAAACCCAAACAGATAACCCAAACAAACTAAACCCGTGGCCCGTTACACCCTTAGCCCAATACCTAAACTAACTCAGGCCCAAAACAAACCTAAACTAACCCAGCCAAGACCCAAAATCTACACGGCCCAAAGGGGCCCAAAAACTTAAACAGTTTTAGTGGCCTAGGGTTTCTAAAACCCTAGGCGCCGCAAGCCTTCGCGTTGCAAATGGCCCTTGTCTCGCGCCCACCTTTGGTCGCGTCGCCATCAACGCGCAGACAACACTTCATCGTCAAGATCTCCGCTTCCCACCTGCAAAAGCAGAAAGAAACAGCAGCAAAACAGAGCAAAACATGGCAAAATATTTTCTTTCCTTTTTATTTTATTTCCGGGTTATAAAAACCCCAAAGATTTGTAACAATGGACACGGACGATATACATAGAGAAACACAGATAGAGAATACAAAAATATTCAAAGAAATAAAATACAGAAATTTTGTCATAAGAGGTGATTTTTTTTTATATTTCATTCTGTTTTATTTTTTTTATTTTCTATACATTTGTGCATACAAATACTATTTTAAAAAATAAAAAAAAGGGGCGAAAAAACTACCTTTGAAACGGAGGTTTTTAGCCTCCAGCCACCGTCTACGGAGGCGAGTGTGGCGCGTGCGGCGCGTGGCCTATGAAGTCCGATGACCACTCCGGACAGAGGCGAGGAGAATTTGAAAGCATTTTTTGGAAATTTTTTTTCAAAACTCAGACTAAATGAATTTTTTTTCTCTGAAAATTGGTTTATATACGCTAAAGAAACGAAGCCGTTTTGGTGTGGTCAGTTAATGACCAAAAGGACATCGTTTTAGGAAAGGATCCGCGCGTTGACCCGAAAACCCGGGGAGGATCCGTGCATTTTTTTATAAAAGGGCAATTTGCTGCTTTAGCCTCTCCGCAATTTTACTAGTCTCAATTCAGCCCAATTGAAATTTTTATTTTTTATTAAATTAGCCCTAAAGTCTATTTTTGTTCCAATTTAGTCCATCGGACTGCTTTAAGGGCTAAAAATCAGAACGACGTCGTTTTGGAAAGAAGGCATAATTGCCTAATGAGTCCCTACAGTGCGACGTGCGTTTTAATTTAGTCCATTTATATTTATTTTATTGCTATTTAATCCTTATTCATTTTAAAACTTTTTTATTTTATTTTTTAAATTATTCTAATACTATATTTTATTATTTTATTATATTAAAATGTTATATTATTCTTATTATTTATATATTAATTTGTTAATAGTATAAAATTCATATATATTTTACACGTGTTATCCTTATATATTTAATTATTATTATATATTATTTACTTGGTTTAATATAATTTTTATATTATTTTATAATTTTATATTATTATTATATTATATTTTTAATTTGTATATTATATAGTATTATATTATATCATATATTATTTTTAAAATTTTTTTTGTATAAATTCTATTTATTATATAACATATTTTATTTATATTGTTTATTACATATGTAATTTTATTATTAGCACATTATATATATATATATATATATATATGTTTTATATAGAAATATTATATATTATTTACTATTATTTTTATTATATGTAATCATATAGGTATTAAATTATTAAATTATATATTTATTATAAGTATTTTTTTTACTTTTAATTTATATATATATATTAAATCATTTCAAAAATCGTTACATTCTTTTTTATTCAATGTTCAAATATATTATTCCCTTTTTCATTTGATTTTGTTATTTCGTGAAAGTCTTAATTATCGCTATTTATTTTATATTACATGTTTATTTATTTATGTTCTTTTGATCGTTTATTATTGTTTAACATAGTTCTTTATATATTTATGTTATATTATTCTTTTATTATTTATTGTTAGTATAATTTGTAGTTATGTAGAATTGCTATTAAATATGTATGTCGTAATATCTTACTCAAACAATTGTTTTATAAAAACGCTTTTTGAATTGACACATTTTATTCAAATAGTTTTAAAAAATACGGTGATATCTAATATTTGGGGGCTTCGAGAAAAATTGTGCCCTAACTCACTAGGTTTCGATTTTTATCGTTGAACTTAAAATATAAAATATCCCTTTTCTTTTAAAATTGAAATTCATAAACTTCTAAATTAAAACTTATTCTTGGAAATTCAAAACGTTATACCCTAACTTACTAGATATGATATTTTGTATTTCGAGATAAGAATTTTCTACAAATAAAGGTGAGCTTAACTTCGAAGTCGTGAGATGTTGTATCCTAACTTACTGGATATAACGTTTTATTTCTTTGAAATAGGTAAGTCTTGGTTTTCTTTCTAATAAAAGGATCATATTTTAAAATTTTTCAAATTTTCAACATTCGGACATGATTTTATCAACCAGGTACCAATTTTTGGGCGCTATGAGGGTGCTAACCCTTCCTCATACGTAATTGACTCCCGAACCAGTTTTCTTGTATTTCGTGGACCAAAATCAATGTTTTAAAATAAATGTTTTACAAGGTGATCCAATCACACCTAAGTAAAAAGAGATTGGTGGCGACTCCATTTTCGTTTTTTAAAGTCGATCCCCCGTTTTTAGAAACCTTTTTAAAAAGGGTTTCGACAACAACTACATAATTTTAAATTCTAAAAAGATATTAATTAGTATAAAAGTTATCAAGAAAATTTTCTCAAGACAAGTAACAAAATCTAAAATCAAACCACCATATATAATACGACAGACCATAAATGTATTCAACAATACGATTAGTCGATTACAAATAAAATGAACAAGAAAAACATCATAAGAAATTTTATCTAATTACTCTAGCATTCCATATTTGATGAGTTTTTGTAACACCCCAAACCCGGCCCAAACACCACGACCGGATCTGGTATGTCACTAAGAAAAATTTTGTCAAACATGTCGTATTTTCAGAAAAGCCCAAATATATTTTATAAAGAATATGCCTTTGTAAAATAAAACCCATACTTAATTACATGCCTTAGTTTAATTAAAATAAAAATTTAAATAACTAAAAGTAATAAAAGCCCATAATAAAACAAAATATAAACTAGTGGCCCATGGCCTTATTACATCAAAATTTAAAATCCATTAATTAAAAAAATATAAAATAATAACTTGAGTCTTTTTGCTAAATCAGCATATTCTGCTGCATGGCCACCTTACGTTCCTCTCCAGCCCGGTCCGAAGCACTAGGTATCACCTGAAATGTTAATTAAAAGGGTGAGTCGCGAGACTCAGTGTGCAACCCTCATGCACCACTAGATTTTTGGGCCTTAAGCCCATTAAGCAAAATAAACAGTTTAATACTCATAACAAACATTAATAACAAATAATATGCAAGGCCCAACCCGTTTCCCTAGGTTTCCATCCGCTACACGCCCCCGTACCAACCGTTCACACCATTGGGGATTTCTACAATCGCCCCACACAGCTACACACCATGATGGCAGTCTTGCTGCTCATCCACGTATGATGGCCGAAGCCTTTATAACATATAATGGCCGAAGCCCGTATAATATTTAATGGCCGAAGCCCGTATAACAGTTCACGGCATTAGCCGCTACATCAGATCACGGTAAAAACCGCTACACATATAACGTATAACTTCCTCCTTTCATCAACCCAACCCATGCAATCACATACAAGCATTTTACTTATAACATTTAAACAGATTATTTACTAACCTGGGATCCGCTTTTACCCTCCTTGGGCTTTCATCAATAAACCGAGATGTTGGCAATTATCAAAACATATATAAATCTTATGATCATGCATTTTATGATTAGATCTAGATGGTGGGGAAGTATTACACACCTGTTATCGCGAAAATCTATTATCCTTAATGTAGAGCCTTATTTGTCGAATCCCGAAAATCCCTAAGAAACGTCACCTCCCTACCATCTGCTTTTCCACCAAATCGGCTTTAATAGAACATATTCGGCTTCTAGGGATAAAGAGTATAATCGACAGGGCCTTGGAAATAATGATTTGGATTAGGAGCTTGATAAAAATAAAGGAATCACAGAAAAAGGAGAAATCCTGAAACTCACCGGATTAAAGAGGAGTATACAGCTTACGGTGCACCTTCGGGAAACAGAGATCTCACTTGTAGATTCGACATTGAGAAGAGAAGAGGGGAAAGTAAACTGTGTTTGGAGAGTTGCGGCAAAGAAAAGGTTTTGAGAGAAAAGAAGAAGAGAAATTCGGCTAGGTGAGAAAGAAGAGAGAAAAATTGAAAGAAAGGATGATCACTTGGCTTATATAGATTTCGGCAATACACCCCCCCTCCCAGAGTTGGATTTTCGGCCAACTCTGCTGTCATCTGATAGCTTTTATCTTTCTTGTTATCCTAATCCCTTATCTCCTCAAAAATAGCCCTTATCTTTCTCTTCCTTTATCTTCCTATATCAAGAAAATAAAAGAATTAAAATCCCTATTTTGTAGCTAGTGTGTCGTCCACTCCTAGGGCTCCTATGTAACACCCCAAACCCGGCCCACGAGTCTTGACCGGATTTGGTTTGTCACTGCGGAAAAACGTTTAAAATATTTTAACCTTAAAATAAAACATGGAAATTTGTGTTTATTTATAAAACATTGTTTATTTAAAATGCTAAGTAAAAATTTGATGTCATAAAGTATCCAGATTTGAAAACTTTAATATATATTTATAAATTTAAGAAATAATATCATTTGCAAATAACATTTCATCGTCAATCCATAATAAAACATAATAATAAACTTCAAATGCTTAAGTGGCCTTATTACAATAATACTTATCGAAATACTGAAATTATAAAATATGAAAACAAATAAAATTAACTTCTGCATGGGCCACCTCGTATTCACTCCAACCCGGTCTGATCACCTAAAATCATCTGCGATGTTTGATAAAAATTGAGTGAGTCATACAGACTCAGTGTGTAATTAGACCACTGAATTCCATCCACATGTCAAACCATATAATAACCCATATAACAGATATTAAGATAATTTAATCACATGCTTTCACTTATTGGGCTTGGCCCACAACCACATCACATTCTTATAATAGTGTAATCAACCACATGTTTCCACATACTAGGCTTGGCCCATTTCCACATTAATTCACATAGCAGACAGATTTATGCAAAATGCACCCAACCCAGCCTAGGGTCCATCCTTTACACCTACCTTGGCAGACCCCCTGCCCAAGGCCGTGGCTAATCCACCGATCACATAGTGATCCACATATCTTACCTTGGCAGACTTGCTGCTCAAGGCCGTGGCTAGGCCACCGATCATATAAGTGATCCCACATATCAATCAATCTACGGTGATGCACACAGCTATCAACCGCCGAGATGTGGCACCAAGCCAACACCTCCCTTGATGAAGCACATAACTAACATCAAGCGCTAATGTAGCACAAGGCTAACATTAGACCACGTACATAATGTACACCCTTTCTTCTTTCACATTCAGATCCCATCCCATGCACATGCAACATATGATAATGTCATAACATAATAAAATAATGCATGCACATGCTATTCGGCATACAAACATATTCTCATTAGCATATTCACATTCTAAATATTTAACACTGACCTGATTTTTGATATACCCCTTAAGGGTATCCATTCATAATTGTCACTGTACACATTAGCATTTACACCACACATACAATATAACATAAACCCGGAAAACAGTGGGTTAATCACACACCTTACTATTTAGCGAAATCCTTAGCTACTTGAATTTAACACGATCCCGGAACTTCCTTATGCCTGTCGATTTACCCTTAAAAACCAAAATACACAATCGGTCACCACTTATACCAAATATGGCCTATGTAGCAAATATAACATTTGGCCCATATAGCAATTATAACATTTTGGCCCATAAAGGGTATTTTCGTAGTTTGGCCCATAGGGACATTTCGTAATTCGGCCCATTAGGGCATTTTCGTAATTCAGTAATCGTACCCACTAAGGGTAATTCGATAATTTACTCTCTAAGGGTAATTCGGTAATTTACCCTACAAGGGTAATTCGGTAATTTCATATTTAACGGTGTTTTCGAAGATTCACTATCGCCTCGAGTGATACAGAACTCTATTTGGGTCTCTACGGAACTATTGGGTCAAAAATCCATTTTAAGCCCAAACGGGGTAATTTCGCAACTAAAACTTAACTAGTAATTTGGGGCATACAAATTTAAACTGTCCATTTGCGTCATACTGACTAAATTGCATATAACTCGAGTTAGAAAACTCGAAATCTAGATCTGTAAAATTTCCTTGAAACTAGACTCATGTATCTCCTTACGGAAATTTTTCCAGAATTTTTTCCCTAGCCATTTAGTACATTTTATTCCTTAAATTTTCCCTTGTTTCACTGTCCAATGATTCTGACCTCTCTTGACTTAATTTCAAATATCTCACTGTACGGTTTTCATATACTGTTCCATCTTGAAAATAGACTCACTAAGGAATCCATACATGTAAATTATAACCCATAATTCATTTTGTACAATTTTATATGATTTTTCCAAAACAGATCAGTGAACCCCGAAGTTAATCAGAACCAGTCTCACTAAAATCAAGATATCTCAGAATATAAAATTCCTTTTCCTTCTCCGTTTCTTCCATATTAAAATAGACACAGTAAGCTTTAATTTGGTATCTTATTCACTTTCTAATTCCTTCTCTCCTAGTTTTAGTGATTTTTCAAAAACACGTCACTGCTTTTAACCGAAACTATTTTATTACGAAATACGATTACCACTACGATCATACGCACACCCGAGTGATTACGGATGCCGGTTTTTAGTTTTCTTTGGTATTTCCACCGATTAACAGCATATTTCATACAAAATTTCAGAGAAGTGTGATATTACACACCATTTCAATCATATATACGAAAGGTACGGGATTACACACCTTATTCGGAATCCGTAACGCGATGCACTCCGCGGCACAAAAAATTCGAGTCACTTATAACGAGGGATAGGTTTTCGATTGAACCTTTGATAAAGTACTTCGAGACCTTGCAACCATCATAAACTCTCTCATGGCAAGTCCCTAGATTCTCAACCATATTACAAATTAGTCCCCTCATTAGCTAGCTTAAGCTTTGGGGGCTCCAAAAATACAAAAATTATCAATTAAAGTCATCAAAATCACTTACTTGCTAAAGGATTTGTTTGCTGAAATTTTTGAGCTCTCCAACCCTTGTTTGCTACCAATTCTAGGTGGTGATGAAGAGAAGAAAGGATGATACTTCTCTTTTCTTTATTTTCATAACCCTTTTTTTTTTATCTCTTCTTTCTTTCTTTCTTTCTTTTATCTCTCTTTTTTTTTATCCACCTACTCCACTCCACAAATTCTTTTATTCCTTTTTCATCCACCTACTCCACTCCTCAAATTCTTTTATTTCTTTTTCATCCACCTACTCCACTCTCCAAATTCTTTTATTTCTTTTATTTCCTTTTTTTTCTTTTTCCTTATTTTCCTCCTTACCATACTTTTCCACAATTTAATAAGTCCACCTTACCATAATTTAAAAATCCAATTTTTCCATATTTACAAGCTTGGCCGAAATTTAGGGAAATAGTACAAAAATAATAGTCAAAATTTGCACACAATGGGATTTGAACCTCTTCCCTCAAGGTACTTCACTTGATGCCATAACCTCCTTGCCATATGCTCATTTATGCTAGTAATTTACTCTTTTATTTCCATAAGCCTTGATGCCACTTACTATCTCTCCTTATTAGGCTTAAACACAAAATTTTACTAAGGCCCAACTTGAACTCGAAACTTCATAGAATCCGGTAACTTTCTAAAATCATCTTCTTAATAAGTCCAACTTGAAATAATGTCATTCTCTTGTTCTCAAAAATTTTAAACACTCCTATGCCCAAGGCCCATTGGGCCCATTCCTACTAGGCCCAATTTCGGGATGTTACAATTCTACCCTCCTTAAAGAAAATTTCGTCCTCGAAATTTCCAATCAACTATTAAACGCACTGCTGAGATCACATCACTATGCTTTCGCTGCCCACTATGATCTTAAAGAACTATCATACTTTCTAGGTACATTTTCTAGGTTCACAATCAAGGTTACATACACTTTACTAGCAACATAAGAACAAACTGACCTTATAGCAAGCAAAGCAACCAGGGATATTTCAGAAATAAGAACTTACCCATTGCCACCTCTGGCACATCACTATCCTCGTGACGTCCGACTGCATAAACCAACCTTGGTTGCCTCGCATCTGCACCTTCAGCATCATTGCTTGGTGCTCCACGACCTCGGCCTGAACCATTTCCTCCATGGTTCGGACCACGACCCCTTGTCGCTTGCTGACCATCTCTACCTGGCTGCAGATAGCCTTGGCCTGCTGTCCGAGCCCTATTCGGATCCTGAGGACAATCTTTAATCAAATGAGACTTGGACTTACTGTAACATCCTAGATTAGGGGTTATGCGTTCGTGTGTAATTCATGAGATAGTGGGCTCAGTGGGTGTGTTGGATGTGTAATTCATGAAATGTATGGAAATGTGTGGAAATGTATGGAAATGTATAGAAACGTATGAAAATGTGTGGAAATGTATGGAAATGTAAGGCAATGTATGGAAATGTAAGGAAATGCTTTGGAAACGTTAAGTTTAAAAGAGGAAAGTGAACATTTTTGGAAACTAGGGGGATGTAAGGAAAAGATTTAGAAATGATTCAAAAGAGGAAAGTAAACATTTCTGGAAACTTGGAAAGTTTAAAGAGCCAAACGAAAATTTTTGGAAACTTAGAAATGACCTAGAAATGTTGAATTTTAAAGTTTAAAATAGGAAATTAGGGCAAGGAGGCCTTAAAAGAAAAAAGTTGGTAAGATTTGACACACAAACAGGCTTGGAAAAGTGGCCTGAAGGTGTCACTTAGGGCCTATGGAAATGGCGCCATGTGCAAGAGGAATGGGCCTGGGTTCGAGTCACTTGGGAAGCAAATAAATAAGGTTTTATTTTGGCTTCCAGAAGGCTGAGGTGGACGGCACATGCTTCTAGAAAAGGAGGTGTTTTATTTTCATAAATATGTGATTAATAAGGTGATAATAAAGGATTTTTATTGGATTATTTTTTAAGAGATAATAGATGGATAAATATGGATTTATCCCTTTTATTTTGATAGATAAGGAAGAGATAAAAGAGGATTATTATTAGTATTATTTTTATTAAAAGATAAGAGATAATAAAGGATATTTCTTTAATTATTTTAAATTAAAGAGATAAAGCTATCAAATAAAGAAGAGTGGTGGCCAAGTAAGGGACTCTAGCCTAGTAAATTTGGCTATAAAAGGAAAAGAGAGGCCATTCATTCATTCATTTTTCCTTTGCCGAATTTCTTAAGCAAATTCTCTTCTCTCTGCCGAATTCTCTCTGTCATTGTTCTTCTTTCTCTTTTCAATTCTTCACAAAGCCGAAAGTAGAATCCCCCTAGTCTTGCCGAATTTTCCTAAGTTTTATATCTTCCTCTTCTTTCTTTGAAAAACCAAAAATCCTCTACTGTTCATCAAGAAGCCGAAATTTTAATCCACATCAAGGCCATAGCCGAATATTGTTAAAGGCTCAAGCAAGGACTGTCGATTCCTAAAGTAAGGAGATCTTTCGGGATTTACTAAGTGTCGACTACAAGGAAGGAGAAGTTCTTTTCCGGAAGGTACACCATAAGCCGCGTGTTCCCTAGTTATTCGGTGAATTTCGGGATTTAAGAATCTAAGGTAAGTCATATTTAACATACGGCTAAGGGTTATTTGTTGTGAATAAATGTTAGAAATTGATCTAACATGTAGTTATAGGGATTTCGACAGAGGGATACAAGGATTTCGGGATTTGAGAATTTCAAGGTAAGTTTTAAGAATACTAATCCTACTAGGATTTGGATTTATGGCCGAATGGCTTTTTTATTAAATTAGTAAGTGATTAATCAAATGTAGGAATTTGAGATCTAAGGCAGTAGATCAGATTTCGGGATTTCAAGGAATTCGTTAAGCAAATCAGGTGTGTACCCTACCCTAAGTTTTGATAGGTTCATGGCTATGTTTAAATTAAATGTATTATTAAGAATGTGTGTACTCCACACTACTTTGTAATATGAATTATGGTTACATGTATTAAAATATATGTTAATAGAAATATGAGCATGGCTAAAGTACCATGATATGGTACTAAGTACTCAGGTACGTTTCCTACTTCTACTAGAAATATGAAAAATGTTATTCGTAACATGAGAATATGATAAGAATGTGAACTTGGGCATGTAATTGCATAATATGTTATGGGCATATGGGTTTGTTTGAAAGGGGAAGTGAAAAGTGGTGATTTAAGACCACAGTAATCTGAAAAGTGGTGACTTACAACCACCGTAATCTGAAAAGTGGTTTCCTAAAACCACAGATGCGGAGCCTTAAGCCCGCAAATTGGTGTGTAGCGGAAGGAGGGTCGACTTAGTAGTCCCCACGGTGTGACTGGCAGGTACGGGGGTGTGTAGCGGATGGACAATTAGGTTTGGGTTTGGGAATGCATCATAACTTGTATTTTATGTTTTGAATGTGTAACTATTGTATGCCTGATTCTATTATGATTTAGTGTCGTGTACACATTGAGTCTGTTGACTCACCCCGTTGGGGAACATTTTTCAGGTGATGAATAGTGATGGACCGGGACGGCAGTACTTGTGGTGGCCATGCTTAACATGAAGTTTATGTTTTTATGGACTCTTGAATTTATTTTAGTACTTTGAAATATTTTGGAAACTATTTGATGTAATAAGGCCATAAGGCCATGATGAACGATTTTTATTTCTACTAGTTGTTTTATTGTGTTATAAATTTTGATTAAGTTAAAGACTAAGTATTTTATTTTAAAATATACTCGATATGTTTATTACTTAAAATTAAAAAAAGGGTTTTCTAATATAAAAATCCAGTTTGTTTTCAACACAAGCCCAACCCAAACAATATTTTTTTTTAAAAATCACACAAGTTTTCCTCTAAGTAACAAAAGAATTTGGAACCGGTTTACTTGAGGAACATACCAAATCTGGTCAAACCTCGTGGGCCGGGTTTGGGGTGTTTCACTTACACCTAAAACATTCCCGTTCCCGGTTCCAACACTCGCCAACATGATACCTTCCACACTGAGCACACGGACGGTCCGGATTTCCAGCAGTTGGCTTAGAAACACGAGCAGGATTCTCAATCCTAGGTCTTTTCTGAAGACTCTCAGACGATTTTGACGGTCCAAAACTCCTCTTATCCCGGTTCCTATCCTTATCTCTGTTCTGTCTCACAGAGTCCTTAATCCCCTCGGCTACCTTAGCCTTCTCTACTAACACAGCGAACTCCCGCTCCTGGTGTGGAGCTATCAACAATCTCAGGTCATCCCTTAGTCCGTCCTCAAACCTGACACATCGCTCATGCTCCGTAGCCACCACTCCTCGAGCATATCGACTTAACCTTAGGAATTCGGCCTCGTATTCCGCCACGGACTTGTTCCCTTGAACCAGCCCCAAAAACGCCTTCCTTTGCGCATCAATATAATGGGTGCCAATATTACTTCTTTTGATAAGCCGCCTTGACATATTCCCAAGTCAAATCCTCAGCTGTGGCACCATCCCGTATTGTGAGCCACCATTGATACGCCTCGTCGCGAAGTAGCGCCACCATTCCTTTCACTTTCTCCTCACTGGTTAAATCTAGCTCATCCATAATTCGCTCGGTCGCCTCCAACCAATACTCAGCCGTACTGGGTGCCACACCTGATACACCTCGAAACACCTCAGCTCCATTGACTCGGAGTCGCTCGGGTACGGACTTCCTAGCTCTCATATTTCCACCTACTCCAGCCACCATCTCAAGAACTCGCAGCACAGCCTGTGATACAGCATCATCCCCCGTCTGATCTTGCTGCTCATTACCAAAAACTGGTGGTGGAGGTGGTACCTCATTCTTGGACCCTTGACCCGATCCAACGAGTTCCGATACGGCCATTCTACCTCGACCACGTCCACGACGACCACGTCCTCTAGAACTCATTTCTAACGTCGCTATTATTCTGATTAAAAAGTTTTATGCATCAGAATTTTGTTCCACTTATTATCCCTGAACAGTTTTATGACATAAAGTTTTTAGAAGTAGTTCTTTCGATCAAACAAAATTTCAGTTCAAGTTCACTACTCTAATTCAGAGAATCACATTCTCATTCATAAATAAAGACACCTTCATTTCTCAATGAAGCCACATTCATTCACAACATTCACCATGCTACCATGGCCGTCTTCTCCTTTCTCAACCTAGGGGTAATTTCGTCATTTGTCCTATAAGAGTATTTTGGTAATAAATTAGGGTCAATTCCAAAAATCCTTATAAATCAAAGGTATTTCGAAATTTACAAAAACTTGGGGTATTTTTGAGAATTTGTTTTCCAAATCGGTGATGTTGTAGAAATTTCAGAAATCGGGATCATTTTGGTAATTTTGTATGTCAGGGGTATTTTAGTAAATTTCCAAATCTGGGTATCTTGCTATTTCACAAAATAGAGGTTTTTGGTATTTTTGTAAGGTAAGAATATTTTAAAAGTCGAGGGTAATATTGGAATTTTAGAAACCAAGGGCATTTTAGTAATTTTACAACCAGGGGTATTTTTGTAATTTTTTGTAAATCAGAAAATAAACGTCTTTCAAAATCTAATTTAGGGTTTACAAACCAAAGGGATAATTTGATAATTTAAAAACTAAGGTTTTTATAAAAATATGGCTAGCCCCTTTCGGGTTTTAATTATCGAGTTTAGTCGATGACTAAGTCCTCTTGGTTAGGGTGAACGGTTACTACGCACCAGGTAGGATTCGAGTAAAGAGGTGGTGAGTCGATAGGACTGCTTAAGTACCAAGCTCTTACTGAATCCACTCCTAGACATGCGCACAACGGTTGCCACACCCTAGCTCGGCGACTTAATCACAGGTTTGTTTAATGGCCCTTAAGTCCTATGCACTTGTGTTTGAGTAGACTAGTCCTAGGGTTCAATAGGTACTAGTTCACTAATCTACGTTCCCTTCATGCTTATAGAATTCACATTCACAATTCACTTCAGTAGTTGGAAGTACTTACCTGGTGGACTTCGGGCCGGAGATACAGGTGCCATGCCAGAATAACCTGAAAATTCCTTGAAAATCCATATTTTTGAAAACTATTTTCGGGCCCAAAACCTCAAAGCCGAGTTTTGAACCGGGCTCTGATACCAAACTGTAACACCCCAAACCCGGCCCACGAGTCTTGACCGGATCTGGTTTGTCACTGCGGAAAAACGTTTAAAATATTTTAACCTTAAAATAAAACATGGAAATTTGTGTTTATTTATAAAACATTGTTTATTTAAAATGCTAAGTAAAAATTTGATGTCATAAAGTATCCAGATTTGAAAACTTTAATATATATATATAAATTTAAGAAAATAATATCATTTGCAAATAACATTTCATCGTCAATCCATAATAAAACATAATAATAAACTTCAAATGCTTAAGTGGCCTTATTACAATAATACTTATCGAAATACTGAAATTATAAAATATGAAAACAAATAAAATTAACTTCTGCATGGGCCACCTCGTATTCACTCCAACCCGGTCCGATCACCTAAAATCATCTGCGATGTTTGATAAAAATTGAGTGAGTCATACAGACTCAGTGTGTAATTAGACCACTGAATTCCATCCACATGTCAAACCATATAATAACCCATATAACAGATATTAAGATAATTTAATCACATGCTTTCACTTATTGGGCTTGGCCCACAACCACATCACATTCTTATAATAGTGTAATCAACCACATGTTTCCACATACTGGGCTTGGCCCATTTCCACATTAATTCACATAGCAGACAGATTTATGCAAAATGCACCCAACCCAGCCTAGGGTCCATCCTTTACACCTACCTTGGCAGACCCCCTGCCTAAGGCCGTGGCTAATCCACCGATCACATAGTGATCCACATATCTTACCTTGGCAGACTTGCTGCTCAAGGCCGTGGCTAGGCCACCGATCACATAAGTGATCCCACATATCAATCAATCAACGGTGATGCACACAGCTATCAACCGCCGAGATGTGGCACCTAGCCAACACCTCTCTTGATGAAGCACATAGCTAACATCAAGCGCTAATGTAACACAAGGCTAACATTAGACCACGTACATAATGTACACCCTTTATTCTTTCACATTCAGATCCCATCCCATGCACATGCAATATATGATAATGTCATAACATAATAAAATAATGCATGCACATGCTATTCGGCATACAAACATATTCTCATTGGCATATTCACATTCTTAATATTTAACACTGACCTGATTTTTGATATACCCCTTAAGGGTATCCATTCATAATTGTCACTGTACACATTAGCATTTACACCACACATACAATATAACATAAACCCGGAAAACAGTGGGTTAATCACACACCTTACTATTTAGCGAAATCCTTAGCTACTTGAATTTAACACGATCCCGGAACTTCCTTATGCCTGTCGATTTACCCTTAAAAACCAAAATACACAATCGGTCACCACTTATATCAAATATGGCCTATGTAGCAAATATAACATTTGGCCCATATAGCAATTATAACATTTTGGCCCATAAAGGGTATTTTCGTAGTTTGGCCCATAGGGACATTTCGTAATTCAGTAATCGTACCCACTAAGGGTAATTCGGTAATTTACCCTACAAGGGTAATTCGGTAATTTCATATTTAACGGTGTTTTCGAAGATTCACTATCGCCTCGAGTGATACAGAACTCTATTTGGGTCTCTACGGAACTATTGGGTCAAAAATCCATTTTAAGCCCAAACGGGGTAATTTCGCAACTAAAACTTAACTAGTAATTTGGGGCATACAAATTTAAACTGTCCATTTGCGTCATACTGACTAAATTGCATATAACTCGAGTTAGAAAACTCGAAATCTAGATCCGTAAAATATCCTTGAAACTAGACTCATGTATCTTCTTACTAAAAGTTTTCCAGAATTTTTGGCCTAGCCATTTAGTACACTTTATTCTTTAAAATTTCCCTTGTTTCACTGTCCAATGATTCTGACCTCTCTTGACTTAATTTCAAATATCTCACTGTACGGTTTTCATATACTGTTCCAAATTGTTTCTATTGAAAATAGACTCACTAAGGAATCTATACATGTAAATTATAACCCATAATTCATTTTGTACAATTTTATATGATTTTTCCAAAACAGATCAGTGAACCCCGAAGTTAATCAGAACCAGTCTCACTAAGATCAAAATATCTCAGAATATAAAATTCCTTTTCCTTCTCCGTTTCTTCCATATTAAAATAGACACAGTAAGCTTTAATTTGGTATCTTATTCACTTTCTAATTCCTTTTCTTCTATTTTTAGTGATTTTTCAAAATCACGTCACTGCTTCTAATCGAAACTATTTTATTACGAAATACGATTACCACTACGATCATACGCACACCCGAGTGATTACGGATGTCGATTTTTAGTTTTCTTTGGTATTTCCACCGATTAACAGCATATTTCATACAAAATTTCAGAGAAGTGTGATATTACACACCATTTCAATCATATATACGAAAGGTACGGGATTACACACCTTATTCGGAATCCGTAACGCGATGCTCTCCGCGGCACAAAAAATCCGAGTCACTTATAACGAGGGATAGGTTTTCGATTGAACCTTTGATAAAGTACTTCGACACCTTGCAACCAGCATAAACTCTCTCATGGCAAGTCCCTAGACTCTCAACCATATTACAAATTAGTCCCCTCATTAGCTAGCTTAAGCTTTGGGGGCTCCAAAAATACAAAAATTATCAACTAAAGTCATCAAAATCACTTACTTGCTAAAGGATTTGTTTGCTGAAATTTTTGAGCTCTCCAACCCTTGTTTGCTACCAATTCTAGGTGGTGATGAAGAGAAGAAAAGATGATACTTCTCTTTTCTTTATTTTCATAACCTTTTTTTTTTATCTCTTCTTTCTTTCTTTCTTTCTTTTTATCTCTCTTTTTTTTTTATCCACCTACTCCACTCCTCAAATTCTTTTATTCCTTTTTCATCCACCTACTCCACTCCTCAAATTCTTTTATTTCTTTTTCATCCACCTACTCCACTCTCCAAATTCTTTTATTTCTTTTATTTCCTTTTTTTTTCTTTTTCCTTATTTTCCTCCTTACCATACTTTTCCACAATTTAATAAGTCCACCTTACCATAATTTAAAAATCCAATTTTGCAATATTTACAAGCTTGGCCGAAATTTAGGGAAATAGTACAAAAATAATAGTCAAAATTTGCACACAATGGGATTTGAATCTCTTCCCTCAAGGTACTTCACTTGATGCCATAACCTCCTTGCCATATGCTCATTTATGCTAGCAATTTACTCTTTTATTTCCATAAGCCTTGATGCCACTTACTATCTCTCCTTATTAGGCTTAAACACAAAATTTTACTAAGGCCCAACTTGAACTCGAAACTTCATAGAATCCGGTAACTTTCTAAAATCATCTTCTTAATAAGTCCAACTTGAAATAATGTCATTCTCTTATTCTCAAAAATTTTAAACACTCCTATGCCCAAGGCTCATTGGGCCCATTCCTACTAGGCCCAATTTCGGGATGTTACATCCTAAGTGCCGAATTTTTGACCCAAAACTTGGGCTCTCAGTAGCCCTTACTTGGCCCAAACTCCTCCCCCCTTATGACGCCACCTTATGCCCACTTAAAGCTCCTCCAATCTTTGGGCCACAAGCCCAGCTTGTCACTTAATTAACTATCTATTTAAATTATGAGCTAACACCATTTATTAGCCACCTAACTCAAATTTTTAAAGCCCAAAATATCACTTAAATTACCCAGAACATTAATTTAAACCCTAATCCAAATATTTAATCATGGCCTCAATTCAACCTCAAATTCTTAAATTACAAATTAATCAAGTACCACATATAAATGCACAGCCTATATTTAGGATATTACAGTTTTTCCCTCTCTAACATTAGACTTATATCCGTTGTTACCATTGATTGATCATTGACCAAGTATAAATAGTTAATAATAAATAGTATATAATTTTTTTAATTATTTAGGTCAAAATGTGTACAAGAAAATATACCATCAAAAAAACTAAAATTTTAAATAAAATTAGTAAAATAATATATAATTATGGGAATAATTTATATTTGGATGATCCTAAAAACTAAGGTTTTTAGGCACCAATAAAATTTTACCACATCATCAAATTTTAAAGACATTAAATTATTATTATACACTCATCCATAGAAAATTTATTTTATGGACCCTTCCCACCACATTATTCATGGTCCCCTTCTACTTATTTAATAACATTTCAACAATTTTTTTATATAATTTATACATAATTTTGTAAATTTTTTTACCTTGAATCCCAAACCCCGAACCCCGAACCCTGAATCTAGAATCTCGAATCTTAAACCCAAAAAATCCATAATCCTAAATCCTTAAACCTTAAATCCCAAACTCATAACTCATAACCTCAAACCCTAAATCCCAAACCCTTAAACCTTGAACCTAAACCTTAAACCCCAAACCCTAAAACTTAAATCTTGAATCCAAACCTTGAACCTTGACGTTTGGGGTTTAAGGTTTAAGGTTTAAAATTCAAGGTTCGGGGTTCAGGGTAAAATAATTACTAAAATTATGTGTCAATGACATGAAAAAATTGCACAACAATTACTAATTTTTAAAAAATTGGTTGCACAAAAATAAAAAATAGTAACTTATGAAAAAAAAACAGTGATTAATATTTGTAAAAGAAGAAAAGATGTTTGTTTATAATTTAAAAAAGTAATTATTTTAAGTAATTTAACTAAAATTAAATTAAGTTAGAAAAGATATTAGATATAGATGAGTGCATAATAATACTTTGATATCTTTAAAATTTAATGACGTGGATTATTTTATTGGTGTCTAAAAACTATGTTTTTTAGGATAATCCTAATATAATTTATTCTCTATAATTATGTTTTTAAAAATAAATATCCTAAAATTAAAATACTATTATTATATAAAAATAATTTTTTTAATGTACGAATATATTTGAAAAGTCATAAGTAATTGAATTTGTATGTAATTGTTTGTAATTATCTGTATAATAACTCTAATTTTCACTCTCTTAAGAATCGAAGAATATAATCAGGTGCTTCAATTACAACAATTTAGTTACATCCACTAATTATAATAGCTATCGAAATTTATAGCAAATATGTAATTACACTTGAAACTAATTACTAAATTATTAAACTTTGTGTTTTATGTTATTTTATACTATTTTTTCTTTTCAACTTGTATGACTTAGGAAGGTGTTGAAAGATTTGTCAAAAAGAAAACAGGAACTTATAGAAGGAAACCGCAAAGTTTGAATTGTTTGACATGTTACTTAAAAAGGAAATTAAAATTGAATATCTGCATACTATATATAGGACCATGGATGTACTGTGCCTACCTCTTAAAGAAGTGTGCCAAAGCTTTTGCCTGCCTCCATTGGTGTCACCCTTGGACCGCTCCTACAAATTATATAAATATATGTATATATTATAAGATTCAAGATCTAAAGTTAATTTAGACAACTTACTTAATTGACACATCAACAAATTGCTTTTATGTTAATTGTTATTTTTTTAAAGATTTTAAATAAATAAAATTAAATATATTTCGATTTCAACTTCTTGATTTTACTGAATAAATATTTTCTTTCTGAAATTTATTTCAACTTTATCTAAACATATTTGATTTAATTTCATAGAATCGAAATTGATAAATTTAAATTTTATTTAAATTCACCCTAATTAAAATTTGAAAATTTTATCTAAGAGAATAAAAACATATAAAATATTAAAAAAAAACTTAAAATTTCATTTTGTTTTGTAATTTTATTTTCAAATTTTATATATTATTTTTCCATATATTTTTATAAATCTTAATTAATTCTTACAACTTTATATATGTTTTGTATTATAAAAAATTTAAAAATAAAAAATTTATAATTGTCTCCTAAAATATAAAGGCTTAAAGATCATTTGCCCCCTAAAGTTCATCATTTTTCTTATTTTGGTATCTATTTTTTTTTATTCAAATTAGTACCTAACGTCACATTCTATTAATCGATTCAGTCCACTAAATATGGCTGAATTAGAATGTGCCACATGGCACTTCAATCCAATTACAAAGTGCCACATGGCATCTAATTGAAATGTCACGTGGTACATTCTATTTTTAAAATTTGTACATTGTCAAGTAAAAAAACTAGTTTTTATATTTAAAAATTTTTAATTTGTTTTTAAATTTTATATAAAAATAAAAAAAATTTACATATCCAAATTTGATATAATCCTTATATATATATATATATATATATATATATATATTCACATTTTTAAAAATGTTTGAATTTTATTTTTCTTTCCAAAATTTTAGAAATGTTTATATATTTTGGTTTTTTATTTTTTAAATTTTTGAATCTTTTAGAATATTTATTATATTTCATTTATATTTCCTTATAATAAATTAAATATAATAAATGAATTATTTTTTTGAAATATAATAAATGAACTCTCTCACTAACATTTTAATCGTTAACTTTTTTAATTGTTTAAGAGATAATTGTTGAAAAAATTTTGTAGAAAATTTAGTTAAAACTTTCATAGAATTTTTTTTAAAAATATTTTATTTTTCCTTAAAAATATAGTTTAATATTCAAGATTCAAAAATAGATTATAATATGGAAATAGCATAAAGATAAATTGTCTTAATATTAAATTTTCATTTCATATTTATCATATTAAAGATAGATAATTTTATCACAAAAAATAAATATTATTTAATTATCATAAAGATAAATATTATTTATCATAATATATAAATGTCTCATCATGTTTCTTAAAAAATTATATTTATCGTTATGAATTAATTTAAATTTTATTTTAAGCACTTGAATAAATTTAAAAATTATTGTGAAATATGAATTATTAAATTTAAATTTAATATAACTAGATATATAAATTTATTTTTTAAATCTAAATATATATAAATGTCCAAAACTATTTTATAAAATTGTTATGTTTGGTTAAAATTGTATAGTTATTTAAAATAATAGTATTTCAGTTTCTTCATTTTTAACCTTTCTTATTATTTTTTTTTTTGATTTCTTTTTATGTATCATCATTTCTTTAAAAAAAATTAGTATTAAATTAAAAATAAATTACATTTTAACTAATATATATAATATATTTTACGAGAAAGAAACTAATAGTCTAATATAATACAATAAAAATCGAGGATGATTGATGAATGACCTTTTTTTTCTTAGCATCATGGCCAATTTCTATAACAAGTTTCTATGACGTAACTTTTCAGTATATTTAGTGTCTATGTTAGAAATAATATTGCTAAAAGGAGTTTTAAACTCATAAAGTCAAGTTAGTCGATTGAGACATGTTTTATGGGAAATGAAGTAGTTAGGGGTTGGTATGGATTTCGAAAACAAAAATTTTATTTCAGTTTTTTAAAATTTTTAAAATTTTAAATTAATAAAAGATAAAGTTGTATTTTAACCTCCTTAAAAATGATAAAATTTTGATATAATCCTTTAAATAGGCTATTAAAATAATAAAATTATATTTTTATTATCGTAAAAAATACAATTTAATTTCGATCTTCCTAAAATAAATTTTGACTTCGCCCCTGTTATGGGTATAATAAAACATTAAAAAATAAATATTTTAAAATACATTACTAATATACTAAATATTAATCTCATAATACATTAAAATTGTGAAATTATATTTTTATTATCGTAAAATTTTTTGAATCCACTTTTTTTTTAAATAATTTCGTAAAATTTAACTTTCTTTTAATAAAAAAATTATCCAACTGTTTTAAGAATAAAACTCATATCAAATTATTTTAAGAGATATATATTTTAAAAAATAAAAATACTAACAATGATCGAATTATAATAGATATTTTAAACTTAATAGAAACTTTAAATTTACTGAAAAGACTTAATAACTTTTTATAAAATTTGACCGTGCATTATTAATTGACAAAACTTGACGTTGTGTGTAAATGAAGAAACTTTAGATGCCTATGACCAAGCTTGGCCATAGTCCATACGCCGTCCATTAAATGCCTTAATACCTGGGAATTGCTGAATGATCCCAAATTCTTTCCAATTTGCAGAATCGCTTTCAAAAGCAATTATTAATTATATAAATATTTAGGGCCATTTTACCCAAAAATGCCCTATTTTAATGTTATTTATGGAAATAGACTGACCTTTTAGTTATTTATCGGAAAGGGCCGAATTTCCTGAAAATGCGTCCACGTCAGCGCGATGTCAGGTGCCGTGTCAACAAAACGCTCCCCCAGAGACGCGTTTTGACCTTTTTTTGGGTCCCCAATGGCTATTTTTTTTATTGTTTGGGCTCAATAGGTCAAAAATAAATAAATTATAAAAGGCCCCCTTTCATTTTTTCACACAAAAGTCCTCTCAAATTTTTCTCAAATTTCACAAAAGTCCTTTAATTTTTTCAAAAAAACTGTTTAATTTTTTTTGAATTAGTTTTTTTTTTAAATTAAAAAATATTCGATCGTGTTAGCAATGGCCGGAGAATTAATTCGTCTCGATAATAAACACATCTCCGTCGATCAAATGACAATGATAAGTGATAATTTTAATTTTTCAATACTATTTAATATTTTTTTCATTTATGTAATTTTAATTAATTTTTATTTTATAATTTTTTATAACAGTCTGTAGATCAGGTGTTGCAATACTATATTCGTAATATGTCTGGTCCGCCATCACTGTTGATAGAGAATTACCTGCGGAAAGCGGGTTTTTGGTACGTGACCACGATAGGCCGGGGGTGCAAGTTGGACCCGAAACTAATCAGTCCGTTGATAGAGAGGTGGAGACCCGAGACGCACACTTTTCATTTTTCATGCGGAGAGTGTACTATCACTTTGGAAGACGTGCAGTTGCAATTGGGATTGCCGGTGGATGGGTACACACTCACCGGGTCTGCCCAATCTGCTGATTGGGGAACCGTATGCTACGAGCTTTTGGGTGCTATTCCGAATAATATTATCGGAGGTCGGATCGAGATAGGCTGGTTACGAGGCACACTCACGGAGCCGGATAATGATTCGACTAAACTAGAAAGAATACGATATGCTCGGGCATACATTCTTGAGATGATTGGAGGTTATGTAATGTCGGACTTGTCACGATACCTCGTACATCTGAGATGGCTGTTGAAACTCGTTGATTTTAGAGCAGTTGGTGAATTTAGTTGGGGGTCTACCGTGTTAGTAAAATTGTACAGGGAGATGTGCGGGGCGACGCAACCAAATAAAGCCAAAATCGGAGGTTGCCTATCACTACTGCAATCATGGGCACAGTTTCGCTTTCCATTTTTACGTGCTCGAATGGACCACCCATATACATTCTCACTCATAACGAGGTAAATTTTATATTAGATTTTACAATTATTACATAGATTTAAAATATAATTGTATGCTAAAAATTTATTTAATTAGGTGGAACCATTCGGCGAGTTATGTTGGAATACCTACCTCTCTTGAAGATATACGGCTTCTATTAGACCAATTGTCGGAAGCACAAGTAAGTATTAAATAAAATATATATACATAATAAAATAGTCGTTTCATATTTAGTATTTAGTATTTAGTATTTAGTATTATGTATATAACTAATATTTTTATCATGTTCATATAGTTTCAATGGAAATCATACGAGGATCCAACAATTCAGGCAATAATTTCGGATGAATTCTTTCAAAATCTGAACATTTGGCATGTAAAGGTCCCATTGGTCAACTATGCCACCGTGGAGATGCACCAGTTAGATAGAGTATTGCGACAATTTGGATTCCGACAACCGATTCCCGTGGCACCTGAGGTGCTTAATGATGAGCACAAAGTCGACTTACGACAATTGCATATGGATTGGCCGAGATTCTAGTCAGCATATATCGAAATGTGGGAAAATCGATATGATTATATACCTACTCGGGAACCGATCATCGTTCTTGAGTTAGCGTGCGTGTCTAAATACATGCCATGGTTTAGGATCCATGGCAAGCCATATTTACTATCGGAAGAGGAGAGGCGACGACAAATTCGTGTCCAAAGGGAACGATGGGGCCCTTTAAATCCAAGAAGAATGGATGACAACACGGGCCCATCAACAACGCCCACACAATCACCGGGCCCATCAATAGCGCCCACACAATTACCGGGCCCAATACTTTAACGACAACACCTATATCACAACATTTTCAGATTATGTCAGGTGCGTATCCTTGCCCTTATATTTATCTTAACCCTTATATGTTTCCTTTTCCCAGACCTATGGTAGGTTGGAATGCATGGCTCGGTTCATCTTCGTTCCCGATTACTCCAAGTCAATCGCCAATCTATAGACCGCCGTTACATGAGGAATCGTACGAGTCGCCGTCGGGGAGCTTTTCTTTTTACCAATCCCCATCGCCTTACGGGATTCAAACACATCCGTCATGGGTGATGCAAATACCTCCGCAGTCATTATTCTATCAATGTGGGTCATCCTCCCAACACCTACAACTAGATCCCCTGCCGGAGGAACCACAGTTCCTACCGGAGCAACCACAACCCTCGCCGGAAGCTGAACCAATGAGGAACCCAACGCGTAACCGTCAACGACCCTCATGTGGCACTGATTCCGACCGGCACCAACATTAATTTTTGTTAATATATTTGTACAAACTTTTTTATATTGTTTCATTTAATAAAATAAAAGTTATTTTTAATATTTTAATTGTAATTTACTTTTTTATTTTTAATAAAATAAAAGTTCTTTTAAATAAGGTAATACTTTTAATATTTTATATTTTTAATAAAATATAAATAATGCAACATAGTTTTATTACAACAACTATCAGCTATTCCGATTTGGACATGATCGAGTTGTATGGCCTGGGTTCCTACACCATCTGCACAACTTCTATTGGTTGGTTGTTTCTCGGATATCCATATTGTTATGTATTCTAGTAGAAAAAGAGCGTCCACGTGGGAGCTTTTTTAAGTAATCTTGCTGACAATGCATCCTACTTGAAGCGTTTTGGACACTATTTGTTCAGAAATGTCTTATCAAAATTATTTTTTCATATACTACTGTAGAAAAAGAGCGTCCACGTGGGAGCTTTTTTCAATAATCTTGCTGACAGCGCATCCTACTTGAAGCGTTTTGGACAATATTTGTTCAGAAACGTCTTCTCAAAATTATTTTTTCAGACACTACTGTAGAAAAAGAGCGTCCACGTGGGAGCTTTTTTCAGTAATCTTGCTGACAGCGCATCCTGCTTGAAGCGTTTTGGGCACTATTTGTTCAAAAACGTCTTCTCAAAATTATTTTTTCAGACACTACTGTAGAAAAAGAGCGTCCACGTGGGAGCTTTTTTCAGTAATCTTGCTGACAGTGCATCCTGCTTGAAGCGTTTTGGACACTATTTGTTCAGAAATGTCTTCTCAAAATTATTTTTTCAGATACTACTATAAAAAAAACAAAAAAAAATTATATTCCTAATATATTTTTTTCAAAACCCTAAACACAAAATTATTTTAAAAAAACTGAATCATAATTTAAGTAATTAACCTTAAAACCCTAAACCCTAATTTAATTAATTAACCATAAACCCTAATTTCATTAATCTTTCCTTTAAAACCCTAACCCTAACCCTAAACCAAGCAGAAAACCCTAACTCTAAAAAAAGGGGCAAAACGCGTCCTTGGGGGAGCGTGTTGTCCACGTCAGCACAAAGCGCGCCCTCAAGGAAGTGCTTTGTGCTGACGTGGACAAACACTCCCCCAGGGACGCGTTTTGCTAACACCGAACCTGACATCGCACTGACGTGGACGTGTTTACGGGGAATTCAGCCATTTCCAGTAAATAATTAAAAAGTCGACACATTTCCGTAAATAACGTTAAAATAGGATGTTTTTGGGTAAAATGGTCAATATTTAGGGTTTTTCCCATTTTTTTAGTTGAAAATGTTTATTCAAATCTTCTTTTTAATTGTGAAATATATATTATATGGAGTAAAATTTTAACATATAAAATTGACAATGACAGAAGTGAACACTTTGGACTCCAATTCTAAAGGGTCTAAAACATTTTGGGTTAAATGTGACATAGGTCCTTGTATTCTTTATAAAATTTTAAAATTAATCTATATTTTTTTTTCAAGAATTTAATTACTCTACTTTTCAAATTTCAAAATTCATGTTCAATTGTTGACACTATTAAATTTGAACGTACTTTATACTTTTTTTAAATTTTAAAAATTAATTATTGATATGGTATCCACGTGGATGCCCTTACATATTGCTTCAAAGGCTACGAATTGTTGTACAAAAGCCACAAATTGCTTCAATTTTCCCTTAAATATTACAAACTCGGTTGCATCCTTGAAATGAATGCAATCTTCAATTTTGTGACTAGGTGCATGATAGAACTGGCACATTTCATTTAAGTCCTTCCTGTAAACATTGGGTCTTAGAGGAAATGGAGGTTCAAGTATCCCCTAATGTTCAATCTAACTGAGAATTTGGGTCGGGGAAGTTGTCAAATCATGATAAGAATGGAACTTATCGTATAGGGCTCTATGTTGTTGCCTTTGTTGGTGATCATGGGGCTTGTCATCCTTAATAATTCTCTGATACCTAGAGGAGTTGTTTGGGTTGTAAGCTTGTTGCCCTCCTGAGTATGGTTGATTTGAGAAGTCTCTTCTAAGCTATCTCCAAGTGGTGATGTACCTTGTCTAGATTGCCAAAGTTTCTTGAGGTTCTCGTTGAACACGAGTGTTTACTCTCTATATTTCATCACTTTTGGTGAACCTATGAGCCAGCTCATAAAGGGATGATAGCATCACAGGTGGTTTGTTGACTAAATTATACTTCAAAATTTATGATTAATACCTAACATGATGAGCTGAATTGCAAAATCTTTTTGTACATCTTTGGTGATCATTGTTGTTATGTTGAATCTCTTTACAAAATCTCTCAAGAACTCATCTTCTTAATGTTTGATTGACATCAAGTACGCTAGTGAATGTTGAAGACTTTTTTTGGCTAAAAACCTACTCATAAACTAGTCCACTAGTTGCTCAAAATTAGAGATAAAGTGTTGTAGAAGTGCCAAATACCAAGCTTGTGCTAAGTCTTTCAAGATCATCGAGAACGTCCTATATTTTACTTCATCTGAATCGCCCAAGCTATTCATATGGTTGGTATAATATGCTAAATGACCCAAGGATCCCTACGTCAATCATAAAGCATCTTGGGGAACATGGTGGCGAAGTATCTCAACAACCAAGGGTTTATTGGTATACTTTGAGTAAGCCAGATGATTCTAAGTTTTTATAGTCTTGCATTTCCTTCCTTAAATGTTGCATCTTCCCCTCAAATATATATTCATTAAATCACCAGCTTTGACTTCTACTATTATCCTCAAGACCAGTTACACTCCTGGTACAACTTTGTTGCTTGTAGGTAGAGTGAGATGTCTTATCCTCTTATTCTTAGGGGTTTTTCCTCTAGGCTTCTCCTACCGCCCCTAGCTTTTTGATGTTTGTCTTTTTTTTTTCTAACTATTCTTAGATAAACTTCTGTTTTTCCTCATATATCCTTTGCTGAAAGGACAATTGTTGTTCAAGTGCCTTTATTTTCTCTTGTATTTCAATAAATTATTGGGATCCTAACTGCTGATTCTGGGAACTTTGATTGGGTGAAGGGAATTGGTATGACCTTGAAGGTAATAATTATAGTACCATGGTGGAGGTATTGGTAATATTGTTGTAACACCCCTAACTCCTATCCGTCGATGGATTAGAGTTAGAAAGCATTACCAAACAAAACACAGCTCAAAACAAGCTTTCATGCATTTCATGCTTCGTAAAATCAATCACACCAATACATGCGTATATTGAAGTTAATAATAAATATCTCACGGCATACAAACCAAAGCAAATTCGGTAATAGCAATATCACAAAATGGTCAAGCATAAAATTTAAAATATATCAAAATCATTTGCACATTTTACCAAATCATTATTGACCATTTAAGAAAAATACATAATTCAAATCATAGCATACTCAACTTGCAAATTCTTTAACCAAGTCAATCCACATATATATAAACTAAGCCATTCATCTCATGAACTAATCGGCTAGCTTATTAGTTAATTCAAAATATCCACACGACATACTAGGTATATAAATAAATATATATATGTATACACATAACTAATCAATTAATTAAATGTACATATTTGGTTAACTATAATAACTTCCATACAAAATATTTAAACTATAATCGTGATTTGCTTTCCTGCTTAGAGCTTACTTAGCTAACCATTCAAGCAAAATTTATGTACTTATATATCAAATTAATCAAATAGTATATTCATTCTTACTTCACCAATATACACATAGCATTAACCGAACATGTTTTCATCCAACACAAGAATATATTAACATTAGTTAGCTCATAAGTCATTCATGAATCATTCATTCGAAACATACAGATAAAATACCCTTCATGAATTCATGAAACATGCATACCAAAACAAGCTTATATCAAGACCGAAAATGCACAAACATATACATCATCTCAAGCATAATCAAGCCAACCCAAGCATAGAAATATAGCCATTTTTGCATGGCACATATATACATTCACATAAACACCATTTGAGTCAATTCAAAATGTAACTTAGCCTATACATGCCATAGTTTTTAAGTTCATTCACAAAAGAGGTACCAAAATATTGACGATAGTGTGATGAGCTTCAACGATGATCCCCGAGCACGAGATGATCACCCAAAAGAGATCTAAAACACGAGAACAACCAAGAACGAAGTAAGCTTTAATAGCTTAGTAAGTTATAAGCAATTACATAACAATAAAGCATTATATCATAATTTAGTAAATTATTTCATTTATAACCTTAAGGCCGAATAGTCACATATACAAAAATAGATTTCATAACAAATGCTATATGCATATATATCTATATATCACCTTCACATGATAAAAACAACAGCATACCCATCCATCACTTACCGAATTTCTACTTACATCTCAAGCTCTCATAAATCGCAAGTCGATATACATAATACAAAGATTCTATTTCATCAACCATCACAAACTTTACCACCCTTGTATAATCTATAGTCGCATACCCGATCATTTTACTTTGTTTAACATTATCAATAATAGGCGTCTTTGAAGGAGCATCAAACCTGCACACTCGTTACTAAAATTCTGTAACGTATCGCACACTCAGTGCCGTTACTTTGACATCTCGCACACTTAGTGCCAAATTTCTATAACGTATCGCACACTTAGTGCCGTTACCTTAACATTTCACACACTTAGTGCCAAGTGACCAATTCCGCACACTTAATGCTCGGTTTATAAATTCACACACTTAGTGCATTACTTGAGCCTATTATTCATTTAAAAACACACTTATACATATAAAATTTAATCCACAACCATACACATATGCATATATATATATATATAAAAATTTTCTTATTTCATTCCTATATCAACATCACATTCGGCTAAAACATTAACAATGTAATTAAACATTACCATCGGCTATGTTCATCTCTCAAATTAATGTCTCCCATAGCTATATTGCATCATTAACATGTTTGTATACATCATACTCAAATAGGTTCAACTTTTAACCAACATCACATTCGGCTACCTCACATTGAACACATCTACTTCTATTAACTACATGTGATTCATTATAATTAAAAGCTCAATTCAGCTCAATTGCTTAAAAACTTACCTCGAGTATCGACGGACTTTGTTTTTTTCCCGGCTATTCAATTAATTTCGCCTTTCCCCGATCCACTCCCGATCCTTTTTGTCCTTGGTCTAAATAAATTACTAATTAAGCTCATTCAACATATTTTCATTCAACTAAGTCCAAAAACACATAAATGGGCAAATTACTATTTTACCCCTGACATTTACAATTTTTACAATTTAGTCCCTATTGCATAAAACACAAAATACTCAAAATTTGAATACACTTCTTTAGGGCCGAATGTTACTCTTGCCCATAATAGTCCATACATTCCATTTATTTTGCATTTTAGTCCCTCAAAAATTTATTTTTGCAATTTAATCCCAATCACTCAATTTCATCAAAAATTCAAGAACAACACTTGTTAATCTATCCCGTATGTCGAAACCATCCTTTTTGAAAAGGCGGGAATCGAATTTGGGTTTTGAAATTAAAAAACGGGAGTCGCCACCGACACTCCTTTAGGTGTGGTCGGGTCACCTATAGAATATTTTGGTCTACAAAAAGTTAGAAAACGGGTTCGGGAGTCGGTTACGTGCGAGGAAGGGTTAGCACCCTCGTCACGCCCGAAATTGGTACCCAAATTGATTAATTAATATCCTTATGTCGAAAGTTGGAAATTATAGAAGTAAATAAAAATCGATCTTTTTCGGAAGTGTTTTGGTTTTCTCGGATGGAATATCAAGATTTCCTTATTTCGAAGGTACAAAATATCACATCCAATACGTAGGACACGATAATTTTAATCCTCGAATCCAAGGACGTCTCTCAATCTCCGAGACTCATTTATTAAAATAACAAAAGGTTATTCGATCATTTGGTCAAGCGAGAGAACCGAAACCCAACACATAGGGTACGGTCCCTTGAATTTCCAAACACAGAACATTGCCTTATTTCAAAATTTTTTTGATGAAAATTAGGTTATGTTTTAAAAACATATGGTTCAATGCGCGATAATAGTAATAATAATAACACAGTAGTAGTGGTATAATGATGATAAAATAACAAATAACGAGATAACAATAATAGTAACACCAAGGTATGTACCATAAATAATATCAATGTAACAACACCAATAACGGTAATAATAATATGCATTAAGATAAATGTGATATAAAAATATAATGATAATATTAGTGGTAATACACGATATATACAACATACGAATGCAAATATAATGATATCGGTACTGATAATGATGCAAAATGTATTAGATAATAATATAGTAATAGTAATAATAAAATACTAACATAATAACATAGTAATAATAATAGTAAAGATAGAAAATATATACTATAAAATAATATATATACTAATAATAATGATGATAACAAAAATGTATATTGAAAGCATGATAATAATAATAAAGGGATTAAAAAGATTGCAAAATAAATAAAAAGCAGGGTCAAATTGCATTAAAACGAAAGTTTAGGGCTAATTTGAAATGAAATAAGAGGAAGAGGGGTTATTTGCAAAACGCGCAAGAGTTAAGGGGTTTAAAGGGGAATTTTCCCGCATTCGTAGAACGCAGCGTTTGATTTGGGGTCAAAATGAACACGGATTGAAGTTGAAGAGAAAATTTAAAATAAAAAGGAAACTCGATTGCGAAAACATAAAAGGACGGAGGGACCAAAAGGGTAATTAACCCTTTAAATGAAAACACGCGGGTCTAGCACGGAGCGGGTCAGGTGTGCGGGTCACGAAGCGAACGACGTCGTTTTCGGGGTGTCTTAAGCGGCGTCGTTTCACATCTGTTTATAAGGCCGATTTTTTTCTCAAAAGGGTCATTTGTAGCTGGCTTTAGGAAAAAAAACAAAAGGGGAAAACCCTTTTTCTCCCTAGGCAATCCCAGATGCCGATCTTGACTTCCGCCGACACCGTCGCCGGCCACCGCACGCGGTGGCCGAATCCTGCAAAAGGTTAGTCCTTTCTTTCCCTTTTTATTTTTTTGTTGTAAAAATATATATAAACTTGTTTTAGAAGAAGATGAAGGAAATAGATCTATAGATCTGGTTTCAGAAAAGAGAGAAGAGAAAGAGTTTCAACCTTCACAAATCTTCTCTGTTTTGATTTCTGATGTCCGAGATTACAAGAGTTTTTCTTTTCTTTTCTGCCCTTTTTTCTATCTATATCCTTGGGAAAAAGGGAAAAAAAAGCCCCTATTGCATCGATTTTGAACGGCTTTATAGCCGAGGGATGCAGTCTCTCACTATTATTTAACTACATCTTCCATACTTCCTTGTTCCTGGTTGTTTCCTGCCTCTATTGCTGTGTCTTTTCTTGTCATTTTGTTTTCCTGTTTTGCAGGTAGTGGGCGAGGTGCGCGGGCGCTTAGTCGAGGCGCATGGGCGTTGGGTGTCCTCTGAGGCAGGGGTTGCTGGTCAGTGGAGAGACACGAAGGCCGAGGCGCATGATGGAAGGAGCGTGTGGATCCAAAAGGCGCGCGTGGGAGCGGAAGTGACGCGCGTGTAGGGGACGCGCGGGGCAGACGAAGGACCATTGGCGGCGCTTGGAAACAGAAACCCTAGGGTTTCTGATGAGTTCGGGGTCTTGGGCCTTGGGTTTATTGGGCTGATATTTTTGTTTGGGTTTTGGGGTTACTAGGCTGTAATTAGGCTTTGCGAATTTGGGCTTGTAAAATGGACATTTGGGCTATTCAAGGGACTATTTTTATATTATTATTATTTTTGGTTTTTTTTTAATGGGCTTGGTTTAATCGGCCCGGACAAAATTCGGGTATTACAGCTGCCCCTCTTTGCTCATTGTCGTGTAACGAGAATAGAGCAAAGACATAAAGAAGACCCAAATTTGTCGGGATCCATTGAGTTTAGACTTTTTAGCAGCCTCGATTTGCTTCCTGCAAAGCCCAGGAATGCCAAATCTTCTATCTTCAATCTGCCTCCTGCAAAGCTCAGGAGTGCCAGATCTTATGTCTTCGATCTACTTCCTGCAAAGCTCAGGAATGCTAGATCTTCTGTCTTCAATCTGCCTCCTGTAAAGCTCAAGAGTGCCAGATCTCCTGTCTTCGATCTACTTCCTGCAAAGCTCAGGAATGCCAGATCTTTTGTCTTCAATTTGCCTCCTGCAAAGCTCAAGAGTGCCAGATCTTGTTATTTTTGATCTGCTCCTGCATGCCAGGAATGCCAGACTTGTTACTTTTGATCTGCTCCTGCATGTCAGGAATGCCAGACTTGTTATCTTCAATCTGCTCCTGCGTGCCAGGAATGCCAGACTTGTTATCTTCAATCTGCTCCTGCGTGCCAGGAATGCCAGACTTGTTATTTTTGATCTGCTCCTGCATGTCAGGAATGCCAGACTTGTTATTTTTTATCTGCTCCTGCATGTCAGGAATGCCAGACTTGTTATCTTTAATCTGCTCCTGCGTGCCAGGACTGCCAGACTTGTTGTTTTTGATCTACTCCTGCATGTCAGGAATGCCAGACTTGTTATCTTCAATCTGCTCCTGCGTGCCAGGACTGCCAGACTTGTTGTTTTTGATCTGCTCCTGCATGTCAGGAATGCCAGACTTGTTATCTTCAATCTGCTCCTGTGTGCCAGGAATGCCAGACTTGTTATTTTTGATCTGCTCCTGCATGTCAGGAATGCCAGACTTGTTATCTTCAATCTGCTCCTGCGTGCCAGGACTGCCAGACTTGTTGTTTTTGATCTGCTCCTGCATGTCAGGAATGCCAGACTTGTTATCTTCAGTCTGCTCCTGCGTGCCAGGAATGCCAGACTTGTTGTCTTTGACCACTCTACTACACTGCCCTTCTCGAGGACATGGCATGTAGAATGGGCGCATGCTTATGCTAAATGATTAGGATGTCATGATCAAGTTGAATCAGATGCTCCTATTTAGACATGCTATGATGCAAGTATGTTATGAGTTTGATTTCTTTTCAAGGTGTTATCGTTTATTTATCTCGAAGTATCATTTTCTTGAACACTTAGCCCTTATGGTAATTTTAGGGCTCGCGAGCTGTAAGTCGTATAACCAATCATCCCCCCTTTGGGAATTATCACCTTTATCGCTCAATTCACAATCGGCTTGCCGTACCATCCCCTAAGATATATTTCAATCACAATTGCTGCACCGCTCCAAGAATTCAGTCCTGTCACGTGCTTGGGGGATTTTGAACAACTGTCCTATTTTGGTTTCCTGTTTTATTCAGAAATTTCCAAAGTAATATATGGAACTTCTTTTGTGAAGTTATTAGTTCAGCACTCATTATTTTAATGCAACATGTGGCAAGGAATTGAAAAGAAAGTTGAATTAATTGTCCGAAATACAAAAACTGTCAGAGAACATGTCTCGAAAAAATGTCAAAGATAACAAGGGTCAGGTGCCCTGGATATCATTGATTGGGCTTCTATATACAAACTTTATGAAGACTATTTTGGGCTCTAGCATGTGTTTAGATGACTCAAAGCATTTTGCTGATGCCCCCAACTTCACTTCTTGTCTATTCCGGTGTAGCAAGATCATTCGAATCTGCGGCGCCTTTTTGTGAGTTTTCATCTTGGCTTTCCCTTTTTTTTTTTGAGACCCAAAGCACCCTTTGCGGGTTTTCACCTTGGTCTCTAAGCATAGTATTTCTTGACCGAATCCGAGTTTACGGGATTAGGTAAGCTTTTTCCATCCATTTCAGTCAGGATCAATGCACCTCCAGAGAAAGCTTCTTTTACCACATATGATCCCTCCCAGTTCGGCATCCATTTTCCCCTGAAGTCCTTTTGTATGGGAAGGATCTTTTTTAGCACAAGATCTCCTTCTTTAAACTCTCTTGGGCGAATCTTTTTATCATAAGCTCGCATCATTCGTTTTTGGTACATCTGACCGTGGCGGATAGCCCTTAGCCTCTTTTCTTCGATTAAGTTCAGCTGATCGTATCGAACCTGGATCCATTCGGCTTCATCCAGTTTTATTTCCGACAAAACCCGAAGAGAAGGCACCTCCACTTCGATAGGTAGGACTGCTTCCATCCCATAAACTAACGAGAAAGGTGTTGCCCCAGTAGAGGTTCTGACCGACGTTCGGTAAGCGTAGAGTGCAAATGGTAATTTTTCATGCCAATCCTTATAAGTCTCGGTCATCTTCCCTATTATCTTCTTGATATTTTTATTGGCTGCTTCCACTGCACCGTTCATTTTTGGGCGGTATGGGGATGAGTTGTGGTGTTTGATACCGAATTGGCTGCAAACATCTGCTATAGTGCTGTTGTTCAGGTTCAATGCGTTGTCAGATATAATTCTCTCAGGCATTCCATAACGACATATGATCTCCTTTTTCAAGAATTTACTGACTGCCGATTTGGTGACATTGGCATATGAGGCAGCCTCCACCCACTTGGTAAAGTAATCAATCACCATGAAGATGAATCGATGTCCGTTAGAAGCCTTTGGTGAGATTGGCCCGATAACATCCATGCCCCACATGGAAAAGGGCCATGGGGACGTCATCACGTGTAAGGGTGACGGGGGCACATGGATTTTATCTCCGTAAACCTGACATTTATGGCATTTCTTGGCATATTTGATGCAATCCCCTTCCATGGTGGACCAATAATACCCGAATCTCATAATCTGTCTGGCCATTGTAAGACCATTAGCATGCGTTCCACAAATGCCCTCGTGGACTTCCTCCAAGATCCGTTTAGCCTCAACAGCATCCACACACCTAAGTAGTACTTGATCCTTTCTCTTTTTGTACAGGATGTCGCCATCTAAGACATAGTCAGAGGCCAATCTTCTGAGCATCCTTTTCTCATTCTCCGTCGCATGCTCTGGGTATTCGCCGTTTTTTATATATTGCAACACGTTTTGATACCAAGGGCAATCATCTCTTTCCTCATCTTCTAGATTACAACAATAAGCTGGGGCTTCGAGAATACTCATCTGAATGGGTCTCATATCTTCTGGCCGGTTTATCTTGATCATAGAAGCCAGAGTTGCCAAGGCATCCGCTATCTGGTTTTCATCACGCGGGAGATAATTGAAAGTGATGTTATCAAACTCCTCAATCAATCCCAAAACTATCTTTCGATATTCAATTAATTTAGGATCTCGAGTCTCCCATTCACCTTTGAGTTGATAGACCACTAGTGCAGAGTCTCCGTACACTTCTAACACTCTGATCTTCCGCTCCATGGCCGCCCGAATTCCCATGATACAAGCTTCATATTCTGCCATGTTATTCGTGCAATCAAAATCCAATCTACACGTGAACGGATGATGATCACCACTAGGAGACACCAAGATTGCCCCAATTCCATTTCCCACAGCATTAGACGCTCCATCAAAGTTCAACTTCCATGGTATTTCTTCAGCATTTGCCACGCACATCAGCTCTTCATTGGGGAATTCAAAACTCAAAGGTTCGTAATCTTCTGAGGCTCTGCTAGCCAGGAATTCCGCTATGGCACTCCCTTTTATGGCCTTTTGATTCACGTAGACTATGTCAAATTCAGATAGCAAAATCTGCCACCTTGCCATCCTCCCGTTCAGAGCAGTCGACTCCATCATATATTTCAACGGGTCGAGCTTCGAAATTAGCCAGGTCGTGTGGTATAACATATACTGCCTTAGCCTTCGGGTTGCCCAGATCAAGGCGCAACATAGTTTTTCGATCGACGAATATCTCATTTCACACTCGGTGAACCTTTTGCTGAGATAGTATATTGCCTTTTCTTTCCTCCCTGACTCATCATGTTGACCTAGTACACATCCCATACAGTTATCGAACACCGATAGATACAGTATTAATGGTCTATCTGGATTCGGTGGAGATAGTACTGGGGCGGTCGACAGATATTGTTTGACCTTGTCAAAAGCTCTCTGGCATTCTTCGTCCCATACCCCTTGGTTGTGTTTCTTGAGAAGACGGAATATAGGATCGCATTTTTCGGTTAACTGTGAAATGAATCGAGCAATGTAATTTAATCTTCCAAGAAAGCCCCGAACTTCTTTTTGAGAACGTGGTGGAGGCAAATCTTGTATGGCTTTGACCTTGTCCGAGTCAACTTCAATCCCTTTCTCGCTGACCACGAAACCCAGTAGTTTCCCGGACCTAACTCCAAAAGTACACTTGGTTGGGTTGAGCTTTAATTGGAACTTCCTTAATCTTAGGAACAATTTCTTCAAAACTTCGACATGTTCCTTTTCCGTTCGGGATTTGGCGATCATATCGTCAACGTATACTTCGATCTCTTTGTGCATCATGTCGTGGAACAAGGCTACCATGGCCCTTTGGTATGTTGCCCCTGCATTCTTCAGCCCGAATGGCATTACTTTATAACAAAAAGTGCCCCATAACGTTATGAAAGTGGTCTTCGCCATGTCCTCAGGGTGCATCTTAATCTGATTATATCCGGAGAATCCATCCATAAAAGAAAACCACGAGTACCCTGCCGTGTTATCCACCAACATGTCAATATGGGGCAATGGGGAATTGTCTTTTGGGCTGGCTTTATTTAGGTCTCTATAGTCTACACACATCCGCACCTTTCCGTCCTTTTTTGGGACAGGAACGATATTGGCCACCCACTCTGAGTATTTGACCACCTGTAGAAAACCAGCATCAAACTGTTTCTTTACTTCCTCTTTTATCTTCAATACCACGTCAGGCCTCATCCTCCGTAGCTTTTGCTGTACTGGCTTACATTCTTCCTTTATGGGGAGGCGATGCACTACAACATCAGTACTTAGACCCGGCATGTCTCGATATGACCACGCGAAGACATCTTTGAATTCCCGCAGTAATTCCACCAGATTTTGTTTCGTTTCCTCGGTTATGCGTGCTCCAATTCTCACCATCTTTCCTTCTTCTAAGGATATGTTCTCTACCTCTTCCTCAAGGGGTAAGATTTGTTTCTCCTCCTGATGTACCATTCTTAACAAATCCGGAGACAAGTCACCATCTCTATCACCTTCAAAACCTTGAGGTTCTTCTAAACACATGTCATGCTCAAAATGGGCCTCTAGGTCTGTAGTATCGTCGCTTACATCGTTGATATCCAGGGATCTGTAATGGGTGCCAAAATGTATGAATTTGTGGACAATTATTCATGTAATGCATGAGAAAAGAAGAAGAACAAAAGGAAATTCGCTAGAGGAAAACACAAAAATACTTTCGATAATGAATCAAAATGCATTTCATTCAAATAAAGATTTCTGAACATTAGCCCGTTTCACAAAAGAGATTTTATTGTTCTTAGGCTTTAAAACAACAAACGCGTTCTCGAACATTACTCTGTGGGATTTCTAAAAACTACAGGCAATTCTTCCGCAGTCCAATTGTTCAAAATGCTCCCAAGTTCATAAGAACGAATGCCCGATAGGTTCCTTGGTCCAGTTTCTCCTTCATCTATAGCGTTGACGTGAGGACCTTCATTCGGCAACCCTCTCTCGAAGTGAATTATTCCTCCAGATATGAAGGTTTGGGATATATGAGGGAACGTCATGGGTTCCCACATGACCTCTCCCCCATTCAGTCGTGCTCTTCTCCTCTCCTGTTTCTTCTCCATTTCTCTTCTCATCTCGCTGGCATTTGGCTTAAAACCCAGGCCAAAACGGTCTCTCTTTTCTTTCAGTGATGGCACTCGTACTTCACCCTGGAGACATCTGCCTAGCCCTCTTCCCGACGAGGCCCCCCTTATTGATCATCATTTGTAGGCCCATCCTCGTGGTCTTGGATATCTTGGGTATCGGAATTTTAGCCCCCTCACGAACGAATGTCGCATTGACGAACTCTAAAGACCGAAAAGAGCATTCAACGGCCTCCTCGTTTGCCTCCACATATGGCGCGTCATTGGTAACTGTTGCTATGATGTCTTCTTCCGCGTTGATAGTGACCAATCGACCATCTGCCACCAACTTTAGTTTTTGATGAAGGGATGAAGGTACTGCCCCTGCCGAATGAATCCAAGGTCTTCCTAGTAAGCAGTTGTATGAGGGATTGATATCCATCACCAGAAAATCTACTTCATACGTATTCGGCCCGATTTGTAATGGTATGTCTATCCTTCCCATCACTCTTCTTTCGGTGCCATCGAACGCTCTCACTATGTTTTGGCATGTCTTCATGTGGGAACTGTCTATTGGCAGCCTTTTCAAGGTCGATAATGGTAAGACATTCAAGGCCGACCCATTGTCAATTAGCACGCTAGGTAGGATGGATCCCCTACAATGAGTAGTTATATGTAGGGCCTTGGTTGATCCCATGCCCCCAGATGGAATCTCATCGTCGCTGAAGGAGATAAATTTATTAGCACATAAATTTATTAGCACTTATGTTACCAACTAATCGGTCAAGTTTATTGACAGATATATCTTTGGTAACGTAAGTCTCGTTTAGTCCTTTCATCAATGCCTTGCGATGTGCTTCCGAGCTCAATAGTAAAGCTAGCACCGAGATGCGGGCCGGTTGCTTATGCAGTTGCTCCACCACGCTGTACTCACTATGCTTTAAGAACTTTAAGAATTCTTTCGCCTCTTCCTCTCTTACGGGTACATTGATGAGGGTGCTAGGTTCTTCCTCTGGCTCGACTGTCATAGCCTTTGATTTTGCCAGGTTTATTCTGACGCCTGTTGGGTCATAACGTCTTCCACTTCGTGTGTGGAACCCTTCCTTTTGGTTTTCGTTTACAGTGCCAGTTGAACTTTCTGCCCCAGGTGCTGTCACGTTACAATTATAGTTCCACGGTACCTTCTTGTCATCCTCATAAGGGAGGGATGCGGGTTTCCTGATTATAATCTTAGGTATCGCTTGAGCTTCGCTCCCGGGGTTTCTCGGGCGGGAAATGATGATCTTTGGAAATTTGGCCTTTTGACGGGTCAGTTCTCCTTCTGTCGCATGAATGTGCCCCTCCTCCGAGTTTTCTTCATAAAATTCTAATTCTTTATTGTCCATGAAGCTTTGCACCAATAGTTTAAATTCTGTGCAGTCTTGGATCTTATGCCTTTCCGCTTCGTGGAATGCGCAGTATTTCCAGGCTTTTTGCTTCTTCCTTCGAGACCTGGCTTTACCAGCCCTCTTTTGCTCATTTCCCCCCATACGATTATTAGTGGGGTTTTCACGTCCGAGATGTCTTCCTTGGTCTTTCTTGCTCTATCCTTCCCGATCGTGTTTACCGCTCCATCCCCATGATTAGGTAATGGGTTCCCCGAACCAGGCAGATCGTCGAGCTCTATAATCCCCATCTTAATGAATTTTTCGACTACCTTTTTGAAGGCAGTGCAATTTTCGATCGAGTGGCCCGTTATTCCTGCATGGTACTCGCATTCAGAATTCGGGTCGTACCATTTAGGGAACGGGGGTTGTAATGGTTTTAGATAATACGGGGCTACAATGTGTGCATCGAATAGGCGTCGATACATCTCCCTGTATGTTATCGGGATTGACGTAAACTGGGGCCTCTCGAAATTTGGTCTTGGGCCTGGCTCTTGCCCCGTCGTCCCTTGCTGCTTAACAGCCATGACTTTTGGTGGATTAACGGTAACTGCTTTCGGGTATCCCTTGTTGTACGTACTCATGTTGTTTACTTCATTATCCTTTTTTCTGGGGACGGATCTCCTAGTAACCTCACCTGCTTCGATCCTTCCACCTCTTATGGCGTTTTCAATCATCTCCCCCGCCAGGACTATATCTGTGAAGCTTTGAGTTGTGCTCCCCACCATGTGGGTGATAAACGGGGCCCTCAAAGTATTGATAAATAGCTTAACGGTTTCTTTCTCTGAGAGGGGTGGTTGGACTTGTGTAGCTACTTCTCTCCACCTCTGGGCATACTGCCTGAAGTCCTCATTTGGCTTCTTTTCTATGTTCTGCAATGTTATTCTATCTGGCGCTATGTCCGTCACGTGACCATATTGCTTCGTAAAAGCTTGTGCCAAATCTTCCCATGAATTAACTTGAGTGCGGATTAGCTGGTTATACCATTTGGCCACCGATCCGACTAAACTGTCTTGAAAGCAGTGAATCAGTAGTTGATCATTCTCAGCGTATCCTGCCATCCTCCGACAGAACATCGTTATGTGAGCTTCTGGGCAACTAGTCCCATTATATTTTTTGAACTCCGGAGTCTTGAACTTTGGCGGGAGGATTAGACCTGGGACTAAACTCAATTCTTTTGCCTTAACACCCGGGCGCTGGCTGGCGTTCTTCAAAGCCTTGACTTCCTCCTCCAACCATTTACAACGATCCTCTAACTGTCTTGAGAACTCAGCTCTTGTCTTTTCCTTTTCTATCATATCGAAATCAGGGATAACCAAGTTAACAGGGTTATCTCCTAGGTTGGATCCGGAACCTGCCTGGAGATTCGCGGGTGGTCTGATACTGTTTTGACCCTGTTGGGGCCTAATCGTGACAGGCGGCCTCGGAAGATATTCTCCTGGCTGTATAGGTGCGTGTGGTAGGGTAAAACCTGAAGGAGTGCCTTCATTTTCTTCCCCAGTAATAACCATAGGGCCTTTTCCTTTCTCCACAAGCCCGTTCAGTAGTTGGGTCATTTAGGCCATTTGAGCCGTCAAGTTTTTCTCGGACTCTATCATTTTGTTCGTCATGTCCTGCTTGATCTGGGCTAACTGTTCTTGTGTTTGTGCCATTTCTTTTTGGAGTTGCTCATATCTTTGATCCATTTTCTTAGACTTGGCTCGCGTGCCGTATGGGTGTTCGTCTTCCAGGTTCTCTTTTGTCTTCTGTATGTTTTCAGCTTGTTAGGCTCTCTCTATGGTTTTAAATGTATATGATATGATGCGATGCAAGCGTATGTAATGCGATGCAAATGCATGAAAATGCGATGCAATGCAATGCGAATACATAGAACGAATGCAAAAAGGAAGGGAAGTGTTGATCATGAATTCAATTCCATTAGAAGAGCCTTTCTAGAGAATACATCTCTTTACATAAAACGGATTGTGTATACGGCCATGTCTTCATCATCCAGGCAAAAGCGCCAATCCTCTTCTTCTTGTTTGGATGTTATGATTGTGTCCCATGAACTTTCTCCATAGACGCATTTTCAGCTCACCGTTACTTGGTCCAGTGCGCACCTCGACACTCGCTTACTTGTAATCTTCTAATGGCTCTCGAACAATCCTTGTCAGCTTGGATCCTCAGATAGCGTCCTGTGTTGTTGTTTACCCAGACTATGTTTGGATGACCGTATTATAATCCACTTTATCAAGTGACACATTCCCTTACGTCAAAACTCCTCTATTTAGGAACCTGGGTATGAATCAACACTTCTTTTCTAAGATGGTGCGATGCAATGCAAGTGAGACAGAGGTAAACATGTTAGTACAGGAGAGATAAATAATCACACAAGAATCATGTTAGTGCAATAAACACAGAATACCTATCCGGGCGATCACTAGGGTTTGGGATGACTCTTCCTAAAGTAGGCTCTTAAGGCTCACGATATGAGGTTCGGTTCTAAAGAAGGGTTCCTGAACTAGCAGATTCCTCAATCCTCACCCATTATAGGCTTATACGGATCGAGTTCAGTTCAGGGGAGTACATTTCCCTATGGCTGCACGGAGATAAAAATCTCACGAAGACATAGGTACGGATGTATCCCGAAAGTGATCCACTATCTTGCACGGAGGTAAAAACCTCACGAAAGAATAGCTTCTCACTCCCACTTAAGGATGTGACCGCAATGGTCATGCAATGCAATGCCAAAGTATTTCACGAGACTCGACACTATAGTACAAGCAAATGCATCAAAGAGAAACATGATCTTTTTCAAAATAAATTTCTAACTTTTCGACAAAAGGACAAAGAATAATCAATTTTACGGCCTGACTCTCAAAGTAGTCCCCAGTGGAGTCGCCAAGCTGTCAAAACCATCCTTTTTGAAAAGGCAGGAATCGAATTTGGGTTTTGAAATTAAAAAACGGGAGTCGCCACCGACACTCCTTTAGGTGTGGTCGGGTCACCTATAGAATATTTTGGTCTACGAAAAGTTAGAAAACGGGTTCGGGAGTCGGTTACGTGCGAGGAAGGGTTAGCACCCTTGTCACGCCCGAAATTGGTACCCAAATTGATTAATTAATATCCTTATGTCGAAAGTTGGAAATTATAGAAGTAAATAAAAATCGATCTTTTTCGGAAGTGTTTTGGTTTTCTCGGATGGAATATCAAGATTTCCTTGTTTCGAAGGGACAAAATATCACATCCAATACGTAGGACACGATAATTTTAATCCTCGAATCCAAGGACGTCTCTCAATCTCCGAGACTCATTTATTAAAATAACAAAAGGTTATTCGATCATTTGGTCAAGCGAGAGAACCGAAACCCAACACATAGGGTACGGTCCCTTGAATTTCCAAACACAGAACATTGCCTTATTTCAAAAATTTTTTGATGAAAATTAGGTTATGTTTTAAAAACATATGGTTCAATGCGCGATAATAGTAATAATAATAACACAGTAGTAGTGGTATAATGATGATAAAATAACAAATAACGAGATAACAATAATAGTAACACCAAGGTATGTACCATAAATAATATCAATGTAACAACACCAATAACGGTAATAATAATATGCATTAAGATAAATGTGATATAAAAATATAATGATAATATTAGTGGTAATACACGATATATACAACATACGAATGCAAATATAATGATATCGGTACTGATAATGATGCAAAATGTATTAGATAATAATATAGTAATAGTAATAATAAAATACTAACATAATAACATAGTAATAATAATAGTAAAGATAGAAAATATATACTATAAAATAATATATTACTAATAATAATGATGATAACAAAAATGTATATTGAAAGCATGATAATAATAATAAAGGGATTAAAAAGATTGCAAAATAAATAAAAAGCAGGGTCAAATTGCATTAAAACGAAAGTTTAGGGCTAATTTGAAATGAAATAAGAGGAAGAGGGGTTATTTGCAAAACGCGCAAGAGTTAAGGGGTTTAAAGGGGAATTTTCCCGCATTCGTAGAACGCAGCGTTTGATTTGGGGTCAAAATGAACACGGATTGAAGTTGAAGAGAAAATTTAAAATAAAAAGGAAACTCGATTGCGAAAACATAAAAGGACGGAGGGACCAAAAGGGTAATTAACCCTTTAAATGAAAACACGCGGGTCTAGCACGGAGCGGGTCAGGTGTGCGGGTCACGAAGCGAACGACGTCGTTTTCGGGGTGTCTTAAGCGGCGTCGTTTCACATCTGTTTACAAGGCCGATTTTTTTCTCAAAAGGGTCATTTGTAGCTGGCTTTAGGAAAAAAAACAAAAGGGGAAAACCCTTTTTCTCCCTAGGCAATCCCAGATGCCGATCTTGACTTCCGCCGACACCGTCGCCGGCCACCGCGAATCCTGCAAAAGGTTAGTCCTTTCTTTCCCTTTTTATTTTTTTGTTGTAAAAATATATATAAACTTGTTTTAGAAGAAGATGAAGGAAATAGATCTATAGATCTGGTTTCAGAAAAGAGAGAAGAGAAAGAGTTTCAACCTTCACAAATCTTCTCTGTTTTGATTTCTGATGTCCGAGATTACAAGAGTTTTTCTTTTCTTTTCTGCCCTTTTTTCTATCTATATCCTTGGGAAAAAGGGAAAAAAAAGCCCCTATTGCATCGATTTTGAACGGCTTTATAGCCGAGGGATGCAGTCTCTCACTATTATTTAACTACATCTTCCATACTTCCTTGTTCCTGGTTGTTTCCTGCCTCTATTGCTGTGTCTTTTCTTGTCATTTTGTTTTCCTGTTTTGCAGGTAGTGGGCGAGGTGCGCGGGCGCTTAGTCGAGGCGCATGGGCGTTGGGTGTCGTCCGAGGCAGGGGTTGCTGGTCAGTGGAGAGACACGAAGGCCGAGGCGCATGATGGCAGGAGCGTGTGGATCCAAAAGGCGCGCGTTGGAGCGGAAGCGGCGCGCGTGTAGGGGACGCGCGGGGCAGATGAAGGGCCATTGGCGGCGCTTGGAAACAGAAACCCTAGGGTTTCTGATAAGTTCGGGGTCTTGGGCCTTGGGTTTATTGGGCTGATATTTTTGTTTGGGTTTTGGGGTTACTAGGCTGTAATTAGGCTTTGCGAATTTGGGCTTGTAAAATGGACATTTGGGCTATTCAAGGGACTATTTTTATATTATTATTATTTTTGGTTTTTTTTTTAATGGGCTTGGTTTAATCGGCCCGGACAAAATTCGGGTATTACACCGTATAATTAATATTTCATCCTCAAACAACAAAAACAACAAGATTTCATCAATGGCAACTCATGAAATACACAATCAATTCAAAAATTTAGAAATGGGCTAGCTAAAACACAAAGCAACGATCTCAAAAACGTAAAAATTATCAAAAACCGAGCTAAGCTCATACCTTAATCAAGCTTGAATAATGCCGAACCCTTGAAGTGTTTTTATTTCTTTTTTTTCTTTTTAGTTTCGGTCAAAGGAGGTTAAAGAAGATGAACATGCAAAGAATATTTTATGTTTTTATTTATTATAAGTTTATAATATAATAATTAATATATAATAACTTAATATATAATAAACTTATAAATACATTATAAAAACACATGTTGCCGTCCACTATCCTATTAAAATGGATAATTTACAACATAATTCCTCCCCTATATAAAGACACATCAATTCAATCACTCAATCAAGCAAAGGCTACTTTTACCACTTACGCGATTTAGTCTTTTTTCTTAAATTAAACACACAAACGAGCAAATTAACTCATGAAATTTTAACACATGCTCAATCATATATAATTAACACGAAAAATAATATTAAAATATTTTTCTGACTTGGATTCGTGGTCCCGAAACTACCGTTCCGATTAGGGCCAAAATCGGGCTGTTACAATTGTTGGGTGGGGTTATACTATGCATGCAAGCGTCCCTTTGTAGTTTAGGTCGTGCTTGTTTGGCCATAGGTAGTTGTGTAACACCGCACACCCAACCTGTCCACCGGATCTGGGTATGGAGAATCACAATTGAATCTATACTTCATTTTTACTAACCTTAATTTTTACTAACTTAAATGCTATAAAACAATCTAATAATAAAACTTATCTAATAATGAAATTTAACATAATATTTTTTTTACAACTAAGGTCTTAAGTCATTAAGTGTTGGGTCTCTCAAATATTTGTTCTAAATCCATCTACCTATGTATAAAGAAATTCTTAAAATTTTGCTAAGGACTAACTGTCCTAAAAATCCAGATTCTCAATGTGCTATTTGGCTTTGTTGTTAATAATTTTGAGGCGAATCCTCCAATGCATGACTCTATCTTCCTGCGATTCCCGCTCTTAGAAACATCCGGCTTGGTCCCTCCTCTAAGTCCTCAATCAACCTCGTAAATCCTACAAACATCAGCCACACTACTAAAAGTTCAAATGAATTTAATGAGTTCCTTCACTAGGTCACACATAAATAAACCCTATCGCACGAGTGTAACAAATGTAAAATAAAGTAAACTTAAATTAACTCCCTACTCGCTCAAGGTAGATGTTCTTTATCAGGGTGGCTGGATTCCACCTAGTCCTCTGAGCTACTCGGCTCACTATAAGACTTTTGTCACATCCCGGATTCCTTATTGATAAAATTGTAAATTATAGCAAGAATGAGTAATTGGCCTAATGGTTAAAAAATAGTGAAATTGTTTTTGAGACAAGAGTTCGATTCCCCTTGCTTGCAAATTTCTTTTCTTTTAGGCCTGTGCCACCCACCCCTAGTAAGTTGTAAGATTTCAATCTGACTTAAACACTGGAAAATCTGATTAACTTGAGTAGTAAAAAAGTTATCTAAATTATCTAAACGTTATCAATTTTTTTAAATATTAAACTAATTTTGTGTTGAGATTTTTTTTTCTTTCTTTTCTTTTTTACCCCTTTGTCGTCCTCCTCTAGTGCTTCCCTTTGTTCTCTGTTTTCTTTTTCTTTTTCTCCTCCTTCCTTGTGCCATCACCACTACTATACACCATTATGCCGTCCATTTTTCACCTTCTTCTTTCATTTGTTTTTATTTTTCTGCTCATCATTCTTTTTTTAAAAGTTGAACCTTGTTGTTTTTTTACTGTCATTGTTGCACCTATACAGCCCTTTTCTCCTCCATTGTTGCCAGCCTAATGAGCCACCATCATTTTCATTGCCACTCTTCTGATTTGTTTCTCTTACTTTTCATTATTTTTCTATTGTCAGATTTGAACAAGTAGTGTAAGTGCAGAATTTTTTTAGTTAATTCATTCGAATCTAAGTAGTTTCCTCTTATTTTATATTTTGTTATGGCTGAATGGTTCATGGCATGGTCAAATATCACATATTCCATTCCTTCTGTGTTTAATTGGTTCAAGGTCTAGATCTAAACCATTTGGATCAGCCGTAACTTTGGTGAACTGTTCGTAACTCTGTCGTAAGCCTGATAGGGTAATTGTTAACTTTCTAATTCAGATCTGAAATTTTGGTTGATATCACTGCTTTGGACGAACCCTTTATGGGTAATAGGGGCTGATTTTTTATAAATTATCTCTGTTATGTACGTATATAATCGAGTTCTAGTCGGATCTGAGCCCTATGAGTTGCATATTTAAGTTAGTGCTTCGTATTTACACTTAAAAAGTGTGGGTCTTTCCTCTATGTCTAATTAGTTTGGAAATCGTATAATATGTATCTAAATGGTACATTTTTTTGTTGGTTTTGGCTTCGACGAATGACCTAAGTGCAATTAAGCAAAATGTCGAGCAAGGTACGTAATCAATTAGAAAGCTCGATTGTTAAAGGCCCTATTTAGGTCCGATGAAATTGTGTATGACTTGTGCTACGCATTGGTTGATCGTATGATTAATATGCCATATCTTTGATTTTTTTAGTCTGTGATGAAATTGTGTATTAAATGCTTGTATAGCATGCCATTGTTACAGTTAAATGAAAAGTATGGAAAGTATATATTGATACTGAATATTGACATGCATGTTAAACATGCCATTGTACCGAAATGTTTACTGAAAGCAGGATGTGCTTACCGATTGTATGACATATTACATTTGCATAAGGTGGGTATTTGTGGTTGACGGAAGAGTTTCGTGGAGTACTGGCGGCATTTAAAGTCCGCAATATTGTTGTCAGTGTACTGCACCAGAGTACCGAGGAGATTGGGTGATTTATTGCACTTTACTGACAGCTTGTCTGTATTTTACTGGCAATTTTATCTGTATATTGTTATTGGTGGTTTTAACCACATCAAGCTTAAGTCCTTACTATTTGGAGTTTCGATGATTAGTTTTGGGGAACTCGTATGTGTAGCGGGTGGATGGGTAGAATTATTGCACTGTAACATTGAGCGTGCCATATTCGTATGATGTTATGCCATGATAAATTGATTGGACTGTTATATTAATTGTGTGCCTATTTGACTAATTGAATGCTTATATTGGTTAGACTGACACTAGGCTTTTAAAGCTCAACCCCTAGTTTACTCTTTATAGATAACCCTCATGATTAGGCTCGGACTCGGCATACAAAGGTCTTATCTTGGACTTTCTGGCAATAAAGTTTACTTAATTACTCTATTTATTTTATTATTTTTATTTTGGGACTATAATTTTTATTTAAGTATGGACTATGGTATGGGATATATTTAACTGGGATTTTGCATGCATGAGTTTTTGGCAAGAACTAAAAAAATTTAATAATCGACGTATTGTGACATAAAAATACGAACTTTTCTGTGAAAATAAAATGCAATACTTTTGTCACCGCGTAATGGTTAAACAAAGGTTTTAAAAGGGGTTTTCTGAAGAAATTAACTAAGTCTTATTTCAAACGACACAACTTTTAATAAATTGAACTTAACAATAGATGACCTAACAAACCGATGTTTTTAACAAGCTTTATGCAACCACGCTAAGTTTTCTGAAAATTCAACAAAATAGCGATTTTACAACTGGACGTTTTTACTTAACCATTTTGGTGGCTAATATAACCTTTAGAATTTAGTAATAATGTCTAGGCTGAGTTTGGGAGGTTACAACTTTCTTCTGGTCGGACTCTCTACTTAACTGTATTCCTAATACCTCGCCATATCAGTGAGTCTTATCCCTACTTCTCGTCTTCCTCCCTTCATTAAACCCACAAACTGGGTGTTTGTTAGCCTCTAACTTACTTAGTTGTATGCCTACTTTCCCAAATTGCTTTTCCGTATTAGCTTTCTCGCATTTCTCCGTACTATACTTTCCTCAAAGAGAAATAGTCTTGGTAGACATTCTGTCCCTTAGAGAGAATTATTATCCTATGAGTGGAATTCTCGTCCCTCTCACGAGATTGCTTCTCGCGTACAATTTCATTGAGCTCTCCCGAATGGTTCTTCATTGTGGGTCCTTTTTTATCCCTGGATAATTTCCCTTCTTACACTTCCATAATTAGGCCAGCTTTCACACTGCCTATCTTCCTCTAATTCTTGTTAGGTCTTCGTCCATGCCTTTTCGGCTTTTACATCTATCGTTATCATTTTCTCTTAACTTTTCTTCCCCCTGCGTGATTTCTAATACTTGGCGCACTGGCCAAATACCCCTTACTTGAGGTCCTGACGTACTTTTCGTATTTGTTCTATGGCGGACTATAGAGGTTGTCGTAGTTGAACTAGGGTTTTACGCCCTTCTCATCTCCTTTCCCTTGTCTTAGCAAACATATCTCATGTTTACTGTCTCGATGGACTTTATCTTGTGCTTACTGTTCTAGCGGACTTGTCTATGTTTTGTGTTTACTATCCCAGTAGACTATCTCTATTCAATGCTTACTTTCCTAGCGGACTATCTCTATGGATGCCATGAAGTCTTTTATCCATGGTCTTATACCACTTTATCATCCCGATGTACTGCCTCATGATGTCATAGAGTCTTTCATCCATGGTCTTACTCATCATACATGGCTGCCATAGTGCCTTTCATCTAAGGTCTTACATTGTATACCTTATACCTTGTACCATACTGCTATGACATCTTTCATCCATGGTCTTACGCTACGTACCACATACTAGATAGCTATAACATCTTTCATTTATGGTCTTACGCTATATACCATCTTTACGATGTCACTATGAAAGGCTAGTCGATACCACTTTCGCGGTAAATACCTTTCCATGATTTTCATTTCCCGAATCCTCCTCTCATTACCTTCTTTACACCACCTAACATTGATGCTCGAACACCGTAATGTTTCCTTTGCAAGGCTCAGAGCTTCGCCCGAGATAGTATCTAATAGGTTTACTCTCCATTTCTAATTATAATCTTCATTTATACCCTTAACTGTTTTTCCCACAATCATGCAATGTACGCATATATCATCACATTTCATGTTTATACAAACATGGCATACTTATATAACGTAGACCATAACAGTAAGTTTGGAATTTGGAACTTACCTGAAGCTTCATCGTCTCTATAACTTAGCTTTCTCAAAAGCCAAAGCTTCTATTCTCCTAGCAGCTAAGCATTCTAACCAAAAATCATAGGTTATGCTAAATATTCTCAGCTTAACCCACTTTTCTAGAAACATACAGAATCCTTAAAACTGTTTTGAAGATCCATAACTTCATTCTACACACAGAGAAGGGCTAAAAATCTTACCAACTTACTAGTTTCCCTACTTTTCCATCTCCATCCTCATGAAGTTTGCTCCATGCAGAGCCTTTCCTAGTTATTCCTTCTTCAGAGCAACCGAAGAAGATAATGAAAAAGAGAGAAAAAGAAACAGAATCAAGAGAACCGTCCATAGCTAATTATTATGTCTCCTACTAATGAACTGATAGGTTCCATCCTAACCGAACAAGAATTGGTCCTCAACTTTGTCCAATTCAATTTTTAGTTTTCTCATTTCTTTCAATAGAGGCTGCAAACTTGCGGTCTCTTATAAGTTGGTCCTCCTATTATCTCAAATTTTTGGGTTATTAGGAATCCGAGTGTTACAAGTTGCACCTTTTTGGGGATTCTGTTGATCACCACAAAGGTTCTACTCATTGGTTGAGTGAACACTGGGGTCTAGATTTGTAACACTCCCTAACCCTTATCTGTCGCCGGAACAGGGTTACGGAGCATTACCAGACATTTCAGAACAAATACAAACATTTTATAATTCAATAAGCATACATTACATAACTTAATCATATAGTCCCTTTTTGGTGTCCTCGAGGCCTAAAATACATGTTAAAATTAAATCAGGACTCAATCGGAAAATTAGAGAATTTTCACGAAATTTCAAAAATTTTCCTAGGTGCAGGGCTCACACGCCCATGTGGTCAAGAGACACGCCCGTGTGACCCTATGACATGCCCATGCTTTAGGCTGTGTTCTACCCCGTGTAACTCCCTGACTTACCTCACACGGCCAAGCCATACGCCCGTGTGCTAGACCGTGTCCCTCACACAGCTGAGACACACGCTCGTGTATCTGCCCGTGTAGCAAAACCTAGGCAATCTGTTTTGAAATTTTTAAATTGTAGGGGACACAGGCCTATCCACACGCCCATGTGTAAGCTGTGTGTCTCATACGGTCTGGTCACACACCCGTGTGCTAAGCTGTGTAGACTCAAAATGAGTCTTATTCATTAAATTTTACAAACCCTGCAATCTTAAATCATAAGCATTTGATGCGGTCATTAAGAGCACCAAAAATATCCTATCCCTATGAAAATAATAAAATAATAATATAAAGGAAGTGGGGTCAAATCCTCAGGGATCGGATTTGCACAATTGCCTGTTCCTCGAAATCTTGGACAGAATCGTGCCCAAGAAAACCTGCATGCCTAAAAAAAATAAAAAAACTGAATTAAAAGTTTTGATTTAATTGAAAGTGTGAAAATTAAAAATAAAATAGTAGAGATAAATAGAGTTGAGAAAAAAAAAGTTTCTTATAGAGAGATTCCAGCCTTCGGTTATCTCGATCAGCCTTGGGTTCAATCCTCGGCTTTTAGGTGATCCTTCTCAAACAAAATAAGCCAGTTATAGTGGAAGAGGACGGCTACGACCACCAGCTCCAAGAATTTAGACTTGCGATTTAGAGGAACCTGACTCTAGCCAACAATCGCTTCTGTGGGACCATATTATGCTAAATCATCGTTTCTCAATGGCGAATGCAATGCCATTTTGTCTCTTTGGCTCGCCAACCTCTGACGCAGTAAGCTAACGAACCAACTGTGCAACCTTCCCAAAATATACAAAGCAGTCGTTCCTTACACACGTTGAAAAGATAACCTTTTAAGGGACATGGATGGAAGCGTCAGCCCCGTAATGCAGAGAAATGATGAATACTCGTTGAGAAGGCTAAGTACGGATTCTAAGCCTTATGAACCCTTTTTGGGGAACTTTGACAACCTTCGGCTAGATAAATTTGGTGGCTCATGATTTTTGGAAAAAAAAATTAAAGTAATGGAAATGGGATTTTTATTGAAAAAATATGGAAAGAAAAAAGGCTAAACTTAATCGGGGAGAGAGTGTTTACAGAAAAGATGAGTGAAATTTGTGTCATTCCATCCCCTATTTATAGTATTAAGAAACTTAGTATATTCCTAATTAAATTCTAAAAGATGAATACAAACAAATAAAGATAATTAAAGATAATTAAACATAAATAAAGATAAATGCTAAAATTAAATCTAAATAATAATCCTTAATAAATATCCTAATATAATTAAAAATTAAATAGAGTCTTGTGCTATAAAATCTCTTTTTTTTTTCATTTTTGCTCCCAAAATTTTCCACACTTTGCATTTTCGGCACCACTTCTCTCCTACTCCGCATGTTGGCCCAATTTAACTTTAAATTCACGCTTTTAGCCCCTAATTTTCCCTTTGCCTTCAATTTAGTCCCTATAAGATAAAAAACCATAAATAACTTAAATTAGTAGGATCATACTCAAAATAAACATATAATTAATACATAAAAATATGTCATCCTAGAGTATTATCAACAATTCAACAACCAATTGTTCAACCAATCCAAAACATGACAAATAATTAATTTAATAAACTAACCAATGTATATTCATAAATACTTCATATGTTTTATCCAAATCAATCTAAATTTGCATATAACAAATTCATTCATACTTTAACCAAAATATGCCATTTTGTCATCTTAACAAACACATAACTTATATTTATGTATATAAAACCAACCATTATCACAATATAACATCATTTATAATCATTTTCCAAAATAACAAAGATAACATCCTAGGTACATGTCATTTACCAAAAAGAAATGTACTTCACCACAATGTGTTCGGGATTGGCCTTGGATGCTGATTCGACAATTTGACTTTAACCTAACCTGCGCACGGAAGCAAATCATACGCTAATTATAAAACTCAGTGGTATTTCTATAATCCGAATACTTTTTTAAAAAATAATATTATAAAGCATACACATTTAACCATATGTAAACATTAATGAATCAATAATTTAATTCATCCACTTAATATTCAATTTTCATCAATAACTAATTCAAATAAATTTTCTCACTTTGATTCACATAACATTTGGCAATAGCAAAACTCTTTTTATGAACTCTTGGTTCATACATATCATTTGCACAATTCAATTCAATATCAAATTTCAAATTCACAGTTCAATAACAATCTTATTGCCAATTCATTTATTTACCCCTATTAACAAGACTCGGACTTTGGCGGATACACGGATCCAACCAAAACACACCAGTATGGCACCCAGTGCCTTATCGGATAATTCAAAGTAATAAGTTGACACCCAGTGTCTCATCAGCCTTGCCGAAGGAAGTTGGTACCCAGTACCTCATCGAATTTATCCGAAGAAATAATATGACACCCAGAGTCTCATCGACTCAAAGTTGAAGTATCCCTAAACACTTCCAATCTTATGGCATGCCAACTATATCCGACTCAGCCTGATACAGTTAACAAATCACTTTTCAAATTTTCCAATCAATACACATTTCAATTCAAATAATCGCATATACTCATAATTCAACTTAATTAAATTTTCATATTTCAATATAATCAATATCCAATATCCGCATTCACATTAATCACAAATCCACTTATATGCAATTCAATATCAACAATACTAATACTCACCTTAGTTTCACTTACCATACATATTAAATAATAAATTCAACAAATAATTATTAGATTCGGATGATAGAAATACAAGCCGAAATTTTCGAGCTAATCCTTGTTGACTTTGCCTTTTCCTTTCCTAGACAAGGTCTCCGGCTCCACGTTTGCTACAGAATTAAAATAATTGAAAGTCATCAATACAACACAATTTAACATTGAATATTTCAATTTATACACAAATTTTACCTAAATTACAATTTAATCCTTAAATCAAACTAACTCTTTTTCTTACAAAACTAATTCCAATTTCCACTTTAATCTAATTTCAACTCCCTAATTTCACCATAAAACCTTAACTTCAAAATTCTCCCAATTTAGTCCCTATTACTTAAAACTTATGATTTATTTTACAATTCAATCATTTTTTCAATTCTAACTTGAAATTCTATCAATTTAACCTGTAATACTTTAAATTATTCAACATAAACAACATCTAAAAATCCACTAACTTCTAAAATTTCAACATAAATCAAGTAATATTTTATTCTAGGATTTTAAAAACATCAAAATTACAACAAAAGGGATTAAATCGACTTACCAATTTGAGTTTGAACCTTAAAACCCTAATTTTTCCTTTTTCTTTCCTTTCTCCTTTCTACTTCTCTGTTTGGTTTTCAATTATGTTTCTTTTTCATTCTTTTTGTTTCTTTATTTACTTTATTTAATTATAATAATATAATATAATATAATAATAATATTTTATATATTCTTAAATATTAAGTATATGTTTAATATAAATAAATATATGTATATTACACATGCACATGGAATTATATTTTCCATACATTTGTCATCTTTTGGTCTATTTACTTATTTAGTCCCTTGACTTTTTCCTATTCTATAATTAAGCTTTCACACTTTATTCAATTTAATCCTTATACCTAATTACCCTCAATTCAAGCTAATTCACCTAACCAGAACCTAATTAACCACACAGCTAACTTCGTAAATATTTTTAATAAATATTTACGAATCTGTTTCACGAAAGTGGAGACCCAAAAATGTATTTTTTTCTATACACGTAAATTTCAGGTCGTTACAAGATTTGCCATTGCGGTTCACACTCATCGCAGGAAATTGTTAACAAGTGGAATCAATAGGGAGGAGTAGGAGGTGGTGATGACGGCGGTTTACCTTTTGTTGGGACGAAAAGTCGCTGTGCTTGGTTTAGTTAAGAGAAGTCAAGAGTGAGAGAGAGGAAGGGAAGGAAGGAAGGAAGGAATGATGGAAGTAGAATACTCTATGTGTTTGGTTCTATGTGTACAATGGTTTCTCTGTTGTTGTAAATGGGCTTACATACAGAAAATAAAAGATGTCAAGCATCTTAAGCTTGCTAGTGGTGAAGTCACATCTTGTCTCCTTGTAGTAGCGGTGATACGACATTTTAGGATGGTCAAGCAATCAATGGTCCTAAAGTTTTATGTATTCTTAATAGAGATGGCTTAGTGAGAGTTGGTCATGGTATTACTTGATGTCTAAAGTCTGCTTGGTGTAAGGTCGGCCTAGAGCACATGTATGGTATCAAGTTTAACTGTTAAAGACACGTGTAGGAGCTTATGAAGGTGGTGCAATAAGCTCAATATCTTATTTGGAAACATTCGTAATTAAAATTGAGATTTGTGATTAATGGTTGTGATATTACATATATAATTGTTGATAGTTTATCTTCAATCATGCCACTAACATGATTTAACATGAACATAAAATGTAATTTTATATATAAAATATTTTAATATTTAAAATTTAATGATGAAAATAAAATATCATAATGTTAGAATTAAGTGACCCGAATCCTTATTTAAATAAAATACAGTGGTAAAATAAAAGAAAAGAAAAAATCCCTATAGAACTACACTTCTTTTATTTTATTTTAGAATAAGATTTTTTAAACATTATTAAACTCCATCTATATGATATTGATTAGAATAAGGTGTTTCAATCTTACTACACTTCTATTAGAATATGATTATACAAGCCTATAAATAGACATAGTCTAATCCTCTTGTAATTATTCGAATTCGATGTAGTGAATTTTCTTCTCCTTTGCCCGTGGTTTTTCTCGAAAGGGTTTCCACGTAAAAATATGTGTGTTCTTAATTTTTATTTCTATTTTCTTTGTGATATATTATCATTACCGACATTCTATTTATTTTTTTACAAATTGGTATCAGAGATTCCTAGTTGTTCATGTAACACCCCAAACCCGGCCCAAACACCACGACCGGATCTGGTATGTCACTAAGAAAATTTTGGAAAACATGTCGTATTTTCAGAAAATATTTTTCTAAAGTTTATCCTTTTATTCGAAAAAATAAATGGTTGATAGTTTAAATAAAATATGCCTTTATGAATTAAAAACTCAAATTTAAATACATGCATTAGTTCAATAAGAATTTAAATAACTAAAAGTAATTAAAGCCCAAAATAAAACAAAATATAAACTAGTGGCCCATGGCCTTATTACAACGAGATTTAAAATCCATTAATTAAAAATATAAAATAATAACTTGAGTCTTTTTGCTGGATCCAGATGTTCTTTTGCATGGCCACCTTGCGTTCCTCTCCAGCCTGGTCCGAAGCACTAGGTATCACCTGAAATGTTAATTAAAAGGGTGAGTCGCGAGACTCAGTGTGCAACCCTCATGCACCACTAGATTTTTGGGCCTTAAGCCCATTAAACAAAATAAACAATTTAATACTCATAACAAACATTAATAACAAATAATATGCAAGGCCCAACCCGTTTGCCTAGGTTTCCATCCGCTACACGCCCCCGTACCAACCGTTCACATCATTGGGGATTTCTACAATCGCCCCACACCGCTACACACCATGATGACAGTCTTGCTGCTCATCCACGTATGATGGCCGAAGCCCTTATAACATATAATGGCCGAAGCCCGTATATTATTTAATGGTCGAAGCCCGTATAACAGTTCACGGCATTAGTCGCTACATCAGATCACGGTAAAAACCGCTACACATATAACGTATAACTTCCTCCTTTCATCAACCCAACCCATGCAATCACATACAAGCATTTTACTTATAACATTTAAACAGATTATTTACTAACCTGGGATCCGCTTTTACCCTCCTTGGGCTTTCATCAATAAACCGAGATGTTGGCAATTATCAAAACATATATAAATCTTATGATCATGCATTTTATGATTAGATCTAGATGGTGGGGAAGTATTACACACCTGATTAATGTAGATACCCTTGCTAAACCGATCTACGCTTTGCTTCAAAAAGCCGGAAAGATGTGAAAATAGGCCTCTCCTATATTCGGCCATAGTTAGTATTCTACCCGATTTTATATATATGAATAAACAAATCCTCTTACCTTGAAATCCCGAATGTAACACGATTCTATAACTTAGAGATCTATGAGTTTCGGCTTCTAGGAAAAATCCCGGAAAGATGATCTATCGCGCTTTCGGCTTTTGAAAGAACTAGAAATTGAAAAGATGGCTAAGGGAGATTCGGCCAATGAATATTAAGGAGAAGAATAAGTGTAGTTTTGGCTTTTGAATCAAAGTGAAGATGAGGGAATAGGCTTAGAGATTTCGGCTTTTGCAGAGAATGAAGAAGAAGATGGAACTTTAGGAGTTTTCGGCTTTTACTCAAAGAAGAGAAAAGAATGAGAGAAAAACCCCAAATGCCGAAATTGAAGAGATATTCCCCCTATTTATAGAAATTTCGGCACTTACCTAACCTTGCAGATAAATCCTATCTTTTCTCCTTTATCTTAATCTACTAGCTCATCTAAAAGAGACTTAATTATCTCTAACTCCTCCCTCCTTTATCAGCATATTATCCACATATTTTAATCGTTAAAATCCCTAAATTTTAGCCTTTATCTGCTTATTATCCTCATAAAATAAATTCCTAAATAATAGCCTTTATCTGCTTATTATCCGCATATTTTAAACATTAAAACCCCTAAATTTTAGCCTTGTTGCCATCCACTCCACCTAATCCTAATGCCCAAAATTTAGCTAACTTAAATTAAAAGAATTGGGCTCCATGAAACTTAAATTTGGGCCCCTTACTCCCTTGTGTGGCGTCACCTCCTAAGATTGGGCCACAAGCCCACTTTGGTATTTTAAACGTAGATACTACCTTTTAAACCCCTATAATGCCCAAACAGAAAATTTTAATCAAGGCCTCTACCTAAGCCTGAGCCCAATTTGGACCCCTAACACTTAAATTAACACATTAAACATATCCTACCTATTAAACACATAGGCCCAAAAATTCAGGATGTTAGAGTTCTACCCCCCTTAAAGAAATTTCGTCCTCGAAATTTCCAACTAACTATTAATCGTACTACCTAAGTCTCACTACCATGCTTTCACTGCGCACTCCAATTCTAACCCCAAAATAAACACTTAGTATTCTATGGTAAAGTACGCACCGGTATTCACATCTAGAGCGTCCTCGTCTCCTTGTACTCATGCTATCGGTTCGCGTTTATCTGATTAAAATTTTTATGAATTATTGGTTTTCTTCCACTGATTATCCACGAACAGTCTTATGATTAGTAGTTTTAAGAGTAGTTCTTTCGAATTCGCAATTCAGTCTCAAGTTCACCTTTCTTAGTTCTAAGAACTACATACATTCAACTGACAACATCCATACACCCACATTCAATACATAAGGGGTATTTTCGTAATTTTCAAAATATAGTTCCTTGTTGATTTCATGAAATAAGGGTATTTTGGTAATTTTTGCAATCCAGGGGTATTTCGGTAATTTTGTAATCCGGGGGTATTTCGGTAATTTTATAATCTGGGGGTATTTTGGTAATTTTACAAATCAATGGTATTTTGGTCATTTCACAAATCAGGGGTAATTTGGTAATTTTACAAATCAAGAATAATTTGGTCATTTTGCAAATCAAGGGTAATTTGGTAATTTTACAAATCAGGGGTATTTTGGTCATTTTGTAAAAATAATGTGGCTAGTCCCTTTCGGGTTTTAATTATAGATTTTGGCCCGTCAACAAATCCTCGTGGCTAGGGTGAACAGTCACTACACACCAGGTAGGATTCCAGCGAAGAGGAGGTGAGTCACTAGGACTGCTTAAGTACCAGGCTCTTCCGGATCCAATCCTAGACATGCGCATGCCTGTTACCACACCCTAGTCTTGCGACTCGTTTATGGGTTTGTTTAGTGAAATTAAGTCTTATGAGATTTAAGGAGTTGTTTCAGCTAAGCCTAGAGTCCATCAAGTTCTAATCTAACTAATCTACGTCCCATAAAGCTCATCAAGCCCACATATTTATATCACACAATGGTTCAGAATACTTACCTGGCGGACTTGGGCCGGAGACGCAGGTGCCATGCCGAGAAAACCATCCTGTATCACTTATAAATATACATGTTTCAAAAACCCATTTTTAGAAAACGTTTTGAGCCCAAAAACCCCAAAGCCGAGTTTTGAACCGGGCTCTGATACCAATTTGTAACACCCCAAATCCGGCCCAAACACCACGATCGGATCTGATATGTCACTAAGAAAATTTTGGAAAACATGCCGTATTTTCAGAAAATATTTTTCTAAAGTTTATCCTTTTATTCGAAAAAATAAATAGTTGATAGTTTAAATAAAATATGCCTTTATGAATTAAAAACACAAATTTAAATACATGCATTAGTTCAATAAGAATTTAAATAACTAAAAGTAATTAAAGCCCAAAATAAAACAAAATATAAACTAGTGGCCCATGGCCTTATTACAACGAGATTTAAAATCCATTAATTAAAAATATAAAATAATAACTTGAGTCTTTTTGCTGGATCCAGATGTTCTTTTGCATGGCCACCTTGCGTTCCTCTCCAGCCTGGTCCGAAGCACTAGGTATCACCTGAAATGTTAATTAAAAGGGTGAGTCGCGAGACTCAGTGTGCAACCCTCATGCACCACTAGATTTTTGGGCCTTAAGCCCATTAAGCAAAATAAACAATTTAATACTCATAACAAACATTAATAACAAATAATATGCAAGGCCCAACCCGTTTGCCTAGTGTTCCATCCGCTACACGCCCCCGTACCAACCGTTCACACCATTGGGGATTTTTACAATCGCCCCACACCGTTACACACCATGATGGCAGTCTTGCTGCTCATCCACGTATGATGGCCGAAGCCCTTATAACATATAATGGCCGAAGCCCGTATAATATTTAATGGCCGAAGCCCGTATAACAGTTCACGGCATTAGCCGCTACATCAGATCACGGTAAAAACCGCTACACATATAACGTATAACTTCCTCCTTTCATCAACCCAACCCATGCAATCACATACAAGCATTTTACTTATAACATTTAAACAGATTATTTACTAACCTGGGATCCGCTTTTACCCTCCTTGGGCTTTCATCGATAAACCGAGATGTTGGCAATTATCAAAACATATATAAATCTTATGATCATGCATTTTATGATTAGATCTAGATGGTGGGGAAGTATTACACACTTGATTAATGTAGATACCCTTGCTAAACCGATCTACGCTTTGCTTCAAAAAGCCGGAAAGATGTGAAAATAGGCCTCTCCTATATTCGGCCATAGTTAGTATTCTACCCGATTTTATATATATGAATAAACAAATCTTCTTACCTTGAAATCCCGAATGTAACACGATTCTATAACTTAGAGATCTATGAGTTTCGGCTTCTATGAAAAATCCCGGAAAGATGATCTATCGCGCTTTCGGCTTTTGAAAGAACTAGAAATTGAAAAGATGGCTAAGGGAGATTCGGCCAATGAATATTAAGGAGAAGAATAAGTGTAGTTTTGGCTTTTGAATCAAAGTGAAGATGAGGGAATAGGCTTAGAGATTTCGGCTTTTGCAGAGAATGAAGAAGAAGATGGAACTTTAGGAGTTTTCGGCTTTTACTCAAAGAAGAAGAGAAAAGAATGAGAGAAAAACCCCAAATGCCGAAATTGAAAAGATATTCGCCCTATTTATAGAAATTTCGGCACTTACCTAACCTTGCAGATAAATCCTATTTTTTCTCCTTTATCTTAATCTACTAGCTCATCTAAAAGAGACTTAATTATCTCTAACTCCTCCCTCCTTTATCAGCATGTTATCCACATATTTTAATCGTTAAAATCCCTAAATTTTAGCCTTTATCTGCTTATTATCCTCATAAAATAAATTCCTAAATAATAGCCTTTATCTGCTTATTATCCACATATTTTAAACATTAAAACCCCTAAATTTTAGCCTTGTTGCCATCCACTCCACCTAATCCTAATGCCCAAAATTTAGCTAACTTAAATTAAAAGAATTGGGCTCCATGAAACTTAAATTTGGGCCCCTTACTCCCTTGTGTGGCGTCACCTCCTAAGATTGGGCCACAAGCCCACTTTGGTATTTTAAACGTAGATACTACCTTTTAAACCCCTATAATGCCCAAACAGACAATTTTAATCAAGGCCTCTACCTAAGCCTGAGCCCAATTTGGACCCCTAACACTTAAATTAACACATTAAACATATCCTACCTATTAAACGCATAGGCCCAAAAATTCAGGATGTTACGGTTCATCTCAATCACGGTAATGGCGTCTTTGAAGTATGAAATTTCATTGTTGGATCACAAAACCAAATTCGATTATGGCAGATAAAGATACAGGCAGTTCTTGCACAGATGGACTTAGAGGAAGCCTGCTAGGGGTAGATAAGATGCTTTTGACATTGACGGAGGAAGAGAAGAAGCACAAGGATCGAAAGGCATTAACACAGTTACGTCTGCATTTGTCTAACGAAATTTTGCAGGATGTGATAAAGGAGAAGACCGCCGCTGGATTATGGAAGAGGCTGGAACAAATATGTATGTCAAAAACTCTAACTAGTAAGCTACATATGAAGCAGCGTCTTTATACTCATCGTTTGGAGAAATGTGCGTCTATGCACGAACACTTAACAGTGTTTAAAGAAATTCTCTCAAACTTGGAGGCCATGGAGGTTTAGTATGATAAGGAAGATCTAGGGTTGATTCTACTTTGTTCGTTACCCCCGTCTTATTCAACCTTTAGAGACATGATTTTATATAGCTGCGAGTCTCTCACAGTTGCTGAGGTTTATGATTCTTGACCTCGTATGATAAGATGAAGCATCTTGTGGTTAAACTTGAATCTCAGGGAGAGGGTCTCATTGTTCATGAGAGACAAGATCCGAATGCTGATGATGATCATGGAAGGACACAAGAACGAAATCCTCGCGGTAAATCTAAAGGTAGATCGAAGTCTTCAAACAGAGGTAAAACTTGTAACTTTTGCAAGAAAAAAGGGCACATTAAATTTGAGTGTTATAAGCTACAGAATAAGATTAAAAAGGATACTGCGAATCAAAATGAAGAACAACCAGAAAATTCCAGTGAAGCTAATGTTGTAGAAGACTACAGTGATGGTGAACTTCTAGTTGCTTCTGTCAATATATCTAAAGTGAGCAAGGAGTGGATACTTGATTCAGGCTGCACCTTCCACATGAGTCCCAATCGGGATTGGTTTACAACTTACGAAACATTGTCTGAAGGTGTTGTTTTGATGGGAAATAATGCTTCGTGTAAAATCGCAGGTGTTGGAACAATTAAAGTTAAGATGTTTGATGGAGTTGACAGAATACTTAATAACGTACGACATGTTCCAGAATTGAAGAGAAATTTATTTTTGTTAAGTACTCTTGATTCAAAAAGGTACAAATACACAGCTGAAAGTGGGGTTTTGAAGATTTTCAAAGGTTCCCTTGTTGTGACGAAAGGGCAGAGAAAGACTACCAAGCTATATATTTTGCAGGGTTCTACTGTTATTGGTGATGCAACTGTTGCTTCCTCTTCCTTGTTAGAAGATGATATTACTAGACTTTGGCATATGAGTGAGAATGGCATGGCAGAATTGAGCAAAAGAGGACTTCTTGATAAGCAAGGAATTTGCAAACTGAAGTAATGTAAGCATTGCATTTTGGGGAAGAAAAGAGAGTTTGATTCACTAGAGGAATCCATAACACGAAGGAAACGTTGGAGTATATTCATCTGATCTGTGGGGACCATCAAGAGTGATTTTGAGAGGTGGAGCTAACTATATGCTAACTTTTATTGATGATTTTTCCAGAAAAGTTGGGCGTTCTTCCTAAAGCAAAAAAGTGATGTGTTTTCCGTATTTAAGTCTTAGAAAACTATGATTGAAAAATAGACGGGAAAACAAATAAAATACCTCCGCACAGACAATTGCTTAGAGTTTTATTCTGATGAGTTTAATAAACTGTGCAAGTCAGAAGGAATCATGAGACACTTGACAGTTCATCATACCCCACAGTAAAACGGCGTTGCAGAACAAATGAACAGAACTATCATAGAGAAAGTTTAATGTATGTTGTCAAATGCCAACTTAACAAAGTCGTTTTGGGCCAAAACAGCCTCTACTGCATATTTTTTGATCAATCGATCTCCATCCGTTGCCATTGAGAAAAAGACTCCACAAGAGGTATGGTCTAGTAATCCTGCTAATTACTTTGATTTAAAAATCTTTAGGTGTCATGCATATGCTCATGTTGATAATGGAAAATTGGAATCGTGATCTATTAAATGTGTTTTTCTTGGTTATAAAGCTGGTGTAAAAGGGTATAAGTTATGGTTTCCTAAAAATAGAAAAGTTGTGATTAGCATAGATGTTGTCTTTTATGAAACTGCTATGCTACCTAACTTATCTCTTAAAGACTCTTCCAATAAAGAAAATCAAAATCATGTAGAGCATCAGATTAATACAGAGTTGACTCCTCAAGCCAGTACAAAAATTGAGAATAGAGTTACTTCTTCACCACAATACTTTATCGCCAAAAACAGAACTAGAAGAGAAATTAAACCTCCAAAGAAGTATGCTGAGGCTGATCTAGTTGTTTATACTTCAAATGTGGCTGAAGATATAGATGCAAACCAAGAGCAATCTAATTATTCTGAGGCGGTTAGCTGTGAAGACTCAGAAAAGTGGATGTTTGCTATGCAAGAGGAGATGGAATCACTCCACAAAAACAGAAAATGGGATCTTGTGAAACTTCCTAAAGGTAAAAAGGTTGTTCGTTGTAAATGGGTGTTTAAAAAGAAAGAAGGGACTCCAAGAGTTGAAGAACCCATATATAAAGCAAGGCTTGTTGCAAAGGGTTACGGTCAAATTTCAGGAGTGGACTTCACAGATGTGTTCTCCCCAGTTGTGAAGCATAGTTCGATTCGAGCTTTGCTTGGTATTGTGGCTGTACATGATTTGGAGCTTGAGCGGTTAGATGTAAAAACTGTATTTTTACACAAAGAACTTGAAGAAGATGTTTACATGCAACAACCAAAGGGTTTTGCAGTCTCAAAAAAAAGAGGACTATGTTTGCTTGCTGAAAAAATCCTTTTACGATTTGAAACAGTCACCAAGACAGTGGTACAAGAAGTTTGATTCTTTTATAACTTCTCATGATTTTAAAAGAAGTAGTTTTGACAGTTGTGTTTATTTTAAGAAAAACAGTGTGATGGTTCTTTTGTGTAGTTACTTCTTTATGTTTATGTTGATAGCAGCAAAAGATAAAGGAGAGATAAGAAAGGTCAAAGCCCAACTAAATGAAGAACTTGAGATGAAAGACTTGGGACTAGCAAAAAAGATACTTGGTATGGAGATTCTCAGAGATAGAAAAGCAAGTAAATTGTACCTAGGGGTACATTGAGAAAATTCTTTACAAGTTCAGTATGCAGAGTGCTAAGTCTGTTAGTACTCCCTTAGCAGCCCATTTCAGACTTTCATCGGCTTTGTCTCCACAATCAGATGATGAGATTGAGTACATGTTACATGTTACGTACTCTAGTGCAATGGGATCTCTCATGTATGCTATGGTTTGTTCACGTCCAGATTTATCATATGCAGTCAATGCAGTTAGCAGATACATGGCAATTCCCAGTAAAGAACATTGGAAAGCAGTTCAGTGGATTTTAAGATACTTATGAGGTACTACTGATGTTTGCTTACAGTTTGGAAGAACTAGAGATAGAGTCATTGGGTATGTTGATGCTGATTTTGCTGGAGACCTTGATAAAAGAAGATCTCTCACAGGTTATGTCTTTACAATCGAAGGTTGTGCAATCAGTTGGAAAGCTATTTTACAAACTACAGTCACTTTGTCTACCACTAAAGCTGAGTACATGGCGATTACCGAGGCTTGTAAAGAAGCTATTTGGTTGAAGGGACTCTTTAGCGAACTCAATGAAGACCTTCAAATCAGCATAGTATTTTGTGACAGTCAGAGTGTCATATTCCCTACAAAAGATCAAATGTTTCATGAGAGAACAAACCACATTGATGTTCGGTATCATTTTGTTCGCGATATTATTGCTCGTGGTGATATTGTTGTAAGCAAAATTATTACTCATGAAAATCCTGCAGATATGATGACTAAGCCACTTCCTATAACCAAGTTTGAGCATTGCTTAGATTTGGTTGGTGTTCATTGTTGAAATTAAGCCCTTAAGGGGTTTTATGGAAGAGGTGGAGAACTTGTTCGTTGAGAGCTCGCGATGAAGAACTTATTCGTTGAGAATTTGTGTCAAGGTGGAGATTGTTAGAATTAAGTGACCCAAATCCTTATTTAAATAAAATACAGTGGTAAAATAAAATAAAATAAAAAAATCCCTATAGAACTACACTTCTTTTATTTTATTTTATTTTATTTTATTTTATTTTATTTTATTTTAGAATAAGGTTTTTTAAACCTTGTTAAACTCCATCTATTTGATATTGATTAGAATAAGGTGTTTCAATCTTACTACACTCCTATTAGAATATGGTTTTACAAGCATATAAATAGACGTGTCTATTACTCTTGTAATTATTCGAATTCGATATAGTGAATTTTCTTCTCCTCTACCCGTAGTTTTTCTCAAAAAGATTTTTACGTAAAAATATGTCTGTTCTTTATTTTTATTTCTTTTTTCTTTATTGTCAAACATTCTTTTTATTTTTTTTACACATAATGTACATGGTTAAGGATATTTCCATCAATCAACTCGTATTTTATATATTGAGAAAATAAAATACAGAGTTTGTCATTATTGTATGACCAACGGATGAGTGTGAATGGGTGTTGTAACATGGTTGACTTGACACCATAACCAAAGAGGTAATATTTTATTTATTTATATAAATATATTAGTTTATAATTCCTCCATCTTGGGGCATAAATTCCAAACCATCTTTCATTCTTCTTCATTGTTTTGGGTATCGAAATCCCAGAGAGAGAGAGAGAGAGAGAGATGGGTAGTTTGGGTAACAGTGCAAACTCCAAAGCGGTACATGAATCTGGAGAAGATGATTATGATGACCACAAGCACCTTTCTCCTACTCATCAACAGCTCGATGCTGGTGCTCTCTTTGTTCTTAAATCCAAAGGTGTATTCACTATTCTATTCTACTATTTTCTCTTCATTTCCATCCAAGTTTTATAATTTATGATCATTGCTTTGATTTGATTTGCTTTTCAAGAAAAATCTTCGACTTTCTTTCTTTGTTTTTTTCTGGCTCTCCCTTTTTCTCTCTTTCACCACTTTTTGCCTTCTTATATCATAGACACAAACTCCAACATTTCTTATTTCTATTCAATCATATACCATCGATAAATTTAATGTTATCACATCAAATAAATTTTAAAATTTCTTCCTAATATGTCATTATTTTATATTTTAATATATAGAAAAAGGTAAATTATATCTAAAGTTATTACACTATTAGTAAATTTACGTTTTAGTCTTTTAACTTTAAAAAATTATAAAATGGTCATTGAATTATTTAAAAGTTTTTATTTAAATCATTAAACTATTGAACTATTAAAGTCATTGTTGTATGGCACTCTCTATTTACACCACCTGCACTAAATGAAAGCTTTATTTCCTTTTCTCTTCTACAATTCAATCTTTTTTATAAAACAACTTTGAAAGTCATAAATTTACGAATCAAAATCCAAATAGTTTTTTTTTTCGATCTCTGACATTAACCGTCAGATAAGTACTGATCCACCATACCAATCGTCAAATCATTGCTTGGAACTCACTAGTCGCACTAATTAAAAAAATTAACAACCTAATGACTTAAATAAAAAATTTTAAAGAATTCATCAACTTAAATAAAAACATTCAAATAGTTGAATTATTATTTTATAACTTTTAAGTTAACATTATCCTTTGTTTATATATATATATATATATATATATGATATAGTTCATAATAAATGCACCGATGAACATGCATAAACTCTTGATTTTTTGGAATATTACTCATTTTTTATAATTAAGATTTTATCGAGGTAACTTATAATTTAAAACTAAAAATTCAGCGTATTATATCATTGACCTTTAATTTATTTTATTTCTATTATTGTCTTATTTATCAACTAGTAAAATTTAGAAATGTGTTGAAAGATGGTCAAAAAGAAAACAGGAACTCAAGCTTACGTAGCCAAGTGAAGTTTGAATTGTTTAATTAACATGTTTTAATTGAACGTATAGGATCATGGCTGCACTGTGGTTACCACTTGACCACATCAATTGTTGCACCACCGCTTCTCAGCCTCCCATTTGCATTCACCTTCCTCGGATGGGCTGCCGGAATTATAAGTTTGGTGGTCGGAGCTTTGGTCACTTTCTATTCGTACAACTTGCTGTCTCTTGTCCTTGAACACCATGCTCAATTGGGTCGCCGACATCTTCGCTTCAGAGACATGGCCAATGACATATTGGGTAACCACTCTCCAAATATTTTCAAACTACTTCACTCTTTCTTTCCTTTTTGTATTTTTTCTAAATGTGTGAAAAATGTATGTATATTGAAAAAGAAAAAAGATTAATATAAATAAATAAACTTAGTCAATACATCAACTTTTTTATCAAATTTGACCCTGCATTATTGATTCACAAAAACCTGTCCTTTTTACCGAAGAAATTTAAGTGCCTATGCTATGACCAAGCTTGCCCATATTTCGTACGCAAATCCAGTAAATGTCAGCCTTACACTTGTGAATTGCTGAATGGCTCCAAATTATTTACTGTTCCTATAATTATTTTTTTAACATTAATTTTATTATAGATTATTATTATATATTTTTTTATATAAGATTTAAAACTACTTATAACACTTCTCAACTTTTAAATAAGAGGATAATATATTTCAATCCACTCGAACATACTTCCTCTTCTCATTATTAACTAAATATTTATATAGTTTTTTTTGGCAGGAATTTTTGTTCAAATATTTCTTTATAGCTATTATATAGGGGAAGAAAAAATATTTTGATTGAAAGAGGAAAAAGTGGACAGTTTGGTATCCACCAATTTCAAGGACATTGCCATGGTGCAAAACCAATTGATGTCCTTTATTTTAATATAGGCATATTTTATTGCGGATGGACTGTTTTTTTCTAATAATTTTATCTAGATGGTGAGATTGGTGATCTGTAATATGTACATAGCACATATGAATATAATATTTTTTATTTTTATTTTTTATTTAGAATTATTATTTTATATATTAATGGTGTATGCATCTCATTTTTATTTTTATTTTATTTCTAATGTAGCTCGTAAAACTTTATTACTAATTATTTAAAGCATTGATTTTCATAGCATCAAGAAATATTAATTAAGGATACTTGAAATTTAAAAAATTTCACGTTAATATATCAAATACTTACTTTTTATTTTTAATTTTTTTTAAAATAAATATATCTATATATCTAGAGTTAATTTAGTATTGTTGTAAAAAAAAAAAAGCTAAGTGAGAATAATAAAGTTTTTTTCCTTTTTTGGGGTTACCAAACTAGATTTAAACTACAAAAATTAATATTTTATCTATTTATTTTTTATATATAAAGTTAGTATTTTGTTCATTGTGAGTGAACTCTACAAACAGAGTTAAATGAATGATGTGTGTTTGTTTTGATTATGATCTAAAGTCATATGCAATTATTTATTCCTATTTGTGAAGTTGTTTAACTCTGAATCAAATAAATTTTCATGTATTTCTAAGCATCATATTTTTGGAACTTGAAAATTATAAAATAAAATAAAAATGCTAGCTTAAATTCAGCTCTTGTAACACATTGTTTTGTGCAGGGCCAAGATGGGGTCGGTACTTTGTTGGGCCAATTCAATTCATGGTCTGCTATGGTGCTGTAATTGCTTGCACTCTTCTGGGAGGACAATGTATGAAGGTAACTCTTGTGTTTTCTCTAGTTTCAAAAAATTCCTATTTATTAATTGGTTATGCTTAAGATGATTGAAAATGGTTTCCAATTTTTGCAGGCAATTTACTTGCTATCACAACCAAATGGGAGTATGAAGCTTTACGAATTCGTTATTATATTTGGGTTCTTGATGCTGGTTTTAGCTCAAATCCCATCTTTTCACTCACTAAGGCATATTAATTTGATATCCTTGTTTCTATGCCTTGCCTATAGTGCCTGTGCCGCTGCTGCTTCCATATATATAGGTAATTCTGGAGATACAATAAGAACTTGTTTCCATCATCTGTTTGATTCAATGATTAACTAAACATGGCTTTTTTGTTTGTTTGTTATTCCAGGCAATTCTTCAAAGGGACCAAAAAAGGATTATGGCCTGAAAGGTGACACCGAAAGCCAAATTTTCGGAATATTCAATGCTATCGCCATTATTGCCACAACTTATGGCAATGGTATCATTCCAGAAATTCAGGCAACAATTGCACCACCGGTGAAGGGGAAGATGTTCAAAGGGTTATGTGTTTGTTACACAGTACTCATCATTACTTTCTTCACTGTTGCCATCACTGGTTATTGGGCATTTGGCAACCATTCTGAAGGCCTTTTACTCAGTAATTTCTTGGATAATGGGAATCCTTTGGTGCCAAAATGGTTCATCTTGATGACCAACCTCTTTACTATGCTCCAACTATCAGCAGTTGGCGTGGTGAGCGCATATCTTTCCCTTCCCCCTCTTCTTTCCGACTCTTCATTTTTCTTCAGGTACATGTGTGTCGGGTCAACATAGGTTCATGTATTCAATAATAAAAATCTGGTTTTTGTCACAGGTCTACTTGCAGCCAACAAATGAAGTGCTGGAAAGAACATTTGCAGATCCAAAGAGCAAAGAGTTGTCTGCCCGTAATGTTATCCCGAGGGTAGTCTCGAGATCACTATCTGTTGTTATAGCCACGACAGTTGCAGCTATGCTTCCATTTTTCGGAGACATCAATGCCGTCATTGGAGCTTTCGGTTTTATGCCCCTTGACTTCATCTTACCTGTCGTTTTCTTCAACTTGACATTTAAGCCGTCGAAGCGGAGTCTTGTTTTTTGGTTGAATGTTTCCATTGCAGTGGTTTTCTCTGCACTGGCAATTATAGCAGCCATTGCAGCAGTCAGACAAATAGTTCTTGATGCCAAAACCTATCGATTATTTGCTAATGTATGATATAATCCAACCAAGTTTATCAATGGCTGGCCTTATATGTAGTCGATCCCTCGTTAAAAGTAAAGGAGGGAGAGCCTGTTATGCCATCACATGTTGAATGAATTCAGTGAAATTGCAGAAAGAATCAAATATTTGATTTAAATTGATTTATTGTAACAGCTAAAAGGTAACAACTGGAACTTAAAGGAGAAAAAAACAAGAAAGCTCAGCTGTAAGTCTGCAACAAGCAGCTTAATTAAAGTCTATTTCGATTCTCGACCATTTAAATGTCCAAATTCTTGCTTCCAATAAGCTTGTGCTTCTTCAAGTGTCCGAAATGTCCAAATATGAGACTCGGCTTTCTCACGAGCCTCCAGAATTTCCTGTTTTCAGCAGGACCAGTTCATTATTGGGGAACAGATAGCACAGGTAAAATGCAACTGCAATTTAAGTTTTTTCTACATGGAAAAACCAAATAGTTGGGCTGTCAATAAACCTCTCTACAGTTCCTAGTCATTGTTCCGTTTTCATGAATGTTATCATCATTAGCATTCATAAAATGACATGCTATGTTTTCTTACCCCCCCCCCCATCCCCCATAAACAAATGTATAACACCCAAGCTTAGGCCTTAAGGCACTTCTTTAACTTTTGCCATATCAATAACTCTCTTCAATTGTCACCATCAAAATGCATCAAGGACTTCCTTTTTTTTAACTAAACAATGCAATGCAGATGTCAGTGTCTTACCTCTTCACCTAAGAAATAATTGTATTTACTTATTTATATTTCTAGCAATTATTGTCTTTTCGAGTTCCTCACAAACAAACATACATGAGCTTTTCCACACTCCTTTATTCTGTGTACCTAAATTATTCGAACCATTTAAGCACATATGAAAAAGGTAATCACTCTTTAGCTAAGATGAAATGGTGAGTCTTTTCCCCCCATAAGTTCCTTTGCAATATCCAGCTTACCCACGTAACCATTTTTTGGTTATATCCCAATTGATAGTCATCTTTTTGTCTTCCACTGTACCTAGTCTTAGTTATCATAGTAATATACTTTGAGATAAAGGTTAAAATCTTTTGAATCTATATTACTCAGCCCCTTCATTTCCCTAAAGCCTTGTTCAACACATATTCAACCATGAGTAAAGGGTATGCTCTTCCAAATATTAGAAATAACTCTAAAAAAATTAAGTATACTCATATAGGACACATATCCGTATAACACAGGTTTGAACTTAGCTAAACATTTTGGAACTTCTCATTAATTCATTATTGAAGAGATGAATTCACAGCATGCGAAACATAACACTAAAATTACGACTAGTCAGTTATTGATATGTAACCCCTAAAAGTGAAAATGCTATCTTTTTTCATTATGGTTCGGAGATTTAGGGCACCATTTACAATTCCCAAAAATATGGAAGATTTAGGATACTACAGAAAGACCTAGTTTAACATTACAATTGAAAACAAGCTAATCCCAAGCAATTAGGATTCTCAGTAGAACTTGATATCTTATTTGGATGGCACTCGCAACTAAAATTGAGATTTGTGATCAATGGCTGCTCAAATTGAAAGAGACATTACATTTAATTGTTGATAGTTCATCTTCGATAAATTCCTCCAATCAGCTTTTAGCTTATGAACCACAATTTAAGCATAAGACAACCAGAAAGTAGCTTATTAACAAATTAAAAGCTAAAAAATTAAATATAAATTGAAATAATAGTTTTTCCTTAAATCTTTTTGCAATATTTTTAAATCGGAAAAGAAATTAAAAGAAAGAGGAAAAAGAACCTGGAGTTCAGAAGAGGGCTTGGTTTTCAAATACAAACAATCCCAAAGAGCACTCCATTTTCCATAGCAATTATCCAAAACTCCTTCTCTGTAATACTGTTGCAATTGATGAACCGGAGCTGCCCAAAGAATTATCGAATCAATTCATATAAAAAATTGAAATTGGTAAAAAAAAGAAAGGAAAATAGAGAGAGGGAGGAATACAATAGCAAAACCAGAGAGCGTCGAAGCATTTAGTGCAGGACAAGCGACGTTGAGAGACAGAGGATTCTTTTTCGGCACTCATCTTTCTTCTCCGTCAATCTTGCGCGCTGGCGTCGAAATTTTATCTTTGGGTTATTGTTGGGCTTAGGCCCAAACACCATCATTGGGAAAAAAAAATTGAAAATGGAAAAATCATTCTGATAGTAGAAAGGGATAAATTTCAAAATGTTTAATCACAAATTTGGTGATTAATGTTTACATGTTTTGTTAAAATAATCCTAATTATATTTTTGAGCTTTTTTTAGCTATCAACTCTTGTTCATTTTTCAAAGATAGGTTTGATGATTTTTTAATGGGATGATATGGATTTTCATACGTAGAATATTTTAATGAGATGTAATTTATTACTTCGATAATCTAATAAATAATTACATATGGAAAATAATAAAATAAATAAATATTTCATGAAGTTAAAAAAAAACTCTTAATTTAAAGAAAATAAACGTAATTATCTAAAAAATATTTCAAAATGAATGCACACATTAAGTATTTTTGGTTTGATTTATGAATTATCTTTTTAAAACCTCTTAGTAAACAAATGTATGCATTCTTCATTTTGGAACTTTTTCTTAGATAATTACATTTATTTTCTTTAAATTAAGAGTTATTTTTTAATTTCATGTATGATTTATTTATTTCATTATTTTTCACATGTAATTATCTTATTGGATTACCTAAGTAATAAATTACATCTCATTAAAATATTCCACAACATCCACATTAATTTTCTTAACGGTACTTTCATCGAATCTGTTAGAAAAAATAGTTTGAAAAAAACAAAAAGGTTGATGGCTGAAAAAGGCTAGAAAATACAATTAGGACCATTTTAACAAAATATGCAAACGTTAGTGACTAAATTTGTCATTAAGCCAATTTGAAGATATTTTGATATAATATAAATATGGTATAAGATTTGGATATGATTTAATTGCATATATAAATTTTATATTTTGGTTAAATTAAACACATGAAATATTTAATTTGTTTTGAATTGTGTGATCATAATATAAATATGTTAAGAAGTATTTCAAGGCTTGAACTCACAGGAATGTGTGCGGATGACTGCAACTAAATAACTCACGTCACTAACTAGTTTACTAATTTAAGTTATAAGTTAAAAATGACACTTATCCACCGTTCGTTCCTTTTTCTCGTCGTTAGAGACATTGATGGATGTATTTTTTCTTCTTTGGTTTTCATCTTAAGTTCTTTTGTTAACTCTTTGACCTACAAAGTTGATGAGATGGCATCCTTGACTCTTTAATATTGCTTCCTCGTAAATGTGCTTATTAGCCGGTTCAACAATATCCCACTTATCTTTAATAGTGTTATAGTTACTTTAAAATTACTCATAAATTAGAGGTAGTAAGTTCAAAATAAACCGCACTAAGAAAGAGTCATCTATCATTATCCTCAAGGTTTTTAGCATTGTTGCAATACTAATCATCTCGAAGAATGTTATTACATTCCCCTTGACCTATCAAATTTCATGATCGTGAGTTGTGCCATTAAAGTACCAACGAGTGACTTGTTCATAGAATGGAAATGTTCTTCCACAAATGTAAAATATTCTTTTACACTTTTAGTTTGTGAAATTGTGGTCTTATTGTTGTTGTCAATGGTCATTCACAAAAACTTAATGCTCTAAGTTTGATTCTTCTTGTTGCTTATAATATAATTTCTCTTCCTCGCTGCTTAAGTTAGTAATATAAGTAAATTTATTTTTTAATAATGCCAAATCAAGATCTAAAATACTTAAATGAAACTTAACTTATTTACTCTATTTAAAGAAATTTAACACATTAGATAAGGCAATAGATGAGACAGGCACATAATAAAGCAATGCAGCTACAAGATATAACATAAACGAAAACAATACATAAATGCTCAAAACATTTATTTACTTTGTTAATTAAGATTAACAAACAATCCAAGTATATCATGGTTCTCCTTTGGGTAGATGCCACGATATACCATCATAAATAAATTCTAATAATATTGATGGACAAATAAATAATTTCCATCAAATATATGCATTATCTTTAGACATCCAAATATACATCCAACAAAAATATTGGTTTTTCCCAATATTTTACTATTTAACCTTCAAACAAATTATGAAATTTGAAGTTATAATGAGTAGTAAAGTTAATTTATCCACACAAAAAAAATCATTATAAACATTTCATAAACTATACGGATCACTATTTTATACATGCATGGTTTAATTTATATTTATGAAAATTTTATAATTTGATCACTTTAATGACTGATAAATTATATATCAAATTAAATGTTTTTACAGAACAACAACTTTTAATGCCCATTTATGTGAAATATTTAAAAGATACATAATATAATATATACCTAGTTTTCTAAACAAAATTAAATATAATACATAAAGTTAATAATTTGTATAATATAGTGATGACTTAAAAAGAATCCACCAAATCTAAAAAAAATAACCACAAAAGCAAAATAATTGCAATAATTATCGATTTCATAAGAAGATATGAAAAAAACATATGTGCTAAAAGCCTAAAATTCATAAGACTTTTTCGTTATTATCAAATTCATTGATCATAAAATCAAAGATAGTACGCTAATTTTGAATGAACAATAGATCATGCTTTAAGCGAACTTTCATAGATCTAGTAAAAATCATAAGTTTAGTTTCAATGTTAGAAACACTTATATATTCACTCATCTAGAAAATCATATATCTTTTAACCGTATCTATAATATTATATAAAACATTCAAGATTATGTGACTATGCGAATCAAAATCTAACGTTTCATAAACAATAATTCTAGAATCTCCGGAATGATATAGTTTTTACTAGTATATAAATTTACTTAATGTGAAATTGAAGTTGGTCTTTGAATTTGACGAAGAAAAACACCAAGATTAATTGATTTCTCCCCCTTAACCTTGTTCCATTTTGTTGCACAACCCCTAGTGGTAGAGGCTATATTTTTTTTGTGCGTGTTGCCCTAAGAAATAGAAGGAGTGTAACACCCCAAAATTTATGATGAGACATATGCACTACTCCGAGATCAAATACGGTGAATTTGTAAGAAAATTTGAAAAATGAGTCCGACAAAGAACTCTTATGATAGAAAAGTTTTTTTGGAGATGAAAATCAATGAAAAGAATTTTAGAGATGATAAGGTGGCAAACAATACTAAATTAATTTTTTTTTTAAATTGAGGAATAAAGTGCAGATTTGACCAAAATGTGAAAAGTGAGTTAGTATTGATTAATTGGCATAAAAACAAGTTGGAATATGTAATGGTATGATAAAAATCACTTTGGGATCAAATTAGAAAGATTAGAAAGTACATGGAATAATTTGTAAATTTTCCAATTTTATTGAAAAAGGGAGAAGATATAATTTTTTTCTATTTGTGAATCTATATTGTGAGATAAATGTAAATTATGAGATTTGAATTTAATAAGTACTTATTGTAGTGAAAAAATTATACAAAGACTCGATAAAAGGGTAAAATGATATTTTTTTTGCCATGAAAAGGCATTTTGGTCATTTCTAAAGAATTTCATAATGAAAATATTATTTGGAAATAAGTTTTTGGACTCTTGGATCATGTATGTTAAAAGTGGATCACTATCTTAAAAACTATGAACTTGGGCTATGGGATTTTGGCCCACTTGGGTAAATTTTAAATTGGAAAAAGAATGAGAAAACCAACCATTAGCTCTTCTTCTTGCTCCAACCAACCAATCTTCTCTTATGGAGGTTCTCTCGTTCTTTTTACATTTTTCATGCTTTTTCTTAAGATTTCTCCAAAACCTAACACCTAAACCTTGAATTTTTGTCAAAATCACTTGGAAACTCATCTCCAAAACTCATTTCCATCTTCAATCTCTCTATTTTCACCAACGGTTTGGTTGAGTCTTAGAGAGAAAGTTGAAGCTACTGAGAGAAAGCTTCAATGAGATAAGATATGGTGATTTCCATCTCCCATAACTTATTATTTGATGTTGGTTGATAAGTAAAAGCTTGGAAAACTTAGGTCCTAATGATAGATTATATCTTTGTTTGTGAGAACATGAGGAATGGTGGGATTTTGGACTCTCAAGTTAGGAAGAGGATAGATCCAATTACTTGGAAGCTTGATTTTAAGTATTTATGCATCCAATAATTGGATATTCATACTTTTTCTACGATAACATGTTTAGAGAGTTTAAGAATATGTGTAATTAAATATGAAAATAAAAATACAAGCAAATGCTTATAAGTTTCCATTATTTAAAGTGTTGTGATTACGTAAATTAAGTGACTTGAAAGGTTGGGGCTTTGTAAACCTTGTTATAAAGTGCTTTATGGACTAATATGGTGTTTGGAAAATTGCTTGCCATGAGATGCTTAATAAGCATGATTTGGTATTTATGAACATGTGTGAAATGTGTATGTAATGTGGTAATATGTTAATATATCTCCATGGTAAAATTTTGATTAATAGGCTATTTTGTCTAATAAGAAAAATTGGTGTAAGATAGCATGTTCATGTGGTCATAAATGAAGCTTTGGCTTTATGTATGCATTTTAGGTTTTAATGACCACTATTGAATTTACTAAGAGTGTGATGTTAAATAAATAAATGAACATGTTATAAGGCTTTCAAATATGAATTTTATTCAATACGTAGAAGCACTTATATTGCCTTATGTAAAATTAGACAATTGGTTGTCTAATATACTCTGAAACCCTGAAATATGTCTCTGATTTTAATTGATAATGATTTTAATTGATGTATGATAACCACGATTATTATATGCCCCAATAAACTTAGTAAAAGAGTTAGGATACATTGACATGTTAATAAGGATTATATATGGAATTCAGTTACCTTCAGCTTTGCATATGTTACATGCACTCTTTGTTGCCTTTGAGCTATGCAGTCACATGCATACTCTAATGCCTTTGGACTTAGCACTTCGGTGATTTTTGGGTGTGTTTGGATGGATGCACTTATGTGTAATTTGGTTGTGTTTGGAGGAATGTGGTCAGGGGCGAAGCTAGTGGGGCTGGCATGGGCCCCGGACCCCCTAAAATGTAATATTGCTATTTAGGCCCTTAAAATTTTTTAAAATTTTTAAATTAGTAAAGGTAAAATTGCACTTTGGCCCCCTTAAAGTTATAAAATTTTAATTTAATCCTTTATAAATTATAAAGATATAAACTATAAAAAATTAACATTTTATCCGGCCCCCCTAAAAAATTGTTCTAGCTTTGCCCCTGTAGGGGCAGGGGCAAAGCCAGGGGTGGCTGGCATGGGCCCCGGCCCCCCTAAAATGTAATATTGCTATTTAGGCCCTTAGAAGTTTTTAAAAATTTTAAATTAGTAAAGTAAAATTGCACTTTAGCCCCCCCTAAAGTTATAAAAATTCAATTTAATCCTTTACAAATTATAAAGATATAAACTATAAAAAATTAAAATTTTATCCGGCCCCCCTAAAAATTGTTCTGGCTTCTCCCCTGCTGGAACAACTAGTTTATGATAAAGCCAACAACAAAGTGGGGAAAGAAAGTTTCCCAGGCTTACAAGAAGAGTTGCAGAAAACCGTTGGGGAGAAAGTTCCAAGCTTCCTTCAATCTATTGTTAGCAGAATCGAAAAGGATCGTGGAATAGAGACTGATTTTACCTATGAAACTATTCAAATTCTGGTTTCTGCTGCAACAAAAGAGATGGAAGATTGTCCAGTTGAAAAATTGGACTTAGATACATTGAAAAAGTGGGGGTCTACACTTAATAGGGGCAGGAGCGAAGCCAGGGGGCTGGCATGGGCCTTGGCCCCCCCTAAAATGTAATATTGCTATTTAGGCCCTTAGAATTTTTAAAAATTTTAAACTAGTTAAGGTAAAATTGCACTTTGGCCCCCCTAAAGTTATAAAAATTCAATTTAATCCTTTACAAATTATAAAGATATAAACTATAAAAAATTAAAATTTTATCCAGCCCCCCTAAAAAATTGTTCTGGCTTTGCCCCTGAATAGGGGCAGGGGCGAAGCCAGGGGGCTGGCATAGGCCCCGGCCCCCTCTAAAATGTAATATTACTATTTAGGCCCTTAGAATTTTTTAAAAATTTTAAATTAGTAAAGGTAAAATTACTCTTTGGCCCCCTAAAGTTATAAAAATTCAATTTAATCCTTTAAAAATTATAAAGATATAAACTATAAAAAATTAAAATTTTATCCAGCCCCCCAAAAAAATTTGTTCTGGCTTCGCCCCTGTAACTGAACCTTGAGCTTGCCTTTCTTACATCTTTCTAATTAAATTTCAAGATTACATCATGAATCATTTAGGTTTATATTTCCAGGATTCCTTCTTGGAGAAATTAAAGGAATAGGTATGACACATGTATATATATGTAATGCATTGGACATTAGCTGACCCAAGTAGTATTTAAACATAAGCATCTTGCAATAGACATCACATTAAATCTCAACTAATCATAGACATACCATTCTCATAATTTATGCTTTACTTTTCTATGTTTATTGTTTTAGCTTTCTGCAAGGTCCCCATCTCTACCCTCTGCTTTTAGTGTTCTGGAACACAGGGGCGAAGCCCCCCTAAAATGTAATATTGCTATTTAGGCCCTTAGAATTTTTTAAAAATTTTAAATTAGTAAAGGTAAAATTGCACTTCGCCCCCTTAAAGTTATAAAAATTAAATTTAATCCTTTACAAATTATAAAGATATAAACTATAAAAAATTAAAATTTTTTTCAGCCCCCCTAAAAAATTGTTCTGGCTTCGCCCCTGGATGTGGTATGGTGCCTCATGGCTAAGCACTTAGGTGTTTCTTGGTGGGTTTTGGATGAAGACTTGGGTATCTAAGTCATGTTACTAGGTTTTACTAAGGGTGAAATGAATTAAAATGTATAATGGGAATTATTTTCGAGTAAAAATGGTATGTGTGTACTAAAGTAGTATGTATTATAAGTTATAAGCAAAATAAATTGAAAGAAAACTTGAATAAATGAATAAGTGAATAAAGAATATGTTATAATACTATGTTTCTTTGACTATTTGGTTCATAATTGGATGTTATTTGGTATAACAAGATAATTTCTAATCTTATGCCCTAATAAAGGAAATGAAAAGGGAATGTTTGACACTTATAAACCAAATGACCATAAATGGAACTTATAAGTGAATCTACAACATAATTATGGCTAAAGGGATATATGGTCAATTAAGTACTTGAGTACTCGATAAGAGTCCAATTATGAACTTCATAATTCGACTGATTAATAACTAATAATGGTAAGTTCAATCTCATAATTTGAATAAGAGAAACGGACTTAATTGAAACACTTGATATGGCAAAGTTAGTTCAAGAATAAAAACACTTATAGGGGATCAACATTAATAACTGAATAGGACTAGTACGATTATCATTGTGTACTTATTGAACTTATGCATTAGTGTTAGATCTGGTGCCCTAAGTGTAGTATATTCGTTTGTAAACTTGTATTTTTTTTTCAAACTGATTGAATAATAAAACCAATTCATGGATTACATTAATATATTTTGTATGATTATCTTCATATGGTTTTTGCACGCAAAGCAAATGTTGCTCATTGGTTGTTTAACATTTAAACTAATACTAAGTGGTATTACGTGGTTGGATCGTAATATGGAAAGACAACTTGTATTAGTGGATGAACCTAAACATACCATTAGTTTAATTGGAAACGAGTAAACCAATTGAAAGACTAATACGTCATCTATCAAGTCCAATTATGGAAATGCATTGTCTTGGGCATCGAAGCGGATGACTCCCAATAGATAGAGACATAGATGTGACTGATTGGACTAACAATACATCGGACAAGACCCAAGAAGAATAGATCATGAATTCGTTTATAGATTTATTCACTTGTGACATTCATAATGTGGCATACCTAAATCCTGAGTGGATGACGGACTATGTATGTGTGACTCGTACACTTTGATGTAAGTAAAAGCCCGAGTTCGAATAAATAATGAACCAAAAATTGGTACGTTGGGTGTACAACTTCTACAATATGTAGTGTCATTCACAACAGTAGAATTTATAGCCTAAGACATGGATAAATTATATCCTCTCCTTGGCATTACATGGTTGATGAAAAGTAAACGTGGCCATGGGTCGTTCATATTTGTGATGAATGACTTGATTACTATTTGATAGTAATTGACTTTCATAAAGGAAGATGTAATGGTTGCCATGAGATAAAATAGGATTATATTGGGAGAACGGATATTACCCAAATAGATTAAGGATATCTTATGAGGGCAACACGCTTATGACAAGATCATTGGACAAGCACTAATCGAGTTGCTTTCGTAATGGTATGTCGTTGGGAAGAGCTCGGTTTCAATACTATAGTGGAATGACTTTGTGACTAAATGAGTTTATAATTGATAGGCGAAAAGTTGGAACTTAATTATAAATCATTTGAGCCTCAATTGTATATGTCCAATTGGTCCTTCCGCTAGCTCGTTGAAACTAGAAATGAATTACGTGTTGAATGAAAACGAAAATAGAAATGAAAATGGAAATGAAAACAAGAAATGAATTCATTTACAAATGAACAAAGATTTCTAAAAAATGATCGAAAGATTGAGTTTATGTTTTTGAGCCATTTTAAAGCTCGAAAATGAAAATAAACCATGCGGTCATAGTGAACAAGTTGAATGGTGAAACATTAAGTATATTTTCTTAGAAATTTTATCAAGAGTAAAATCGCCATAATTTTAGTAAGGGTAAATTTGGGATGAGAAATTTGTTTATTATAAATATTGAAGTTTATTCTGGGAAATAGAAAAACAAAATCAGGTTGGATCAGATTACAATGTATTGGATTGAAAAGTTCGGGAAGTACTCATAATTAGACTCGATGTGAGAAAGACCCAAAATCCCCTTATGGAATATGAATGGGCGACAACCTTAGTAGGAATACTAAGGGTGTGCTGCCCACCCTAATCTTACTCTAAGTATGAAGTGTTTTTCTATTTGAAATAAACTTTTCTAATTCAACAAGGGTTCTACCTTCTCTTCCTATAAATAGATAGCATCGGTAAGGCTATTTACACAACTTTCAGATATCATTATTATGCCCAAAAATAGAGAGACTTTTATTCCCTGAGAATTAAATATTCTTTCTAGAATAACGATTCTATGGGTTTCTATTTGATAAGAGAATTCTCTTTTTCACCCCAAAAGAAAACTATTTCTAGTTTTTGTGTTTGATTCAATTTGATCAAGCCCACACTTGAGGCAATTCGTGGTACGAGAATAGCGGAGTAGATTGTTTGGTTGAAACCGGGAACAACAAGGATCTGTCTATCCGAAAACACAAGTATGATTTTGGCTTAGGGTTTATTGCTATAAATATCATAAACCGAGTCGATTTTCAAATTTTTTTTATTTTCTGCTATGTAAGAAAGTCGTTTTCAAACTGATTTTTTTTCAATAGTTAATGGTTTAAAACGCTAGGTTAAAGACTTGCTAAGTAGCTTGGACTTCAACTTAAGAGCATCACATCACTGTTTGACGTTTTAAAGTTGTAATTCAGTTATTTGATTGGTTTTGGTACTAGAATTATGGCATGTACATTAAGATTTGAATATGTATTTGAAAAATATAAATTTATTTGTATTCTGAATTCCTTTATGTACAGGTGAGCAAAACTCAATTTGATTTAAAAAAATCGAATTTCAAATTAATCGAATTGAGTTATGTGAGTAAACTCAAATAAGTAATTCGAGTTTCGAGTTCGAATCGAGTTGAATTTTATAATTCGAATAATAGATCGGTGTAAATACCCCTTTGGTCCTTGTCAATTTTGAAGATGAACAAATTGGTATTTCTCTCAACAAAAAAATACAAACAAAAATTCAAAATAATTTTTAAAGTTTAAAAAAATATAAAAATTCCAAAATAATTGTTTATTATTTTGCTTTGAAATTTTTTTCAAATATATATGGTTTCAAATTTATGTGTTGTAACATGGAATTAGTTATACTGTAACAATATTTTAATTTGACATGTTTAATTTTTTAATTTAACTTGAACAATTTCACTCGATTCGACTTGAATTTCATTTCACTCGACTCGATTCAAAAAAAAATTCAAATAGAGTTAGGACGATAAAATATGATTCGTCAACTCGATTAACTCAAAATATTTTCACTTGATTCAATCGAACGTTCATCCCTACCTTTTTGTGTTATAAATCAGACTTTGATTTGTTATTTGTTTTAAATATGTTGTGATATGCGTTTTGAGATTGAAAAGGGACTTAAATTTGTTTTATAATGTCTTGTGCCTTATGGAAATGGCATGTATGTACTTGGACATGTTTTTAAGTGCATTTGGACTACTTTTTAGCTTCAAGGGCTTAGGTTCCAGTACCCTTATTATACATATTGGGCCAGAGCAAGTTAAAAGCTAAAATGTTATAGTAATTGGGCTAGGTACCAATACATAGCCCAATGTGTCAAAACTTGGGGTTATGTATCAATACTTAGGTCCCTGGGCAACACTCTTGCTTTGTTTTGTGAGTTTTAAGCCCGTTAGAGCTCGAATTTTACCTCAGGCACTTCCAAACTCCTACAATGTGATTCTAAATGGTTTTAAAATGTTTCTAAAGCCCTTCAATGATTTCAATCTATTTTTTTATGATTTTATGAGAAATGGTTTAAGGTTTGAAATATCCAAAGATCTTTGAGGTTTTTGTTTTGTATGTACTTCAGTAGCATCTCCCATTTTTACTGTATGCTAGGACGGGTGAAGGGTGTTACAGGAAGGATCAATTTATAATGATCAATATTTTATCCGATACATCCATTAATTAACTAAATTAATGAATATGGTTTAACTTCAATAAAGTAAATAGCTTAGTCACTTTAAATTGGATCACTTGATTTTATACTTAATTGGGTATATAATGTAGGTTAAAATCTTACATTCACCACCATCCACATACCATGATAGCCCATCTATGCTTGCTCCATTGCACCTTTCACATTCCCATATTATAATTGTAACAGACATTTCTCTTACATAATATTTATACCAATCTCAAAACAAGCCTTTCTAACATAATTGTATTTTTTGCACTAAAAACTGATGTCCAATATGGCTTCATACTCCATTCATTGGATTTGGTATTTAATCTAATCATAGAGATAAGATGCATTCTTAGATCATTGGTGAGTGCCATAAGAGCAAATTCCCCCTTCTTTCCATTATATGTTTGATAGTCTATACATACCACATTCCCAATGGTATCTCGAATCACCCTTAGCGAGCTTTTCTTATATAGCATTCTAGGGCGACCAAGTAAAAATGTCCATTCATTCACAATACGCATATATGGTGCAACAATATTGAATGATGGTATCCATGGTTGCACTATGAGATATTGACCATGTAACATTCATTCTCCATATCCATCAGCTAAAATGGTTGAGATAGCTTCCACGACACACGAGTCCTATTAAATAATGCATTAAATCTTATTCTCTGACCAAGGAGTTTCAAATAAGCGTTTTAGCCATGCTTTTTTTCCATTAGTGCATGTAGTCTTTCATGGAACCTTATCGGTGGTATCCCATTAATTACATTAATCAATACATCACCATCTAATAGCCCAATATCATCTTCCTCGTTCGATCTACATTCTTATTTGAATATCCAAAGAGTTCAACAACTTATATATGGAATCAATTGGATTATCATCACCATGTTGCTCATTCAAGATTTTATCTCCATATCACCTTTGTCTGGAGAATCATCTTCCCTTAATACTTTCTTAATAACCTAATTAACACTCCCAAAAATAAAACTTTGCCCTTGCACATTGCCGTCGACATCCATCATACACGAAGTCTTTTGTTCCATGGGCAACAATCCTCTAGTATGACGCCTGGGATACCTAACAAACAAAATTTTATCTTTTTGTGCTTACGTCGAGTTAATTGTGTTTAAATATATACTAATGAGATCGAAAAATCAACTCGCTCATCATTTTGGCTTTGTACTAGTAGAAGTGACAATAATTCTACTTGATGATTATTTGATACTTGTATAATATCACAAGTGAATTTTATGATTTTAGTAAACGATGTAATATGTTTTGTTTGCGTCAGATTGATTAACTAATATGGTAATATCATAAATATAAAAAAATTGGCTGTTAAGATGTTTGGGGTGCATTTAACCAATAAATATGTGTTACAACATTCTGTTTGATTTTCAAAGATATGCTACCCTCAAAGTCAATTAATATATCAATATCCCCTAAAAAACTTATTAATAATCCAATTTCAATGATTTAAAAAAAAAATGGCCAGTAATACCATTAAAGGGCGGGGAAAAATTTTCCCGCCACATCATATTTTTGTTTGTGTTGTGTATTTGTATCTTTTCAATTTTACTCGACCCGGTTACCCGCTTGAATATCAAAAGAAGAGCAGCAAAAGCCGAATAAGGCTTCGACTCATTCAAAACATGCATGAGTCTAACTAACTCTGAGTTGCCTCGTTTATACACTGAGTCAATTCGACCATTAGTCCTAATTTTTAATCTTAGAGCAGATGTTGGAGTGAGTTGTGTAAGGTCATGACCATTTGGCTTTTGGTGGACTTGGTTTGAATTTTGTTATCGTGCATTGATATATTTTTACACTGTGAACCATGCACATAATTTTGCTCTCATAATTTACTCAATACTAATAAAAAGTCAATTTCAATAAATACAAGTTAATTTTATGTTATTTTTCAAGTTATGAAGTTTAAATTTTCAATAACCTCTTAATTTTTTATTAAATACTAGATGATTAAATGGAATATATTTTTTACTTATAAGAATCGATCTGGTTGAACAAGACAATTCAATCACTTTAAAATAATAATAATTTAAAATTTCATCAAAAATATTTAAAATTTATTTAAAAATAGAAAAAAATATCACATTTACAAAAAAATAAAAGACAAAAAGAATCAAAGTAGATTTTCATTACTCTTTGATTTATTATCCTTTCTTATCGATTCAAAATGATTCTGATTTTTCATTTATCTTAATCGACTAAATTGATCGGACCATTGATTTCAAGTTCAAGTAGTTCAATCGGTTAGTTTACTTTGATTCTGACAACAATGTTTATTTTACTTATTATATAAAATGAAATTTTTAATGAATTATATCAAGCAAATTTCAGCAATTAAAAGTTTATAATAAAAATATAACATGAGGGAAGTATAAAAGTACAAATTTTATTCCATTAAAAATAAAATTTATTTATTTTCACTTACTTAAAATCAATTTAAAAAAGTTAAATATTATAAATTTAAAAATACAAATAGAGAGTATTATAAAGCTCATATAACATGATTACAAGCTCAATAAATCATAACTGTGAGGATGTCCGCACAAAATATCCCCCCGTATAAAATCTGGTGCAGAAAAAAAATCATTAAATTTCACGGCCCAACTCGGACGAGTTCAAATCGATAACTCAAAAAAAAAAAAAAAACCGAGCCCGCCACTCCTCACTTTTCACTTTTCTCACGCGCGATAAAAGAGGCCGTTGTTCACTGCTATTAGGACTCCCTATCTCTCTATCTTTCTCTCTAATCTCTAGAATCTCAGAAGACAATTTCAATGGCGGTTATCAAAAAACCCTAACCAGGTATCTCTCCATAGTTCTTCCTCCATAATTATTTTTTATTAAAAATTACTCTGATTTTATTTCTCCTATTTTTTTATCATTTAAAAAAATTGATTTATTCAATATTTGTTTAGAATTTCTTCTAAAGGACCTCTGCGAGCCATAGATCACTAAAAATCAGAAAAAAAAAGAGAGGCGACATCAGGCTCTGGACATAAAAGGAATTTTTTGGAAACCCTAGGGGGTTGTTTGGAAACTAGGTTTATCAAATCCAGGGGTCGATTCGATCTGTTATCGGGTCGGTCGGTCAATGGAGGTTATCGTAAAACGGCCTAGAGGTAGGCCGAGGAAACGTAGGCGACCAGAAGAAGAAAATGAAAGTGCTGTTGCTGATACGAAATTTAATAATTCGAAAGCTAAAAAACGGGTGTTGGAGACAAGATCCATGGCCTTTTTAGGTCGATACGTGTTGAAAGAATTTGGGGGAAGTGTATTTTTAGGGAAGATTGTTTCCTATGACACTGGATTGTATAGAGTAGACTATGAGGATGGTGATTTTGAGGATCTGGAGAGTGGGGAACTTCGAGAGTTGGTTTTGGAAGATTCATATTTCGATGATGATTTGAGTAGGAGAAAAGTTAGGTTAGATGAATTAGTGTTAAACAGGATTGTAAAGGAGAGTAAATTGGAGGAGGAAAAGAAGAAAGCGGAAGTTTTAAAAAATGAGGCTGATGGCGTGGAAAGTTTGGCTGTTAGTGAGATGATGGTCGAGAATGATGGAGAGCAAGAGGATGATGCAGATTCTTCAAGTGATTCCTGTGAGCATGCACACGATAGGGGGTTGTCTTTGGAGTCTGAGATTCCTCTTATTCCACCACCTTTGTTGCCTCCTGGTTCAGGAACAATTGGTGTGCCAGAGGAGTGCGTTTCAAATCTATTTTCTGTGTATGGTTTTCTTAGGTCCTTCAGCATAATATTGTTTTTGAGCCCGTTTGGATTGGATGATTTTGTGGGGTCATTAAATTGCTGTGAACCAAACCCTTTGCTTGATGCTGTTCATGTTGCTTTGATGCGAGCATTGAGTTGTCATCTTGAAACAATCTCTTCAGAAGGCTCAGAGCTTGCATCAAAATGCTTGAGGTATGTATATCCATTTTCACACATCATAGATAGTTAGGCATTAGTATATTGTTTTAAAGGTTTGATGGATTTTTTTCTGGGATGCTCCATGAAAAATATGGTTCTCACCACAACCTACCATACTATTATCTTTTCTTGCTAAAAATGCAAGATAGTACTTAGCTCTTAAAAATTTAAAGAAAACTAACACTTGTTCCAATCCTCCGTGAGTTTATGTGTGCTTTATGGTGACTAAAAGTACCAAGTCATTTTAATGATGCAATTGATGCCCCCCACCCCTTCAAAAAAAATTATGGTTGATTAGCTACGATCTCTCCTTGAAAAGAAATTTGTGTGGTTTATGGGTGACTAGAAGTGCCAGGTAATTGCATGATACAGTTAATGCACTTTTTCCTACCAACCGAGTGACTTTGATCTCTCTTTGGAGCAGAACATATGTTTGGGTTCAAACTTCCCGGGCAGCATAATACCTTCTGCTGATTACCAGAAAAGAAAAAAAATAATTGTTCTCACTTTGGTCATGAATATAAATTCATAATAATTATAATTGTTACATTCTTTATCTGCAGGTGTCTTGATTGGAGCTTGCTCGATACACTGACTTGGCCTGCTTATCTGGTCCAATATTTTGTGATAATGGGATATGCAAGAGGACCCGAGTGGGAAGGATTTTATGAAGATGTTGCTGAGAGAGAGTACTATTCCTTATATGTGGTCAGAAAGCTGATGATTCTACAAATTCTATGTGATGATGTATTAGATTATGCAGAGGTGAGAGCTGAAATTGACATGCGAGAGGCAATGGAAATAGGAGTAGATCTTGATACTGTTGTGACTGATTCTCTTGAAAAAGGACCTAGAAAGTTCCATCCTATACATTTTAAAACTTCAGCATGCAAGGGAAAGGAGGCAATGGAGATTAATGCAGAAAGTCATGGGGTCAAGTCATCTTCTAGGACATGTTCTTTGGGTTTGAGAGGTACTGGGGGGACTGCTGCTGTTGATACTGATGTAGACGGAAATAGTGATGAGTGCCGTCTTTGTGGCATGGATGGGACATTGCTTTGCTGTGATGGGTGTCCATCTGCCTATCATACAAGATGTATAGGTGTCGTCAAAATGCATATACCTGAAGGGCCCTGGTATTGTCCTGAATGTGTTATTGATAAAATGGGACCAGCAATTGCATTAAAGACCTCGCTTAGAGGAGCAGAACTTTTTGGTGTTGATTTGTATGGTCAAGTCTTCTTGGGTACTTGTAACCACTTGCTAGTGTAAGCTTTTAAACCTGTTTCTTATTTTATGCTAGTAACAATTACTGTTTGTCAGTTCAATCTCCTGATTTTTTTTCTATTATTTAAATGTCTCATCATTTGAAGAGAGTTTCACTATGTGAAGTTGTTTGTCCATTTTTCTACTGCCTTTGACTTGTTGCTTGGTGTGCTAAGTTGCCAATATGCATGACATTGATGCCTCATTTTTTTTCTTTGGTTAGCTTTCCAATCTGTTCTAAATTTCTGATTACAATTTTAAAATTAATAATTGCAGGCTGAAGGCTTCCCGTGATACTGAATCATATGTCAGATACTACAATCTGAATGACATTCCCAGAGTCCTCCAGGTGCTTTCTTCATCCGTTGAACATAAAACATTATACTTTGATATATGCAAAGCAATTATACGCTATTGGAATGTCCCAGAAAATATTTTTTCTCCACTTGAAATGGGCGGCAATGTAGCAAATGTGAAGGAAGATGCAAAATTTTCTACTGGATCACCTCTGCCTTTTGGAAAGGAAAGTCATAAAGCTTTGGGTTCAGTTGATGTTGAGAATGCAAGCAGCTTCAGTGGAAGCAATGTTGGAGTTTCATGTCCGGATGCTTCTATGCTTGCAATGAACCAAACTGACCTCACTTGCTCTCTTAGCAATGGTGGGGCAATGGGAGGGAAGGATCATCCTCCAATGAATAAGAAGCCATCTGAGCAGATTTATATTGACTCTGCTATGTCTGCTGCTTCAGTTAGCCAGCAAACTGCCTCTGATGTAACCCACCAAAGCTTAGTTGACAGATCGAATGTCATAGATCATGCGTCATGTGCCTCAGGAAACAGTAGTAACAGTTATGGTGGAGCAGCAAATAGTGTCCATTTTCAAGCAAATATGTTTTGCCAGAACCAGAGCAAAGTGGGCAATCATGTGGGTTTTGGAAGGGATGCAAGAAATTCTGCAGTTGATTATCAATATATGGGAATTTCTTTTAAACCACATGCTTATGTAAATCACTATAACCATGGGCATTTTGCTGCTACTGCAGCTGCAAAGCTGGCTGTTCTTTCATCAGAGGAAACTCAGGTTTCTGAGGTAAACAGATCAGGCAGTGCCAGGAAAGTTACATCTGCTAGTAGCATTTTGCTGCAAGTTAAAGCTTTCTCATTAGCAGCCTCACGGTTTTTCTGGCCAAGTGCTGAGAAGAAGTTGTTGGATATCCCAAGGGAAAGGTGTGGCTGGTGTCATTCTTGTAAGGTCCCAGGTTTAAGCAAGAGGGGATGCATGTTGAATTCTGCTGTCTCCACTGCCACCAAAAGTGCCAATAAGATCCTTGGTGGCCTTCCTTCTTTAAAGAATGGAGAGGGTAGTCTTCCTAGCATTGTGACATATATTTTATACATGGAAGAGACTTTACGTGGTCTTGTAGCTGGCTCCTTCTTAAACCCAGATTATAGGAAACAATGGCGTAGAAAAGTAGAAGAAGCTTCAACCTGTAGAGCAATAAAAGTCCTCTTGCTTGATGTGAGTTTTACATATTAACACTCTTGCTTGATGTGAGTTTTACATATTTGTTAATTCTCTCCATGCTACTCTGTTAAAATCACCTTAACCTTATCCCCCCCTAGTCAAGGTTTCCTGGCATACTGTCAACCAGGAACCGAAGAACATGTTATCTTTAACTAATTTTTATTTGCAATCACTGTGTGCTATAAAATTTTGGATTAATTTTGGACTTAATTGATGTGGAAGGTTTGAGTTTGTTAATTTTCCATTGTGTATTATTAATTTTATCTTATTTTTTAACTAAATCTTAGTCAGATCTTACTAATTTTCATGTTGGCTTACTAGGTTATTGGGGTGATGATAGATTTTCCTATTTTATCATTAATTTCTTCTTTGCTCATGCTTTTTTCATCCCTGGTCTAGTCTGTCCTCACTCTTGTTCGCTTTTCAACTACTAATAATTTAAGGTCACTTGATTATTTTGCTTTCTCTTCCCTGCTCACATTTTTTCTGAACTAATCTTTAGTTGATAAACCATTTATATAAAAAAATTTCTTGCGAAAATATATATAGTTTGGTTAAAAGGTCCATGCAAACCCATGTGAACTTGTAACATGAAATTTGATGAGAAGCCATGAGCTTGTATGACTGATTGCTCTTGGTAGATGTGGTTTTTGGTTTCTGATGTAGTAGATGATATGCATCATCAACATCTATATATTCTCTATATTTTGGTTGATTTGGCTTTTGGTTTACATTTTCAGCTTGAGGAGAACATTTCTCTTAATGCTCTTTCTTTGGACTGGGTCAAGCTAATGGATGATTGGTTAGTAGATTCTTCTGTGATTCAAAGCACTTCATCCACTGTGGGATTCCCTCTAAAGCGTGGGCCAGGTGGAAGGCGGCGTAGGAAGCAGTCTGTTGCTTCTGAAGTTACAGCTGACGACTGTGATGGTAAAAGTATTGACTGGTGGCGTGGAGGGAAGTTGTCAACCCATGTGTTCCAGAAAGCAATTTTGCCTGCCTCAATGGTTAGAAAAGCTGCACAACAAGGTATCTTTGTTCTCTATGAAAAAAGAAATCTAATTTGCTTTCTTTATAATAGTAAATTGGTGAAAATAAATAAAGTAACTAGAGTTATGATTTTGTGACTTATTAGGTGGGGTGAGAAAGATTTCTGGTATTAATTATGTTGATGATTTTGAGATTCCTAAAAGAAGCAGACAATTAATTTGGAGAGCTGCAGTAGAAAGGAGTAAGAATGCAGCGCAGCTTGCACTTCAGGTTTGTCATTAAACTACATTTGAATGAACCATTCATGTAACCCTTTTTCCAACAGTGCACTGGGTTGTGAGGAAGTTAACAAAATTTTAATTGCACTTTGGTTCAGGTTAGATACCTAGATCTTCATGTGAGATGGAATGATCTTGTTCGTCCTGAGCATAACATCTCAGATGGAAAAGGTTCAGAGACAGAAGCGTATGTTTTTAGAAATGCAATTATATGTGATAAAAAAACTGTAGAAAGCAAGCTCCAATATGGAGTTGCTTTTGGAAATCAAAAGCACCTTCCTTCACGTGTCATGAAGAATGTAGTTGACATCGAAAAAATTGATGATGAAAAGGAGAAATATTGGTTTCATGTAACATACATTCCTTTATATTTGATCAAAGAATATGAAGAAAGAACGAGTGTTTCTGCTTTTCCACCAGTTAAGAAGCCTTTAAGTGAGTTATCTGAGTTACAAAGAAGGCAGTTGAAAGCTTCCCGTAGGAATATATTTGCATATCTGATATCTAAAAGAGATAAATCAGAGAAGTGTTCTTGTGCTTCTTGTCAAATGGATGTTTTATTGAGGTAATCTTCTTATATGGTTGTCGAATACATATATTTTTATTTTGAAATTCCTATTTTCTCCACCTCCTTGCTCTAATCTTATTTATCTTTTCTGTTGTGCAATCATCAGGAATGCAGTCAAATGTGGCACATGCCAAGGTATGCTAACCACTCTAGACTCTCATTCTAAATTATACTTTATTTGCCAATTTTGTCTTAGGGGTCCCTGAACTAATCTCTTCTAATGTTCTTCAGCATCTGTATATCAGACTTATGTTCTAATTTCACGTGTTCTCAATAGACCGCCTGTCTAATGTATAATCCAGTTGTTTTGCTTAGTGTTTTTGCAATTAAGTATTAAACTTATAAATTTAAAAAAAGGCGAGCCTTCTGTTATAGGTGATCAAGGAGAGAGGTCAAGCTAGGGTAGGGCCTCTCCATTATTTATGGGTCTTCATTTGTTTGTGAATTTTTAGTAGACTCTTGATATTTCCATTCCATTTTCCTTTTTCAATGCTTATGAGAGGAAGTTTGTGATTCACATGTTTGTGGGGGATAATCTGCCTTGCACTTCTTGGTTTTGATTTACATTTTCCTTGCAAGGAGAATTCCTGTAATGTTGCAGTCTGGAAGTTGATCATCCTGTTTAATAATTTTGATTGGTTTTTTTACTCCAAAATATTTTCAAGAATTGCATGATTAATTACTCTAAATAGAAATGTTAGAAGAAAGTTTTGATTTTGGTAGTTTTGAGCCGGGGAAACTTGATCCTATGTTCTGACAAAGTGAATTTGTTCCTAGAAAAACTTAGATTCAGGGGAGAACTATCAATATCAGATCATTAGCGCCCTTGTGGAAAGCTGTTTTATTATTAATAATTTATCTTTTCATTACTTGTTCTTGTCTGGGCCTAAAGTGGTAATCGTGAATCTTGACTCTTATTTAGTCAACTGGATAGCTATACAAACTCATTTATTTCCTGTGAGATTATTATTTCTTTTAAACATGAAAACATGTGAGATACAGCCACTTTAGTAATATACCAAAATTATTGAAACAAAAAATTTACCCACCAGGAGCTTTTTCTCTGTGGGATTGTTTATTTTTGTTGTTGCGGAGTTTGGTTTGAATGTCCATCTAATTTTTGCTTTGTCAATTTGTGATCAGGTTATTGTCATCAGGGCTGTACTTTAAGCTCAACAGTTATGAATGGGAAAGTTGAGTGCTTGATCATTTGTAAGGAGTGTTACAATGCCAGAGTTCTTGCTCGAAATGAAATCAATACTAAGTCTCCTACCACTCTATTGCCCTTGCAAGGACAAGACTGTCGCAGTGCACCAGCAGTCTCCAAAGGCATGCCGGTTAAAAGTTCTACTCAACCCATGAAACTGTCCTCTATCAGAAGCAAGGAGAATTCTGTCAAAATTCAGGAAAGAAGTTCTGATACAAAGCAATCTGCTTCTCATTCTCGATTAGCATCGAAGCGAAGTAAGTTGTGTAACTGGGGTGTCATATGGAGGAAAAGGAACAGTGATGAAACTGGAATCGACTTCAGGCGGGCAAACATACTCACAAGGGGTGTTTCAGATAACCACTTTTTGAAGCCTAAATGCGAGCTGTGTAGACAACCCTATAATTCTGATCTGATGTATATTCACTGTGAAACTTGCAGAAGTATGCTACTGATCTTTATTGTCATTTCCTCCTTTAAAAATTATTTTGATCTTTTAGGTCATGATGCATATCTGTAATTTTTTTCAGAGTGGTACCATGCTGATGCTGTTGAACTTGAGGAGTCGAGGATTTCTGATGTGGTTGGGTTCAAATGTTGCAAGTGTCGGAGGATAAGAGGACCTGAGTGTCCTTTCATGGGCCCTGAACTTAGAGAGCAAAAGCGCAAGAAACGGTTTGGGAAGTTGCAGAAACAAGGACAAGGAAGTATAGCATTGGACTCTGATCTTGGAACTATTTCGGACATTAAAGTGTGTAGTCCTGTCACTCCAATAATTTCTACAGAGGATGAGCTTGTATATGTTAATGATCCTGATGTTTTCTCCCTTTCCAAAGTTGAGCAAATAACGGAGAACATTCCAGAAGCGGATATTGAGTTGAATACTGCTTCTGCCCCTGGGCCACAAAAGTTACCAGTCAGAAGGCATATAAAGCGGGAAGGGGAGGTGGATGGTTTTGCAGGGGGTGATGTTGAACATGTCGAGTTGTCGACATATCCTGAACCTAATGATTTTGCAGTGCCCAAGGGGGATTCAGCTATTCCGTTTGCAGAATGGGATGTTCCTGGGAATGGGGGTCCTGAAGGTGAGCTGATATTTGATTATGAAAATCTCAACTATGAGGATATGGAGTTTGAACCACAGACGTATTTCTCATTTACGGAGCTGCTAGCATCTGATGATGGAACTGATGGAACGGCAAAGGATGTTGATAATCAAGTGGAGGCTGATGTGACTGCACTTCATTGTCATGTGTGTCTATTGAATGATCCTGCACCTGAACTCTATTGTGATGTATGTGGGTTTTTGATGCACAATCATTGTTCTCCTTGGGAAGAGTCGTCATCTTCAGATAGCAACTGGAGATGTGGCCGATGCCGAGAATGGCGGTAGTTAGCCTGATGTTTTTTAAGTTTTGAGATTTGTCCTCTGTATTTTGTTGGTCTAAATTTTTAGAAGAGGGGAGGCAAAGCTAGGCACAGCCTACAGGTGACACCTGTATTATGGAGGTGATGGATGCATTGGGAGGAAGAATCCTTGTGCCCATTGCTGTGCCATCTTTCTGAGGCGAAGGTTTTGCAGTTGCGTTTTGGTTGAGACTCTCCTCTGATTTGATCAGTCTGTGATTTTTTTTTAAAAGAAAAGAAAAAAAAAAAAGAGTTTACAATGGTTTTGAGGAGGAAGCTACGATGATGGAACGAATTTGGATATGAATGGTAGGGAAGGTTTAGATGTTTACGTAGAAGAGCTTGAAAGATAAGCAAATGCCTTTTTTTTGGTGCTGCTTATCAGATTGGCATTATTTTTGTATAAATTTAAAAAAGAAAACCCAAGTAATTCCCTAATTTTAAACATGTTAACTACAAATTAAACAGAGCTTAATAGTTCTTTCTGTTTCTTCTTCTATTATTAGTATTTCTTCAATGTTTGTACGGTAACGGCGCCGTTGGAATTTAGAAATAAATGAAATTCAGCAGTATCAAAGTGTAACAAAATTTAATAATGACTCCCTTGACATCTTTACATTGGGAAATTGAGTGTAGTTCATTTACACCATCGTTTCATATCATAATACATGGATGCTACTTTGTACGTTGATAAATCAAAATTTGATCCAGCTCCAATTTTTCAATTGACCATTACGTCAAGGTATCAACCATATAATTCTAAACAAATGTAAATTTCAAATTCTAACACCTACTTTTACTTCAAATTACTGTCCTTTTTATTTTTATTACATCACTATAAACTAATTACTTTTTATTTCAAATATATTGTTTTAGTAAAAATAATCAACTTTTAATGATATTGACAATTGCACCTAAACTTTAAAATCCAAAAAGTAAAAGAAAGTTTTAAAACATATATTAACGAAAAAAAAAAAACAAATTTGTCCCTTAGACCCTCGTAGTTCCAAAAGCTTAGTTTGTACTTAGGCCATTTACTATTATCTCCAAGATTATATGAGAGGCTTGACATAACAAGGCACACCAAATGCTAATGGAATGGCAAAATCTTGGTAATGTATACAATTACTAAATTCGAATTATTAATAAAAAATAAAGAGAATTCTGATGAATTCTAAACTTTCTTCCGGAAAATTTGACATGTGAGAATAATTTCAACATAATTGAAATTATTATCACATGCACAGACCAAAAACTGAAAATGGAAAAAAGAAGAATATTATATATAAAAATAAAAACAACATATATCATCAAATTTCGCATGTTTGTTCTTTTGTTACCGCTATATGCTATTTTTTTTTAAAATTTTATTAACTTCTAATGGTACATGCATTTGCATGCTGTTTTATACATCTAATTTTTTTAGTTAATTTTTAAATAATACATTTTTACTTTTATAATACATTTTTATTTCATTACTGGAATTGTTAAATATAATTAAAATGTATTAATTTATTTAAAAATTCAATATAATAAACAAAAATTTTCAATAACATATCAAAAGATTAATATTTTGTAGGACAATAAAATTTTTAATAATATTAAAAAAATTCAAATCATAGTTAAAACATTTGTACAAATTTCTATATACAATATAATTTTTACTTCATGTAATTATTATTTTAAATAATAATTAATACATGTTATTAAAATATATTAATTATTTTGATAATTCAAATATAATATTAATAAAAAAATTTATTATTAAAGTATTTGCATAAATAATAAAAAATAACTATATTGTAAAATAAATTCTTCGTTATTCAAATTTTTTCGTTATGATCAATAAATTGAAAATAATAATTTATAATTAAATGTAAAAAAATAGTGTCATGTAATAAAAACTACTTTAATATAAAAACTTTTTCATGTCAACTTTACTGCAATATAATTATTTAACTAAAATCTTTTAAATAATAATTGTAAATTAAATTTTAATTATTACTTCTATTAAACTATAATTATTTTTAAATATATGATAATTAATCCCAAATATTTCTAAATTAAATATTATAATTAATTTTAAATACCGATTCAATAATATAATGAAAAAAAAATACTCTCAATGGATTCAAAAAAATTTTCAAACTCGTCCTTTTATATATATGTTATAGATTCAAAAATATACCGGGTTTAACAAACCATTACATTGTTACAACTGATCCTACTTCATGCCATATCATACACGTAAAACGACACCGTACTAGATAGAGAAACCCAATCTGGTATGCTGAGAAGAAATAGGAAAACGGATAAAAAAAAATTGGAAAAAAAATACTCTCACCATAGATGTGCAGAAAGAATAACAAAATACCCGACCAACCCTTCTTTCACTAAGCCGACAAACATAATTAAGCTCCTCCGTGATCCGGCGAGCCCTTGCATCATGAAATTTTCCATATGTGTGAGGGGCAAATGCCAAATGGGTGGCCGGCAGAGTATAAAAACCAAGGTTTCTAAGTGTATACTGAACAAATCTTCCATTTTCACGACAGCAAACCAGCTAGTAGAGCTGCAGGATCATTCGGTGGTATTTGTGGGGTCGCTTGAGCTGCGGGAGGTGGTGCTGGTGCTGGTGACTGAGGAGCAGTAGGAATGCTAATCAATTGTTCCTTGATGAATTCCTTCAACCTGCAGATGGAATATGAGAAAAATCTGCCAACACCAAGGTTTTGAACTTAACATGTTCGTGTGAAGTTTTAGGTGCATACTCGAATGTTAATGTAGGATCGCCTGAAGCAAGTGTCATTCGCAACTGGGTTCTGTCTGCAGGATCTGTTTCAATTCTGATCTGAAAATATTACACAAAAAAAAAAAAGCTGTAACAACTGACCTTCCCACATTCTAATGGACCAGAAGCTCATGGATAATTTAACCACACTTAAAAGGGCAAGTTATAGGACTTATATTTCTCTACATACGAAATTTAATGAGGATAAAGAAATGAGCAAGGGCTGAAGGACAGGTAATTTTGGAACAAATTCAGCACCTTTTAAAACCAGAATATTATAAGCAACACAAACCATACAATTCAAATTTACCACCAGTTTCACCCTTATAATAAAACAGCCATGTAGATTGAACAGAATATATTTCTTACCAAACATAGCATGGCATGCGTACTCTCCGAGTAGAAGGTTGTGCTTGCAACTAGATTATTAGGATTTGGATCCTGGAAAAAGCATAAAGGAAAAAATAATGGTAAAACAAAGCCACTATAAACGATAGAAGGGGTTATTCAGATGAAAGGACTTACAAGCCCAGGACAAATCATTAACCGGAAACTGTTGAGTAGATTTGCCATTTCTGGAAGAGGCATGGGTCTTACACCTCTAACCTGCGCAATTTGGAGCAAATAGATAAGTCAGGGAGCCCAGCAGCGGAAATAAACTAGTCTGTAAATAATAATATGAACTAGCATAGACAGAACAAGGTTCATTATATGATGGCTGTTTACAGTAACATGCAGGTGTAGGTTGGGTGTCCACATATTGCACACTCCAATAGCAACAAAAGAAAAAGATGGCACTAGCAACCCACTTATAACAAAGCATGCTTAAGGCTAAAGGATGAACACAATCTTTCTCTCCCTTCCCCAACCAATAAAAAAGACATGAAAAACAGGAGGTATACATACCACTTCTTGAAGCTTCAATGGAGGTCCTGAAAGTGATCTCCATTGAGGGAAAAACTCCTCAGCAGGCACCGGAATAGGCTGAAGAAATTTATTCAACACAGCAGGAAGGCGAAGCTTCACATTAACCTGTAAAAGGTAATAATAAGTTACCTCGTAAATATTAACCAGCTCCTTCTGGTCTAGAAGTACATAATAGATAAATTATTAGAAAGTACCATATTGGTCCCAAACTTGTAGGAGAAGTCAAGAACAGCTACATCCCGGCTTGGCTGAAGATTTACAACCTCAAGTGGGCATTGCACCTATAGAAACAATGAAAAAAACACTACATCCTCAGTTCTTCAAAAGTATGAAATGGAAAAGGAAGAAAAAAAAAAGCATCAATAACCATTAACCAGCAACTAGTTACAAGCAGAATGGTTCCTTTTCACCTGTGCTCGAGGAGGTATAATGTCAGGCACTAATGAAAGCTCCATCTTCAGATGAGCAGGGGGCAACATTAGAGCCTGGACTGAAACAAGAGGAGCTGTATTCTTGTTTCCCAAGAAAAGAACAAGACGTCCATGATGAGCTCGCCACTCTGCTTTAATGCCAATCTGAAGTAATGTTTAGTGAGAAAATCAGCAACAAAATTTTGGAAGCTTTTACCAACTTGAAAACCAAAATATATCCTAGAGTAACCTAAGGAAATAATACAAATAAGCAGATAACAGAAACTATGGAATATGAAAAGTAAGAGTTCATACCTGAATGTAAGGATCCTCATATAGAACACCACTATCTTTCAGGCATAAAGCATGGAATCTTTCAGCAATATTTCCTATCGGCTGCAGATGCAAGTAATGAGACCAAATGGTAAAACTTATAATACACTTTGAATCATCTTGCAATAACGGCTCAACTTTTTAGTTTCCGTTAGGAAAATATCTGTTGCACGTTGCAGATACAGTAACAAGTACAGTGAACTTAAAGCAAAGGAATTGGAAATATAAATGCTCTGTACAATGACTTGAGGATATGTGAAAAAAGGGTGTTATAATCATACAATAAAGAAACTGCAAACAGACAGATAATGACCACCGGAAGAACTTTTTCTAAGGTGGCAGACAACAATATAAGTCCCTAACCTCATCTTCTCAAGAAGCCAAGAAAATGAAACCCTTTACTTTTATATTGGATAAAAGAGGATAACAGAGAAAGCTGTAACCCAGCACAAAATTCAGCCAGCTAGAGAAAAGGTAAGGAAAGGAATCATCAAAACTGCAGCACAATTTTTGAAGTAGTGGGTTCGAGGGATGCTATTGAGGTGGGATCACATAAAATTTCCCAGCCCTTTTACGCAACAAGAGTGGAACACAATTAGATCAACTTTCTTCAATGTTGAAAATAAAGCACATAAAGGTTCCATTCTGATTTTTGAACTAGGAAGAAGGGGTATGGGTAAACATTATAAGAGAATGCGGTACCTGAACTGTATTTCTCGGCTCTTCGACAGGCACTATGGCTGAACCATCAACTGCCTCTGGACCACCTTCCAATCCAGAGACTGCATTGTGCTCAGATTGGACAGTAGCACCAGGAGGGCCTTCAATGGCAAGTGGGCCCAAAAGATCACCTAGGAGGTCTGCTGAAGGATGTTGAGGATCTACTTTGGTTAAAGAACCATTTTGTTGAGACAAGGCTTGGTCTGTTGAAGTATGATCCTGCCAAGATAAATCAAATATATTATTAGTCCAAATTAGATTTAAAACAAAAGCTACAAACATATATGTATGTATATATAAAAAACCTAAAAAACAAGTAGCCACTAGGATTCCAAAAGATCTAACCTCAGTAGTAATCATGCTGGGCACCATCGCAAGACTAAGCGGGCCAACAGGAACTGGTGATGTTGCCCCATTAGCAGGGGGTTGGTCAGTTACAACTAAAGCATTCGATGGTTGCTGTTGAGCACGTAATTTGATAGCACTTTGCTCTGCAGTGTCAGCCTCAGAATATTCTGCCCTTTTGATCAATGAAGACTGTAAATTGAGCAGATGAACATGGTTAACCATCACTTGAATCAAGACCATATATGTACCACCTCCAACTGAGCAGACGACTCTAAACAAATACTGCAAAGTACACACACCTTACGCTCAGGAAATTTAGGCATCTCAGCCAATATATCCATCAGAGCAGCACCTTTCTGACACAACGCAAAATATTCAACAGCTCGTTGTTGTATCTCCGCATCAATGCAACTCTCATATCTGAGATAACAAATAAAAACATTGCATTAAACAATTTTAAAATTTCAAACAGATTATAGATGGTATATTAACCAATGTAAAGAAAAACATATAAATATAAAATCTCACTTATTGAATATTGCCCAAATCTGACTTTGCAGCTCTTGATCTGGGGGCTGAGTGTGCATCAAAATCTTTGCATAAGCTGATAAAAGAATAGGGATGGTAGTAGTCCTGAAACACATCCGTTATAAGATACTAAAATATATGGAAAGCAAATACTGCCCAAACAGAGAGAATCATGGTTTAAAGGTTCTTACGATACTGTAGGAAGCTTTTCATGTAGGATACCAAAGATTTCTTTTGGACTACATCCAGGCCGTCTAGCTAATAGGTGGCTGTATTCTCCAAGTATGTAAGCACTGACCTGATACATATAAATCCCAAAATGAACTTTTATATCTCTATCCCTGAAATATATATGTGCGTATATATTAGTAATATTAAGTGCTAAATAATATCAACTTAAAAGATGAACACACACAAAAAAGAAATGAGACTGAATTTAGTTAATAACAAACAAGAGAAAAGGGCAGCCATACTCAAATGCAGCATGGTGCACAGTCTGGTCCACTATACATCAATTCAGTTTAAAAAGCAAATCCCTAATTTAGCTTCAAAAAGGTAAGCTGTCACATAAATACCAGTCTTAACGGGCAAAGATCTCTAATACAATCAAATATGCTTTTCCTACTGCCCAAGGACAGATAAACCAAACCATAGAAGCTAATATTTTACTGCAATTTTGAAAAAGAAAATAGTATAAAGTGCTTAAACCATTCACATGGATCATACACCATACTTTCCAAGTCCACACAGCTCATCTGGAAAAAAGGAAATACAAATTATACAGACCTTGACCATGGTCTCATGTACAGCAGGCTTTTCAAGATACTCTTTCACCTTTGCAGCTGCATAAGGCTGGTCATAAGCATAAAAGTCTCAGCCCAGAAACCATCAAAGAAAAAAATATTCTGTTATAAAAATATAGAAGTAAATCTGTGACAGGCTTTTTGATCACCTGTAGGTCATCATTGTTGGTAACAAACTGCACAACACGGAACCATATATCATCGCTAATAAAATCTCCTGCCTTGTCAATCAATTGAAGGATAACATCCACATACCTGCAAGATTTAGGCAGGCTAGTCAATTTGACAAGGAATACAAGCAATCATATGATGAAGTAAATGTACACAATAGAAAAGATAATACTGGGGTATAAAAGTTCTGCTCATAAGAATATCTGTTAATATCCAGCTTTCACCCTACATGCTTACCATGACAGATCAGGAGCAAACTTCTCAGCAAGAATGGCAGCCTTAAGTGACAATTCCTCACGCATTGTGAAATCAGCCGAGCTGAGATACTGGTAAATAGATGAAAGTCGGTAACATTCTCATCTTTATGCCTTAGCATTTGAATAGTTAGAGGAAAATAAAACATCAAAGGGACTATTCAAAGTAAAAAAAAAAAAAAAGTTCACGTTTATGACTACGGTACCTGCAATAATTCTTCAACAATGTCCTTTGCATTTGTTACATCACACATTCCATAAAGCAAATCAAGAGCACGCCTACGGATACTGGAAATCCCATACTGGCGTTAGTCAACAAAAATGTATCTTAAGAGCATACAATTCAAAGCATAAATAATTTAATTTATATACCAGAAGTTATTACTACTTACAGTTGCCATTTAATATAATATGCCAATAGTCAAAGGTTTAGTTATAGAGTATGTTACTCAGACATGCGTGTGCGTGTCAGACATCCATATCTTTATGACACGGATATGCTCATTTTTTTGTATGTTCTGCCATGTATTTGGAGGGTCCTCAAAAGGTCATGTTGCCATACCTATGTCCTAATATGCATTGGATACAGGTACTTCAAGGAAAATGAAGAGTCGGAGCAACATATAGTACAAATTAAGGTTTAGATTTGAATTAAGTTACTAATTTGCCGTGTCAATTAGTCAGATAAGGAGCTCATTAATAGACAACGATATAAGGTGATTTCAAAACGTTTCAACTGCATAGCAAGGATTTACAAGCACTGCTTATACACTTCGAAATGTCTTACACGGATCAACAATCATGCTACTGTTCCTTCATGGATGAACCGTATTTGTGATCTCCAAGGCAAGAATAGGCATCTTTCTTTTAAACACAAATTGAAATAGACAAATTCCTTAGCAGATGGTTTGGCAAAACCTGTGTTAGTTGGAAAATTGATTTTGTAGCTCCCTTATAATCTTTTTTCTAAGGGATTTTCCCTTGTAACTCACTCTGTCTACAGGTCTTGATTGTATACATCTTGTTCTTTTAAGTATCAATGCAAGTTGCCTTTTAAACACACATACATACCCCCAAAAAGAACACCTCCAAACTCAAAACTGCAAAATCAGAAACTCAACCTGATATCAGGGTCCTTCAATGATGTGATAATCTGCGCCTGATGCCTCTTGATAATCTCTTGCACATCAGTAACCATTAACATCCTAGTCATATTTTCCTGCAACCAAGCAATTTTAAAACTATAAGTAAATCATTAGGTTATATGCATCCACCCTGATATAGCACATGAGCATAATCGCTACTTCAAGAAGAAGATCATTTAGAAGAAAACTAAGGTATTATATTTCTGTAACTTACCAAACCAAGATATCTAATATTTGGTTCACGAACAGCAATGAATTTTCCAAGAAGGGAAACACACTGAGACATCATCTCCTTTTCTGCATCAAGATGCATGACCTGTAACAAGGGCAAAACAAACACAACAGAAAACATGCACGCTAAATTAGAACAGTGACATATGTACATGGTTGTATACCATATGGTGTGCACGCTCTAAGAGGGACCAGCAGAGAGGGTAAATAGTATTAGATTAAATCATTGCAATATGTCAAAAAGAGCCAAGAAAGCAGATAGGTTGCTACTTCAGAACCATTATGTTTTGCTTCCTTATGTGCAGGTGCAGAGTGAGAGGTGTTATCATCATATGAAAGTACTTCTATTACATTCTTACTTATGGGCAGAATAAGTGTATGTATACTGAAAGCAAAATAATGTATAGAAGGGAATGATTGATGATAAATTTTACATGCCAAAACCAGAAATGAGTAGTAAACTCACAAGAGCAAGGGCTTCAAAGAGGACAGCATGTGATGCATTATTCTTATTAACGTTTTTCACAACATCAGTTCCCATTAATATCCTTTGTAAGACCTGAAATAAGTATGCAAAGTTCCATCAGTATCAAAATAATCTTGAAACGTCAAAAGATGAATTCTATGGAAAAGTTAAAACCTCAAACAATGTTCTACGCGTATAAGGATCTTCAATGGTAGGAAAATACTGGAGAGCCCTCATTGTCTTAACCTGTTATAAGAGAAAATAATAAACATCAGATAAGCTTTACCAAAAATGAGTTGATCATTATTAATAACAAATGTCATCCACCCCAAAGAAGAGATAAGAAAAGAAAAAAAGGAAAACTATTCAAAACAGTTACCAAGTAGCCTAGTGAAAACAGTTCTACACTGTAATCAGACCAGACACATAACTTTTTTCCAAGCTTGGCATTGAACTCATAGAATCTGCAGGAGTGAAACAGAAGTACAAACCTGAAGCCAGGGAGATGGGATGCCATAGTAAGTATATTCCTGTGGAATATCTTGGTTCCTTGCAAGGCGCTCCAATGTTTTAACACACTTTGGAAGGCAAGACCAATATGCTTCATGATTATTTGATACCAAAGCAACAAGAAGGCTCATAGAAGATGTCAAAACACCAAGATCACGCTCATCTAGAAGTTGCGCCATCCGATCCGCCCTAAACATAGGGCAATAAAAGAAATTCAGAATAAGCACAACTAGTATCATAAAACAGCCATTTGGGATAAAATTTTTAACATTCTAACATACCAGCCATCAACATTGACAACATCAGGATTTTTTCTATACAATCGCAGCAAACATAATGCAGCTTTTTTTCTTACAAGGGGTCTGCAGCTGCTAGAAAGCTGGAATAACAGATTTTATCAGTAAATTATTTTCTAAAAGAAACATTTGAACTTGACAAGTTTCTGGTTCCTTACAAGTAACTTTTGAACATCAGGTGCCAAAGATTCGGCAAATTCCCTCCCACCAATATTTCCAACCTACAGAGTTAATTTCAGGAAAAGAGTATAATATACAGAAAAAAAAGGATAGAAGTAACCATATGGAAAATATTAGGTGTCTATAAATCAACCCACAAAAGGTAACAAGAGCAATAGTAATAATAAGAAACGTTATTGGAGATCCAGGAACAATGACTTACAATAGAAATTATAAAGTGATGAATAATATTTAGAAAAGCAAATGAAAACTTCTCTTTAGAAAAGAGAAATATGTCATGGACTAAATCCTGCTCTGAACTTTCTGCATGCATCTCAATTAAGTACGTAGTATGATACCTATTTGATGATGTAAATCAGAAATAACTCCTCCCGCATTCTAATTACATGGAACATCAAGAACCTCTAGCAATTTTTAAACCTTACCATGGTTAGTGCAAGGCACTGAAAAGTCTCATTTCGACCAATTATATCATTGCGTACAGTGTTGATTGCTAGTCTCAGAAAATCATGATTTTCATTGAGTAAACATGAAGTCACAATGTATCCGACCTGCAATCAATGATGGGGGGACAAAAGTTAAACAACTGCAGAGAAAATGGAAGCATGCAGAACTAATTATTTTATTAATTATCCAAGCCTCCACAATAAATCCTTTACTTGATTCATACAGCCCCATTAGAGATTCGGATAGAATTATGTGATGGTTATTATACTGCTTCAACAGAAGCAAAACATTCCAGCTTTATTGTTGGAGACACATTGGATGTAACAGTAACTGTTATAAGCATAAAGGAAGACACTTTCATGGTAGGGCAGATTCTGAAAAGTGACACAGGCGAGACATCCCAACATGCCATCTTCTTAGCTCTTTATACACTCAAGTTTTATTTCCTTATTCTCTTTCTTTCTTGGGAAAAAGAGGAAATGATTATAACTACTTTAGGCCTTGGTTATACAACTTTCCCATTTCCTCTTCTTTCAGGCTCTTGAACAGATTGTCATTTCTACAACATGGCTCTACCAGGTCTTTCCCTCCATTTAACATCTCACAAATGTGCTTTTAATCATATTAAAGGGCAAATGAAATGTGGATCTTACCTGCTTTTCTGGATACTTTGGTGCAGATATCAAGGAAACAGCTTCCATATGACCAAAGTCAACGTCATAACCAAGCATGTATATATAAAGCATTTTCCAAACATATTTCTTCTTCTCATATGGAGACAATCCCTGTCAGAATAACATGAAATTTCAATAAAAAACTGCTCACTCAGCTCCTTAAGGCACTAAAAAGACCTTGTCACCAAACAAGGCACTAAAAGGTTCTGTTTAAATGTTTCTAAAGGGAACTGGCAGTGTGATATGGACCCAAATGCGAGGTATGGGACTTGGATCCCACATAGGAAAGTACGGAATTTCCTTGAGGGGCTTAAATGGACCTAGGCTCTACAACCTCAATAGCTTGCTTTCGCAATGTGGTTCTCGAAGGTCCACATCACAGTGTTTTGACAAATTTGGTTCTAGGATTCAAATGTTGCATGAAAGAATGAGGTAAACTCTTCCTATATAAGTTAACAATAAAAATAAAAGAGAAAAAAGAACTTCATATAAGAACCACAAGGCTACTTTCTTAAAGCTGAAGGACAGGCTGACATTCATCAACAGCCCTTAGATAAATAAATATATGGTTTCCTGTAGAAGAGAATAGAACCTATTGTTCTAGCATGTCTAAAGCTGGAGAAAATGCTCAATGTGAAAACAAAACAAATGCAATTTAGATTTCTTACTGAGACTAGAGTTGATTTATATGAACCTTTATGAGAATTAAAGATGAAACTAATAAGATGATGCAAAAATCATGTAAATAAAATTTCCCAACAATCTAAGAGAGTTGTTGGTAATTGGTACACAACTTCTTCCAAAGGAAAAATACAAAATACTGAAAATTTTAATAACTGTCATTGTCAAGAAGAAAATTTTTTTTTTACTATAGTGGCGAGGAAGGGGGGAAAAGGAAACATTAACTAAATTGAGAACCTTAGTCTTTTTCCATTGAACATAGCACATGAAAGAGGAATGTAGCAAAGCCCAAATAAGAACCACATAAAAGTTTGCTCACAGGGTGAGGTTAGGTGAGATAGTGAGAAATACAAACAGTAATGCTAACATCAAAACTAATTGAAGGCTTCAAGGACATCTCCTAACTACAAAAGACAGCCAAATCTATAAATCCAAATAAAAAGATATTTGCAGTTCAAATATGCCAAACGATTGCCAAATTCATCAATTTATGGAAACACATCTTTAAAGGTTATTATCCTCAACAAGGGATATAAATTTAAAATTTAACAACATAGTTCAAATGTTTGGCTTTTTAGACATGGTTTTGTATGAAAATACAATCGATACCATCTTCCTGATCCTCACTGCCAAACTGATCAGAACTGACTCTTCAAAAGGAGTCATGGACCTCATTCAGCAGTCCAATTGAGCAAACTGATTACATCAAACCTATTTAACTGCAACCCTATATAATTTATGCTTTACCAAATGCAACAGGCTCATTCGATTAGAGAACTGCTGTGCTACAGTGTAAAGACAGTGATGCCTACTAACTATGGGACCATAGAAATATACATGTTAGGAGTTCAGTGCCTAAAAGGTTTTTAACTGGAAGATCAAGTTGTGAGAGATTCTCATGATTAGCTAGCAGCATACTTAATAGCATTGAGAAGGTTTTCACTCAAATTAGGCTTCCAAATAATTCTTAAAAGACTATGAGCTTCTATCCACCACATATTCTATCGCTCCATTTGCTTGGTGCTTGGTGCTTTTTGCTATTTTTCCCCATGTTTTCAGTTCATTTTTGTTTTTCCATTTTCACCTTATATTGAAAAAGTGTAGAAAGTAAAAAAGCAAAAACCCCAGTAAAAATGAGCCTATATATATTCCAATACGAACAGTATACGCTTAGTCAGAAGAAATGTGGCAGTAAAAGCTTAAAATGATAGCAGCTTGCTCACTCAAGTAGCCGCCACTACCGTTCTGAAACAATTAAGAACTTTTTTCCTGATAAATTATGAAAAATTTATTTGCTATAAGCTTCTGCTAATAGTCTACCGAAACGGAAAAAGAAATTGATAAGTTTAATGGCGTTGAAATGCATATGTTTTAAATGAAAAAGCTATTCTGGGCATAATAAGGTAGTTTCAATACTTAAAAAATTATAATAAAAAGGAAAATAAATAAGAAAATGATAAACTCCAAAAATAGACTGAATAGCTAAATTAACTTCGACTTCTGCACTAAAACAAAATCTAAGTAGAAAAAGAAAATAAAGTTCACTGATTATTATATTAAATGAATTCAACTGGAAGCATATAGAAAACTTAAAACATAAAATTAAGTCCGGTCATTCTGTAAACATAGACTTCAGAATTAAGAAAGATTTTAAAAAGAATTAGCTTTGAAACCCTAACCTTTTCATTTTTGAAGCGATTACGGACGTTTCCGAGCTCTTTATCGATACGTTGACGTTCTTGCTCTTTGTTCTGGCAATTTCGAATGTCGCTTATGAAAACCGAAAGCCCTCTCATCCCGTGCATTGCCATTCCACTTTATCGACCAGATCCACTTCTTGTTCCCGCTGGATCTGCCTCGCAATTTTCCAGATCGTTTCTCTCTTTTCTATCAACGGCAACGAAGAAACCGATCCGGCATTAAGGAATCGATAATTTCTCGAAGGCGAAAAAAAGGAGGTGAGGCCGAGGAAATAGATTGATCTAAAAGGGAGACGGTGGTTGTGGTGGTGGTGATAGACCAAATTTTGGAACAATAAGCCGTCGGGAAGAGGTGAAGTCTGGAGACGACTTTTATTTAATTTTTGTTCCTTTGTTTTTCTTTTTAATTGATTTTTTGAAATTTATTTATTTATGTTATGTTCTTTAATTAAATATTTAAGTGCATGAATTAATTGATAGATTTGAATAAAAGAAAAAAAAATCCAGTCCAGTTTTGGTTTTGGTTTTCTCTGGTCGGGTCTTCTGGGCTTACTTTTTTTGACATTTTGATTGGATTTTGACTTTTGAAAAAGGCTTACAGCTAAGATAGTGTTTTGGGTTAAAACTTTATTCTTTAGCCTAAACTTTATTTGGTCACTTATATTTATTTATTTATTTTATTTTAGTCAATAATGTTGTTGGAATTTATTATTTCGGTCCCTTATTCGCTAAATCCTAATGGAGTGTTGTATAAAAAGTCTAACAAAATGATGACTCGACTCTTTTTTATGGGCAAATATCTCAAAAATACCAAAAAAAATCAAATTTTACCGGAAAGGACAAGGTTGAAAAATATTGACCGGAAAGGGCAATTTTCCCCAAAATCGCGCTGACGTCAGCACGTTTTTGGGGGAAAAAAGGCCAAAAGCGCTCCCCGGGGGCGCACTTTTGGCCTTTTTTCCCCCAATCACGGTGCTGACGTGGAAAAGAAAATGGGCTATCAAGTGGGAAGAAAATGGCACCAAAATTAGGCACCGAAAGTTGATGTGATGTGAAATTTGGTATGGGATAATTGCAATTTTGATCCCTATTTGAATAGGTACTTTGCAAGATTGATACCTAAACCTCAACTATAAATAGGCCTAACCATTTCTCATTTTCTTCATCCCACAATTTGCCATTCTCTAGTTAAGGCATTGTTCTCTCTCCCTATTTGTAAATTTTCACTTGTATTTTTAGAGTGAAATATATTTGTTAGTGCCCGGAGAGGTAGGCAAAATTTGCCGAACCTCGTTAAAATTCTGGTGTTCATTATTATTTAGTTTTTATATCTTGTGAGTGTGATCGTAGTTATTTATTGTGCTATTAAATTACGATTGAGGGATATTCTGGCTAGGAAAGATCTGGTACTTAAGTGATCCTTGTGATCCACCTCTCTTTTCTGGGAATTGAACTTAGTGTGATTTTTTAGTACAGTAATTATACTCTTTTACACCGTCCACTTGCAATGAGTGAACGTATTAATGCTGTTATTTACTACGATGGTGAAGTGCGTGACACCGGAAATGGTGTTGTTTTATTATCGGAGAACACAGCGCGATTGAGTTTTAATCGGAACATCGATTTGGTAGAACTTCGCAAAAGAATCAGGCGTAAAATATTCGGAACAACGCCAATGAAAGTTCAGTCTATTAAGTATAGATTTTGCGCTTCGGTGGATCCGGTGAGATATGACTCATTCGACATCAAAGGTCCTCGGAGCCTTGAGGCAATGGTGGAGACTCATCTTGCCAGTGGTTCACCCTATATCGAGGTATATGTAGAATTTTCATCTCCAAGTGATCTGGCTGCGACTTTAACATCTAGTATCGTTCGAGGGGAATACACGACCCCAAGTCGACACTCTGTAAGTGGGAGGCAAAACACAGAAGTGCCCGTGTGCGGTGGTAGTATGGAAAACATAACCCCAGCACGACACTCGGTTGGTGGATGGGACATGCATATTCGTCATTCCACGTCGGATGAAAGAAATACGTATTGGGGGACGTCATCAACTTCTAGTGGATGGCAATCCACATACGATTGGGATCGTTACGAGAGATGTTTAAGGAGGGATGATGCATTACCGACGACATCCACCAGTGAGGGGCCCTCGTTTGTTACAGTTTATGAAGGATCGGACGATGAATCCGATGTGGATCCACCTCGGGAGCCAGGGCCTGACGGTGCAGAAGTTGGATTATTTTCTGAACCGGAGCCCGTTCCAATTGTACCTGAAGACGTTGAGGGCGGTTCAGACGAAGAAGAAGAAGATCCGCTATTCAGGGCATACTCACCTCCAGCGCACATGCAAAATGTCGATCTATCTCAAGATGATGCATTGGAGTTTCCTGAACTACCACACCGGACGCGTGACCGTACAAATTCTTTGTTGGATTCGGACCAATTAGAAGTTGGTAACCAGTTTTCCAACAAGAATACTTTTCTTGCTGCATTGAAACAATACAGCATCAGGAACGGGGTTAACTATACTATGGTTAAATCAAAGCTCGATAGGTACGAGGCAAAGTGTGCAGTGCAAGACGGCACATGTTCATGGAAAATCATAGCGTCGTTGAGGAAAAGGACAGGGCTGTGGGAGGTGAAAAAATTCAAAGGTCCGCATACATGTCTTGCCGGTACAGTACCACTATGTGTTCAATGATTTCGAATAACACTAATATTATGTAATGTTGCATTAATTAACGTACTTCATTGACAGGTGTAACACAAGATCATCCGAGGATGGATTCAGACATGTTGGCTGATTTAATAATCCCGACGGTAAAGGCCGATCCCAGAACTACAGTGCCGGCCTTAATTGGCAATATTCGTAGCCAAATGGGGTACACGCCCTCTTACAGAAAGGCTTGGATAGCCAAGCAGAAGGCGTTGGAAAAATTGCACGGTCGGTGGGACACTTCATATAATGAAGTGTGGCAGTGGTGTCAGGTGCTGGAGAGGTATGTCCCAGGCAGCACAACAGACCTTGAAACGGAACCGGCGTACTACAACGATCGTCTGCTCCGTGGATGCGCAGTGTTCAAGCGTCTGTTCTGGACATTTAAGCAATACCGAGATGCCTTTACATACTGCAAGCCATTGGTTCAAATTGACGGTACCTTCATGTATGGTAGATATACGCATCGGCTATTGCTAGCTGTGGCACAAGACGGCTGTGGGAGAATCCTTCCGATTGCGTTTGCAATAACACCAGGGGAGTCAGCTGATGATTGGGACTTCTTCCTATCTAGGTTAAGGAGGCATGTTTGCCCCCAACCTGACATATGCGTTATATCGGATCGGGGCCCTGGAATACTTGCGGCAATAGAACGCCAGGGAAGCATGTGGCAGACACACCATCGATATTGCCTGAGGCATGTCGCATCCAACTACTATGGGTAACATCGATCTAAAAGACAGAAACGGCAAGTGATCGATATGGGTATGAAATATCTATTAATACAATTTCTTGTGAAAAATTCAATTTATTCGCAATTGAAGAGTGGTATGTAATATTTGCTATCAACGTATATTACCAGGGTATGAGATCAATAAAGACCGTTTTCACGAGATGCTGGCCAGTTTACGCTCAGATAACGCCGAAGGCGCAAGATACCTGTGCAATATTCCTTTTGAACAGTGGACACAAGCATATGACGGTGGCCTACGATATGGGCATATGACCACAAACCTTGCCGAATGCATAAATTCTGTTCTGAAAGGAACCCGTCATCTGCCGATTACAGCAGTTGTGCGAGAGACATATTTTCGGTTAGCGGCACTATTTCCGAAGAGAGCAGCGAGTTATAGAGGGCAAATGGACGGAGGCCATGTATGGAGCCCGAAGGTCTTGCAAGAAATTAACAGTGGGAAGGCACGGGCGAACACCATACACACAGTGTGTCACGACCGCGACAGCCTATGGTTTCGTGTCACGGAGTTTGACAGACCGAACCAAGGTATTGTTGGCGGGCATTATCGTGTACACTTGACAAATAGAACATGCGATTGTGGGATATTTGATGCTCTTCGTTACCCATGTGCTCATGTACTTGCGGCTTGTCAGAATCTCCGTATTGATCCCATGAGCTATGTCGACGAAGTTTACAAATTAGAAAACATGTACAACGTGTGGAGACACGTATTCCCACCAGTCCCAGATGAACGTAAGTGGCCATCGGTATCGCTTGCACCGTATAAGCTGTTGCCGGATAGAGAATTGAGGCGCAAACCAAAAGGTCGACCTTCCTCGACTAGAATACGCAACAATATGGATATCCGAGAACCGACCAACCAAAGTCGGCGGTGCGGGTGGTGTAGGAACCCGGGCCATACATCTCGATCGTGTCCAAATCGGAATAGTTGACCGTGTTATTAGCTTGTTTGTCTCTTGTTGGCTATATAATTTATTAACTCAAATTTCTATCTTATTAAATTACAATAAAAAAATTAAACAACTATTATTTTATTAAATATATTAAAACTAAATTTAAAAAATTAAATTACAAAAGAAATAACATTAAACTCAATTTTATTAAATATAAAAAAAATTATATTGCAAAAAACTAAATTATCAAAGAAAACTTAAACAATTTCTATTTTATTAAATTACAATAAAAATTAAATAATTATTATTTTATTAAATATATTAAAACTAAATTTAAAAAATTAAATTACAAAAGAAATAACATTAAACTCAATTTTATTAAATATAAAAAAATTATATTGCAAAAAACTAAATTATCAAAGAAAACTTAAACAATTTCTATCTTATTAAATTACAATAAAAAAATTAAACGACTATTATTTTATTAAATATATTAAAACTAAATTTAAAAAATTAAATTACAAAAGAAATAACATTAAACTCAATTTTATTAAATATAAAAAATTATATTGCAAAAAACTAAATTATCAAAGAAAACTTCTTATTTTAGTGAAGAAGACTAAATTAAAAAAATATAAAATAAAAAATAATTTTTTTATTAAAAAATTCAAATTAAATTACATACAAAAAAGTACACAACTTTTATTTTAGTAAAGATATTAAAATTAAATTACAAACACAAATAAAAAAAACAACTTCTTTTATTCAAAAAATAAAAAAAATTATTACAATTTAAAAAATAAAAAAGACCGTCCTAATCAATGTTGATGCCGGTGGGAACCAGTGCCACAGTCGGGCGGTCGGCGGTTACACGCTGGATTCCTCCTTCTTCTAGCTTCCGGCGGGGGTCGTGGAACCTCAGGCGGGGAATCGGGTTCCTCCGGCAGTGGGTCTGGTTCTGGGTGTTGCGATGATGACCCACCTTGATAAAATAATGACCCCGGAGGTGTTTGCATAAACCACGGCGGGGGTGACTGCATTCCGTACGGTGAAGGAGCCTGGTAGAAACTACTGCTCCCCGACGGCGCCTCCTGTAATCCCACACCCGAAGTCGGCCTCACGATCGGCTGGCCAACGGGAGTTGTCGAGAACGGACTCGAACCCGGCCATGCATTCCAACCTGGGGTGGGAATAGGAAAAGGAAACATATATGGGTTAGGAGGATACATATAAGGGGAAGGGTACGCACCTGGCATAAACTGTGGATGCTGTGATGTCGGTGTTGTCAGTTGAACTGATGGGCCCGGTGATTGTGTAGGCGCTGTTGAAGGGCCCGGTGATTGTGTATGCGCTGTTGATGGGCCCGGTGACTGTGTAGGCGCTGTTGCTGGGCCCGTTTCATCACCCATTCCCCTTCGATGTAAAGGGGCCCGACGTTCCCTTCGCTCGCGAATTAGCCGTCGCCTCTCTTCATCCGACAACAGATACGGCTTGCCATGGATTCTAAACCATGGCATGTACTCCGGCACGCACGCTAACTCAGGAACTATGATCTGTTCCCGGTTAGGTAAAAAGTCATACCGGTTCTCCCACATCTCGATATGTTCTGACCAAAATCTTGGCCAATCCGTGTGCTGGTGCCGTAAGTCCACTTTGTGCTCATCATCGAGCACCTCAGGAGGCACGGGAATCGGTTGCCGGCATCCAAATTGCCGCAGAACCCGATCTGACTGGTGCATCTCCACGGTTGAGTAGGTGATTAGCGGGACCTTAACGTGCCAACTGTTCGGATTTTGGAGGAACTCCTCCGGAATTACTGCCCGAATTTCGGGATCCTCGTACGGTGTCCATTGAAACTATATTAACATTACCAAATTATTAGTTATATACATAATACTAGACACTACATACGAAATACTAAATTATAATAACGAAATTCGACACTTACTTGTGATTCCGACCGTTGTTCCAATAGGAGCCGTATATCCTCAAGCGAGTTAGGTATTCCAACATAACTCCTCCTCGGATGGTTCCACCTAATTAAATAAACTTTTAGCATGCAATTATACTATAAATCTACGACATAATTATAAAATATAATATTAAATTTACCTTGTTATCAGTGGGAATGAATATGGCTGGTCGAGTCGAGGACATAAAAATGGAAATCGAAACCATGCCCATGACTGCAGTAGTGATAGGCAACCTCCGATTTTTGCTTTACTCGGCAGCGTCGCCCCGCACATCTCCCGGTATAACCTCGATAGCACGGCAGACCCCCAACTCAATTCACCGTCTGCTTTGAAATCAACAAGTTTCAGGAGCCATCTCAGGTGGACGAGGTTTCTAGAGAGGTCCGGCATCAGATAGCCTCCAATTATCTGAAGTATGTATGCCCGCGCATACCGTATTCTTTCTTCTTCAGTCGAATCTTCATTCGGCTCCGGGAATGCGTCTCGTAACCAAGCCATATCGATCCGAGCTCCTTGAATTTTATCCGGAATGGCACCCAGAAGCTCGTAGCATACGGCCATCCAATCGAGAGATGTTACGGACCCGGTGACTACCGACCCGTCCACCGGTAATCCCAACTGTAACTGCACATCTTCTAAGGTGATGGTACACTCTCCGCATGGCAAATGAAAAGTGTGCGTCTCGGGTCTCCACCTCTCTATCAACGCGCTGATCAAAGGCGGGTCCAACTTGAACCCCCGGCCTATCGTGGCCACGTGCCAAAAACCCGCTTCCCGCAGGTAATTCTCGATCAATGGCGATGGGAGACCAGGCATGTTGCGAATATAACATTGCAACACCCGATCTACAGACTGTTTCAAAAATTATAAAATTCTAAATTAATTAAAATTGCATAATTAAAAAAATTTAATAATATTGAAAAATTAACATTCAAACTTACCATTTTCTTTTGCTCGACGGAAATGTGGTTGTTGTCTAGGCGAAGTAATTCCCCGGCCATTGTACTCCGATAAAGAATTTAAAAATTTTCTAAAAAATAGATATATTAAAAAAATTATAAAGGGCTTTTTTGTAAATAGTAAAGGACAATTTTGAAATTTTAGCGTAAATTTGAAGGACTTTGAGAGAAACTTGAGAGAAAATTGAGAGAAAATTGAGAGAAAAATGAGAGAAAATTGAGAAAGGATTGAATTGTGAAAAAAATGAAGGGTTGGGGGGGTATTTATAGTTTTTTTCTGACTGTTGGCCCCCCAACGGTCAAAAAATTTGACCGTTGCGGCCTAAAGCGCGTCCTCAGGGGAGCGCTTTAGGCCGCAACGGTCAAAAACGCGCTGACGTCAGCGCGATTTTGGGGAAAATTGCCCTTTCCGGTCAATATTTTTCAACCCTGTCCTTTCCGGTAAATTTTGATTTTTTTTGGTATTTTTGAGATATTTGCCCCTTTTTTATTGATATAATAATAAATTTAATTTTTTGAAGTTTATAAATTTTATTAATTTGGTCCTAATTTTAAAAGATTCAACAAATTAAACCTTCAAATTTACATATTATGTCAATTTAATCTTGATTCTTAAGCATTCAAAATAAACAAATTTTGAAAAATAAAAATTTATTTAAAAGTTTATTTTTCAATAAAAATAGATACAAATTTATAATATATATATTTATAAATAAACATCTATTTTTCTCATTTTCTAATATAACATTTATTTATTAAAATGATAATTTTATAAATAAAACAATCTAAGGGGAAAATATGAAGGAGACTTAAATAGATTCGACTTTTTCCTTCTTTTTTTTCAACATTAATGACCACCTTGTTAAGTCAAAAACTATAGCCTGAGGTCGGAAATGGTAAGGATTGACGTTTTTAGGTTATTGCCCAAAACGAGTTTGTTGCATTTGAGGTTGTACTTGAATGCTGGCTTGATTGAGGATATATAGGTAAAGATGAAGTATTGGAAACCTAATAGGTGAAAGGCCATGTTGGTAGTTTCACAATCAATTCCTAATTCAATGGCACAACAATAAAAGATGCAAAAATCAAGGAATTCGAAGTAAGAGCTATCAATGTCAGTGGTTGACCCAACACTCGACAATTTTAGTGAGGACTAAGGAATAAGGTAAACGTATAATAAATAATTTTTTATTTATTAAATAAGACTAAAAAATGAAAAGTTTGAATATGGTTTAAGTCTGGTTTGTAGGTTTTTTAAATATTTTATTTATTAAATTATTAATTTAATAAATAATAATTTAATGTTAGAAAAAGAGAAAAAGGGTATTCATTTATTTATAATTTTGTGTGTATTTTTATAAAATCTTATGTATTTTATCGAAAAATAAACTTTTAAATAATTTTTATTTTTAAAGTTTTTTAAAATTTTAAAATTTTAAGAATCAAGATTAAATTAACATAATGTGTAAAGTTGAAGGTTAAATTTGTTGAATTTTTAGAATTAGGACCAAACTGATAGAATTTTTAATCATTGGCGGGTAAAGTTTATTATTTTGCCAATGAAAAATGGCCACGTTAGCACTCTGTTAGTGATTTAACAGAGAAGTCACCAAAGTATTAAATTTTAATAATGTTAGTGATTAAAATATAATATTTTAAACCTATGTAGTCAAAATAGAAATACGCTAATAGTTGAGAAATTGTTTGTATAATTTACCCTATTCTTTAATATGTATTTTACTAGTATCCTTCATGGCCCACAATTCGGGATGGTTGATTATTTATTTGTGTCAAGTTATAAACTAAAAATTTGAAGGTTAAAATATGTTTTTAGTCCCCAATATGCTTCATACATTTGAAATTTAATTCCCTTACTATTATTGTCAAGAATTTAGTCCTCTACGTTTTGGACTTAAAAATTCAAGCCCAATTGTCACTACCAAGAAAATTGTTCTATAAAAATCTCTAGTGTAATGTTTTGAAATTAAAAAAAATATTTGATTTCATATAACACTCAAAATAACATTGAAACTATTGATTAGGAATTTTTCTTAAAAACACCATCTTGAAATTGTCACAATAAAAGACATTTTTATTAGAATAGAGTTCTTAAGAAAAAAAATTTTGAATCAGCGTTTTGATTGAAATAATTAACAATATTAACTATTTAGATTAATTAATGACGTTATAAAAGTAGATAGACAAATTTATGTTAAAAATTAAAATATATAGATTAAATATCAAGTTTCAACATAGTCTAGAGCCAAAATTAAAATTTTATTATTGTCTTATAATGTAAAAAAAATGCAAACCTAAAAGAAAGGAATGCCATGTATCAGTTTCTAATACTCTCAGAGCATTCAAATTATATATAACCACATGATATTTTAATCGGAAAGTTAATTATATTAACTATTTGAATTAATTAATAACATTATAAAAATATACAAACCAAGTTTTGTTAGAAATTAAAATATACAAATTAAATCTCAACTTTAGACACAATATAATGACCAATATTAAAATTTAATCATTTTTCTAAAATGTAGAAAAAATTAGAGGAAAGAAACCATCCATTATGGGAGTTGATAGCAAGTTAATTTCATGTGTTTAATGCACCTATTTTTTTGTCAATTTTTGAATAAAATGCTACTAAGCTTGTGACTTCTTACTTGAATTTTATCAGTGATTCAATTGGAGTGCCGAAGTTTAAAAATGAGCAAAATCGAGTTGAATAGGAATAAAAGGCAAAGATGAGGGGTTGAATTGAAAATTGCAAAATTATTTTTGGGCTGGTAAAAAATATCATATTTTTTTACTTTGACAAAATCCTATATTTAGAAAAAAACTCTAATTTTATAATTGGTTGTTGAGTATGATTTTAGGAGTCAATCAAGTGAAGTTAACTCTTTGAGAGATGTATATAAAAGCTTGTAATTGTGACTTGAATTCACACTTCGAATTTAGAAAGCAAATTGCATATTCTTACATTAGGCATTCTGCCATTTATTTCTTCTTTTTATATTTTGATACAATTGCCTTTCCACTCTTATTCTCCAATTGAGTATGATTAATTTCATGTTCAACTAATCTTCATTTAGCTTTAGATCGATCATCGTTTCGATCGAGAACAATGAGATATGAACCCGTGCTAAAACCTTTCAATTCATTATCTCTCCGAAATATGGGATAGTCACAATCATCCCTTAAAATTAATTTAATTTCAATTCAAAAAACGCACATTGGGTTGGAGTTATTTGGTGTACAGTTGGGAAAACTAGTTGATTGTCTACCGCATTAGGGTTCCCATGAACAAATTGGCGTGTCCAGGTGGGTAAGGGCCACTTGGATTATTTCAAAGGAGATAGTGATGGGATTTAAAAGACCCACGCTGTTGAGACCATTAATTCGAGTTGGGCTCTTCTGGATCGTAAGGCTGTCGAGATCTTAAATTGCGGGCGCATGTTACGAGGTTAGATAGTTGGTAAGGGTCGATTTGCAAGTCATATCGGAATCAACTACATAAGGAAGAGGTGGCGGTTGAGACATCTTTGGTTGCTATAATCAGCTTATCATTTGTAAGGAAAAATCTACTTTCAAAGATCGATTCAAAACTGAATTTTACCGAATCTAAGGTTAAGAATTCACATATTTGATTTACCAATTTAGTTTCAATTATTTAATGTTATTTTGCAATTATCGTTCTGTTCAATTTATTATTTTATCCTTTATCAACTAAAATTCCTTTTTATTTATTTTTCAGTTCAGCATGCGATAAGTCATGGGCACAACAGCTGCCACGACTTTGGAATCTAGTCACGTAAAAAATGATATTAGGAATTCCAGTCCTTATGGGATCGACTCTACTTCTCTATATTACTATTTAATTTAGTTAGAGCATAGAAAATTTATATTTGGTAGTTTCGACAATCATCAGGAGTGTCACGTGTCAAATAAATATATTATTTAAAAATTTTTAAAAGAAAAATTATTACATAAGCCCTTCCCATCACCTAAACTTCGAGACCAATTAAATTAAGCCACATGTCACATTTACACATAAACATAGATTTCCACATTTTTTTTTGTCAAAATACATAATTATAAAATATATTAATTACACATTCATGTAAATTATGCATGTCAAGTTTCACATAAAATAATTTTTTTTAACTATTTTAGATTGATATAATAGATAAATTGATACATAATTTATGGTGACCGACTTTATTGCTAAAAATTACCTGCTTCTTAACACTTGCAATATCTTTCCTATCTTTTGCTTGAGAGTTATGTCATTGCTTATTAATGATTAGATAGAGGATTTAGGTAAAAATATTAAGCTTAGAAAAAAATTAAGTCTATTTAAAATATGAGTCGGATTCGGAATCGAACATTTAAGGCTTGAGCCCTGCCCAATCCATTTTGAAGTTTATAATACTATATATTATATTATTTTTATATATAATGTAATTTATAACATATTAAAAAAAAATATATACCAAATATATAATACTACTCCAATACAAACATTAAAATAATATTAAGATGACTATATAAAAAATATATAAAATAATTAACATTAAATTAAAATAATATAAATATTTAAAAAAATTAAAAATAATATGAGTAAGCCTGAAATGCACTTGGGTTAATCTTTTACAAATATGAGTGAGTTTGAACAAAATTTTAAACTCATATTTCAAATCGGGTTGAGCTTAAATAAACATAAAATATGTTAATATCATATTTAGACTGAGCGGAACTCGACCCAACTACTGATGATGTTATAGGTTTTAAATATCAAGACTTTATAATAATCCACTTTTGATCCTCTTCTTTTTATTAAGCAAAAAAATGTTTTTCTTTTCCTTCTATAAAAAAATCTTGCTTTTTGGATTTTTTTTATTGTTTCTTTTTATCCTAGTAAAAGTTTGGGTTTCGGTTATCAAATTTTATCATTAAAATGGTGGTATGTTCGAAAAGTTTAGACTTATATAGTTTAGAGTTTACATTCAATCTATCCTTTTTGGAAACTCATAATTTGCATGGATTCTCCCTCCCTATATATATCACTATTTAGTTCACTGTACATGAAAGAATAAAGAGGGTGATTATTTGATAAACTATTAGTGAATTCGGGTTGAGAGTATGACAAGTGTTACATTTTTTTATATAATTATTTCTTAAATTTTTTTACTACACTTGATAATATACTTGTCAAACCCTTAACCCGTTTATGGAGTTTAAAAAATTTCACTACCAGTTTATCTAATAATTTTCCTTATGCCTATTAATTAAATTATTTAAAATATTTTTTAAATGATAGCATTTCACTTACAATTTTATAAAAAAAATATCATAATATAAATGTCTCATTTGTTAGTTTAGATATATAATATTAAAATGGTTTAAAAATTAAATAAAAATTGACGTGTTCATAAAAATAAAAAAAAAACTTTATAATTTAACTAAACAAAGATTATGTTATCTTTATTCCATTGATTCATAAATTAGTCCGATTGATTTAATTTATTAAAATAAATATGAAAAACAATTAATATTTGTGGATATCAATGTATTCATCCTTGCATGATGCAGCCCTTCTTCGTTACTTTCTCCCTAAACCGGTAAATATTCAAGTTGACTATCGTCTTATCATCACCAATGACAACAAATGGAACTCGGTACTTTCTAAACCTTCCAGTGTGCATCGGAAATTAGAACCCTTAAGGGATGATATTCGCAGTCTACTGCAGCAGGTACATCTTAGGACACAACATGGATACCGTCCGATGGATCACTTCATTTGGAGGGTAGCATCACAAACGTCACCATCTGGTCCAGATATCTCATGGCATTAATGTTTGTTTGTTTGTGCCCTTGTATCGATTTTTTTTTAATTTGATTGATTTGATTAATGTTAATGTAAAAATTAAAGGGGAAGGTATATTAAATATGTATTGATTTTTTTTTCCGATTTGATCCAGTTTACATTTTAGTTAAATAAAATTTAAAATAATTTTTATTTACATTTAATTATAGATAACAATATAAGTTTATTTATTTTAATATTTAAAATTATAAAAAAATAAAATAGAAGTACAACAAATTTTGTTTTTACCAAAGATTGCACCGTTATTTTCTTCTAAACAAAAATAAGTAAAATAATATATTTTCTTGTTTTAAAAAACAAATGTAAATTTAAAAAAATTTACTTTATTATATTTATTAATTAATATCATTTATCATTAAAATTTAATTCTCTACTTTAAATATAACTAAAAATGGAAATATTTTGAAATTTAAAGAACTAATCTAAATTTCAATGTTTTCATATATACTTTTGTTTCTTATTTTATATATTAGAGTAAACTATACAAATGATCACTCGGCTATGCTTGCGTTCCTATTTTGGTTAACTAACTTTAAAAAATTTCAATTTAAGTACTAATGTCAAAATTCGTTCCCGTTTTGATCACTCGCCGTTCAATTGATAATGAAAAGCCTTTTTCTAATTAGTATAATAACACATTCAATCCTCAATACTTACAAATTCTATCAATTTGATACTCAAACTTCCTAGACCAAAGTTTTCAGCTTTTAAGACAAAGGCATTTCACATCTATTAATTGTTTTACTTATGGTTGAAATTATCCAATTTAGTACATAACCCTTTTTGTTCATATTTTTAAGAAGTTAGTGTTAGAAGTTAACTAAACACCATTAAAAATAATAGAAAATACAAATTTTAACAATATAATATATAATAAAATTATGTAAATAATTCAATATTTGTAAAAACTAATTTTTCACTTTGACTAGTATAAATTTAGTTTTTAATTAATTTGGTAAATAATTTGACACCAAATCATATTATTAGTAATATATGTTTCTCATTGTGGATTTAAATAATTAAAAATAAATAGAACACATAATAATCTCTTATGAGTTTATAAAATTAAAAAAATAATTATTAATGTAATAAAAGGAAATTCAATTAACTCTTCCATATTTTTTTTTTGAACTCAAAAGCCGGCCTCTTTATTGAAGAATGGAACAAAGAAAAACAATTAAAAGAACCAACAGTTACAAGGAAAACACTAAAACGAATCACTCAGTCGTGGGATTCCGACTGGCAGTTGCTCAAACAAGATCATTAACAATACTAGATAGAGAGCAACTAAACAAGAACTGGAATCATCATAACGCAAATCCTCACAACCCTTCGAAGAAAACCAACAGTTCTATGGAGGTTTATGAAGATGACAGTCTTCTGCAGCCACTGCTTTTACCAACGCTAGAGCATCTTCGACCTAGTAGCCATCCTTGCCTCGACTTAATCCCTCTTGGCCATTGCATGCGCTGTTTTGTTCCCAAATCTGCCAATGAAGTGGAAGCCGCAGGCCTGAAACTCCTTCGCTATCTCCTTTGCGGACCATGTAAGAGCACTTATATCTAAGAAATCATGTTCATGGTTATTAATCTTCCTAATAACAGATCTTGAATCTCCCTCGACTATTATTGACAGAAAACCCAACTCTTTAGCAAATCGGAGCCCGTGTATCACAGCAACTGCTTCTGCTGCAAAGACCGAAAGAACAGGGTAAGTGATTTTGCAACAAGCCCATAAAATTTTCCCATTTTCATCTCGAATCACAACCTTTGCTTCAGCCGTCTTTTGATTTAATCTAAACCCAACATCAACATTTATTTTAACCACCCCTACAGGTGGCGGAGACCATCGAATTGAATGCTGGAAACTTCACAATTATTTGTTAGAATCACAGAGACCAATTTCACACAATAGCTGCAAATGAAGCTAATAATCTTACCCACACTCTGGTTTGTTCCCTCATGCACCATACGATTCTGGGCAAACCATATAGCCCACAGTGTAACACAAATTTCATTATGTTTTGTAGTATGATGCATCTTCAATATCCAAGAAAGCCACTCATGGAAATTCATTTAAGCATTAACCACATGCAATGGGTAACCTATCATTACCCACACATCTCTCGCTTTAGCACAAAATATTAGCATATGGTTCACCGTCTCGTGATCAATATTACACTTCGGACAACTTGGGTTATTTGTAACTCTTCTATTGTATAGGCATGATCTAGTTGCTACAAAACCATGAACAAATCTCCACAAAGCTATTTTGATTTTCGGGGGACACCTAGTTGCCAAATTTGCTTGAAAACTTCATGTCCAGATGATAAAGAAGTTGGCTGTTGGAGTGATAAATGATAACCACTATGAACAAAGTAGATACCCGAACGTTCATCGCCCCACACGAAACAACCCTTTTGAAGAACAGACGGTAAAAGAATACCTTGAATTAGGATTGCGTCAACAGCTAGAAAAAGCAAGTCAATCAAATCCCAATTCCAACCCATTCCATTTGGCAAAATAAGCTTAGACACCCTCTCAATATTACTTGATCTAGAAGTTCAAACTCTTCCAGGTAAAGACCTTGGCATCCAACAGTCCTCCCAAATATTAATGCTTTCACCTGTCCTCACATTCCATTTAAGCCCCATCTTAATTAATTTCCTGGCACTCCAGATGCTCCTCTAAACGAGTGATGGTTTAGAACCTAACTGAGCACTAAGAAATCTTGTATTAGGAAAGTATTTGGCCCTTATAATACGCCCCATCAACGACGTAGGATGCATTAAAATTCTCCACCCTTATTTCGCTAGTAAAGCGACATTAAACTTCGCAAGATCCCTAAACCCCGTCCCTCCATCATATTTCAAATTACTCAAAAATGACCAAGTACACCAATGGATGCCTCTCTTGTTAGCCGCCTTCTGCCACCAAAACTTAGCTAAAATACCTTCAATTTTTTACAGAAAGTTCTTGGCAACAAAAAACACATCATAGCGTATGTTAGAATTGCTTGGAGAATGGATTTGATGAAAACCTCCCTGCCACCCATAGATAACAGCCTCGTACTCCAAGAAGATATCTGACTTTGAATTTTATCCCTTAGGCTAGCAAAAGCCCACTTTTTGTTCTGACCAACCATACAAAGTAAACCTAAGTATTTCTCCCAATCATCAACAGATAAACCCCCAAAATTCTCTCCACGTCCAACCTATTCCCCATATCTACATTTGAACTAAAGAAAACTCTAGACTTTTCAAAATTGACCAGCTGACCAGAACACTTGGTGTATGATTCAAGCACCTTCAAGACATTCAATGCTCCCATTGCGGTGGCATACCCAAAAATGAGACTGTCGTCCGCAAACAATAAATGAGTAACCCTCGGGGCCCCTCTTACCACCCTTACTCCCTTTATCGCACTACTACTTTCCGCCAACCTAAGCAAAGCTGAAAGACTCTCACTACAAACTAAGAACAAATATGGATTCAAAGGATCTCCCTACCAAAGACCCTGAGATGGCATAAACTTACCTCTCACCCTCTCATTAACCACAATCGAGTAAGTAACTAACATGATGAACCGCATAATCCGTTCCACCCAATTGACCGAAACCCATTTTCAATAACATCTCCTCAATGAATCGTCACTCAACACGGTCATATGCCTTGCTTATATCCAACTTGAGAGCAAATGACCCTTCTTTACCAAATATTCTATTTTTCATGAAATGAAGAATCTCATAAGCGGCCACAATATTATCAGAAATAAGACGCCCCGGCACAAATGCACTTTGTACCTTATCAATGTAGAACCGAAGAACTTCTTGAAACCTATTGACCAAAGCCTTTGAAGCAATCTTATACAATACGTTACAAAGGCTTATGGGACAGAAATTCATCATGCTATGAGGGCTCTTAACTTTTGGAATTAAAACAATATATGTATGATTAATAAGTTTTATAGGGAACTTACCGTTTAAAAGACCAATGCAATAACCAGCCATTTCATCTCCTAAGATATGCCAAAAATGCTAATAGAAAACCGCTCCTAGACCATCCTCACCTGAAGCTTTTAGAGGCGACATCGACAACAAAACACTGAAAATCTCCTCTTTAGTGAATGGTCTATCTAAATCAGCATTTATCGAGTCTGTGATACACCTATCAACGCCCAAGAGAATATCCTACTCATCAATGACACCCTGTGCTGCAAACAAATTAACAAAATAATCATGTGCAATCCTTCCCACTCTCACATCCCCTTCCACAATCCGGCCATCACCATCTTCAAGACAATTAATTCTATTCAACAGCTTCTGTTGAGAAGCAAACTTGTGAAAAAAGACGGTGTTCCTATCCCTATTTTTTAACCAATTTGCTTGTACCCGTTGTTCTTAATAGATCCCCTCTCTATCAACCTCTATATTCATATGCAATTTAGCATTCATCATCTACTCCAACACAACATCTTTTAGGATTAGTGAACCCAGATAAGCAATACGAGAAAGCAAAGAGGACATATTAATTCTTATTTCTCTATGAACCTGTTTAAACCACTTATCAAGACCACAACAAACATAGCTCAATTTTTTAGTGTTAAGAATCGATCCGATTAAGCAACGAACAATAAAAATAGCAGAAGAAATTGAGAAATTGAATACACAAATTTAACGTGGAAAAAATCCTCCAAAGAGGATAAAAAACCACGGGCAAAGATAATTTTACTGTAATGGCAAAAGAACGAATAGTACAAAAGATGGAGATAAAAAACTAAACCCCGAAAACCTAAAAACAAAGAACTCTCAAAACGTAAACACAAAATTCTATAAATGTGTTATGAGTTCTAATATCTAATGGGTGTTTTTTTCTAAGGTTGTAAAAAAGCCAATTTATAGGCTAAATTCATAGGTCAAATAATAATAAAATAATCTAAACTAATCAGTGTTTGATTGAAACAAATAAACAAAGTTTAACTAGAAGATTATTTCTCAAATTTGACTGAAATAGGAGTCATACTTAACAAATCTCCACATTGACTCATATTTCCACAATGCCATCTTTGTCAAAGCCCGCTACGAACCTATCTTGAACCATGAAGGGAATTAACTGAGTCAAATTTGTGCTTAGAAACTGGAAGACTTCTAGCCTTCGACTTGTATGCTGCCAAATCAAAACTAACCTGGGTTTGATTTTCACGAACACAGTGCCCTAACTTTTTATAACCTGCATCCAAAAGAGAACCTCTCTTCAACGAAACGGTCATACCTTTTTTCCTCCTATGACCAAGTTACCTCCGCTCTAAATGAGTTGACTTCGACTCTGTAACGGATGAGGGACGTTCGATTTCACCAATCACTGTAGAACCTTCCAGAATATAAATACTGCCAGTTCTTTTACCTTTTAACAAAACGAGTGCTCCACGAGATACTTCAATGCTGCTCAACTCGATGTTGATTCTGCATTCTTTCAAGTATAAAATACTCAAGGAGATGAGATTCTTTCGTAAATTAGGTTCATACCTAACATCTAAGAGTGTCCTAATCGTCCCATCGTGTATTCTACTTTTAACAGTACCAATACCAATTACCTTACTAGATGAATCGTTTCCTATGCACACAACTCCACCTTCAACCGAACTGTATGTGGAGAATCATTCTCTATTGGGACACATGTGGAAAGAATCCCGAATCTAGGATCCACTCGGATGTGAGTTTGGAGTTATCGCTCGTTGACACTAACAAGAAATCATCACCGCTTTCATCAACCAAATTAGCACCAGCTACATCTTCCTCGTTACTCTCAGCAGCTCTTTTATTTCGCAGTTTATAACAATCTGCTTTGACGTGACCTAACTTTTTACAATAACGACACATTTTGTCTCGTTTCTTTGATGTTATCAAAACGGAAGCTTGCCTATCTGCCTTGCTATCCAAATGAAGCTCATTGTCAAGTTTGTCTTTACTCAACAAATGACCATTCACATCTTCGAACGAGAGTTTGTCTCTGCCATAAATCAATGTCTCCCTGAAAGACTTGTATGAAGGGGGTAAAGAGCACAATAATAGCATAGCCTGATCTTCATCGTCAATATGAACCTCAACATTCTTTAAATCATTTAAAAGAGTAATGAATTGACTGATGTGATCTCTAAGAAGCTCACCTTTGTTCATGCGAAACGTAAATAGACGTTGTTTCAATACTAAACGGTTAGCCAGAGACTTAGTCGCATAAAGAGTTTCTAACCTTTTCCACAAGGCGAGGTCTTTTCCATCAATACCTCCTGCAATACCGTATTCACGAGGCACAGCTAGATTGCAAACAAAGTTTCATCAACTTCTTCCCATTCTATTTTATTTAGATTCTCAGGCTTTTTCCCGGTAATAACTTTTTTCAAACCGGATTGAACTAGAATTACCATCATCCGAACTTGCCACAAATTGAAATTTGTCTTACCATTGAACTTCTCAATTTCAAACCATGTTGCTGCCATATCTGAATGGACTGATATATGAAAATTGAACTAGCTCTGATACCACTTGTTAGGAATCGACCCGATTAAGCAATGAACAATAAAAATAGTAGAAGAAATTGAGAAATTGAACACACAAATTTAACGTGGAAAAACTCTTCTAAAGAGGATAAAAAACCACGGGCAAAGATAATTTTACTGTAATGGCAAAAGAACGAAGAGTACAAAAGATGGAGATAAAAAACTAAACCCCAAAAACCCGAAAACAAAGAACCGTCAAAACGTAAACACAAAATTCTATAAATGTGTTATGAGTTCTAATATCTAATGGGTGTTTTTTTCTAATGTTGTAAAAAAGCCTATTTATAAGCTAAATTCATAGGTCAAATAATAATAAAATAATCTAAACTAATCAGTGGTTGATTGAAACAAATAAACAGAGTTTAACTAGAAGATTATTTCTCAAATTTAACTGAAATAGGAGTCATACTTAATATTTAGTTGTAGTACCGTCTGAATCATTCCAAATGCGTGCCATCTCAGTTTCGCATGTTTCCTCAAGAAGCCAAGCTGCCTCAAATTTAAAATGCCACAATCAATTTCTATGGCCATCATCCTCTGTATCGACAACAATTGGATAATGATTTGAAAAGGAATGTGTAAAGTGAGATACTTTGTAAAGATGAAAAGTTGTACTCCACACACCATTAGCAACAGCCCTGTTCAACCTCTCCCTGATGTTATTGCTAGCAAATTGCCCACATTCCCAAGTGTACCATACATTATCATACCCTAGATTCTCAAGCTCGCAATCTTTAAGGGCAACACTAAAAGCTCGCATCTGTCTATCACGATGAAGCAAGCCATCTTTCTTTTCAAAGGAAAATAATATTTCATTGAAATCCCTGAATACAAGCCATAGAATAGTAGGACAATCATTTAATTGCCACAACAGTTGCCATGAATCTTCCCTGCAAGTTTCTTGCGGTGCTCTATAGAAACTAGTGCGTTACCAACACTTTCCATTAGTATCTTCATTAATCAGACATCAATATGACTATTAGAAAACGACCTTAAAGTAACAGAAATACCTGATTTCCATCTCAAGGAGAGCCCCTCATTGCTCCCCACTGAAGGCACATCAATACCATTCAAATAACCACATGATCTTTGAACACCCTTTATCCACCTACTCTGTAATTTTGTTTCCACCAGAAAAATTACAAAGGGGTTAATGTCATTCAGCGTGTGTCGAAGACGATGAACCGTCCTGGGGTTACCCAAACCCCGAACGTTCTAGCTAACGAGCCTAATTGCTCTCGGCTGACCCGCTGAGCGAGGCCTGCTGATATTTCATTTTGGTATTCATCACCATTTCTATTATTATTTCCTTCACTATTAGCCAAATGAAGGCGATGCCACTTCAAACCTTCCCTATTAACCATTGGATCATCCTCCCCCATAACATCATCAAAATCACCACTCGAAAGCCCATTTGATGGCTCATCTTGCGTTATAACCAAATCTATGTTTTTCCTCTGAATTAACCCCGATTCTAACCATATCCCACAGGCAAAACATTTGGATTCAAATTTTCCTTATTTACCCATCCAAGGTTCGCTCTTAATTGCCCATTACTAGTTTGCACCAATTTCACCCTCATATTTCCCATAACAGGGGTGTTCCTCCTAAAATTCCTCCATTCCATTCATGGTGCACCACCACCCTCCTCCCTCAACCATCTGCTGCACGGGGCCACCTCATGCCTAAACGGAACCTTCAAAGAAATGTCCCAGCCAAAAGAAAGCTCATGATCTTCCAACAAAACACGTAATGGACAAAAGCTCTCTCCATGGCCTAACTTCCACAAATGAAACAAAATAGAGTTAACTTTTCATAAGCAAATTTCACATATCTTATCGTTCCATTTGGCAGAACTATTTTCTTTTTTCGTTTCAGCGGTTTCTCCACATCCACCCTGACCCTTACCCTCAAAACCTTAGTATAGCCGAGAGTGGTAGCTTTACAATCATAATCGATAAGCTGCCCAATGAAATTCCTCATTTGTCTAGCCACCACTTCTGAAGTAAATCAATGAGGAAGTTCTTGCACTAAAACCCAGAAATCAATGGTGTTTAATGGGATAGTCTTAGGATCATCTCCATCATGTAACCTTCGCAGAATTAGAAGATGTGAATTGAAATTCCATGGTCCTCCCGCTTCTATACGATCAACATCTACCTTATGAAATAATCTATACAGAAATCTCCCATCAAATAGATCAGAAATCGTGATCCCTCCTATAGGATGCCAAACATTCGCCAAAGTGGCTTTCATAGACAGAAAGTTAACCACGCTCGATGTTAGAAATGTTCCAACAAGGCAATTCTATAGCGATTCTCCAGTACTAGAGACAGGTTCTTCTAATCTGACAACTTCCTCTTCTTCAGCATCTTCCAGTGACAACCCTTGAAAATCCCCTTCCACATCAGCCATCTCAGAACCCGAAACCCTCACAACACCCAGACCACCAATAAAAAAAAAAGAACAACAAAACCTAGAAAACGTGCTATATAAGCAGAGGAAAACGAGCTATAGTAGTAGAGGAAAAACTCTCAAAGGAGAGAAAATCCCTAAAACTGATCCCAACTCTTCCATATTTTGTCTTATGAAAAATTAAATGTCTATAATTTTTCTTATATAATTATTGATTGAACAATTAGATTTTTCAAAGCTATATTTTTTAACTCTGGATTTAATTTCCAATTTCAAGGACTAATTTCGAGTATTATTTCTATGTACCTTGAAAGAAATATCATACAGTTAACAATAAGAGTACATCTAAAGTGTTTTTTTCAAAAGATTTTCCATTTTCTTTATCCAAAATTTTATCAATCAAAGGATTATAAAATATTATATTTTAAAAAAAAGGAATTAAGATAACCTCATTGATATAAGAAATTGACTCGAAAACGAGTCGTTAGTTGAGATAAGTTTATTTTTTCTTTCTTTTTTGAGTTTTACAAAATTATAAACGTGAAATACCTTTGTTTTAAAAGTTAAAAGTTTTGATTAGGAAATTCGAGGATGAACTTGATAAATTTTGTAAATGTGGAGTTAAATTTATTGAATTATTTAAAACTAAGATCAAATTGATAGAATATGTAAGTATTGAAGTCTGAATGTGTTATCATACCAGTTAGAAAAAAGCTTTCCGTTAAATTGCAGGTGACTAAAACAAGACTAAATTGAAAATTTTTAAAATTAGATAACCAAAATAAGAACACAAGCATAGTTAAATAACTATTTGTATAGTTTACCTTATATCTTATATACATGATCTTAATTATAGTTTGAATGTATTATTTGTAAGGGTAAATTACATCAACAATTATTCAACTTTGATGCAGCTGAAAAAACAGTCACTTTGGTTTCAATTCAGTCACTCAACTTTCGAAAAATAACAAAACAATCACTAATGTTATCGAAAAGTGACAAACCAGTCACCCATTAACATTTTCCGTTATAGACCTAACGGGACAGGTGACGTGACCAGTTAACTAGCTGACATGGCCATTTAACTTGCCACGTTGGACGAGCCAAAGTTTAGTGACTGTTTTTTTAATAAATGACCCAATATTTTTTTTATTTTTTTTTTGCGTAAATGGCCCAATATGTTTATACTTCTTCTTCTCCATCCCGAGGATCTTCCCGTCGACGCCTTTGCCACAACCATTTTTGGCGTCACCATTGTTGACCTTCAAACTACCATCACCCTATCCTTTTTTTTTCGACCCCCCAATGGAGGAGCCACCACAGTTGGGATCCAATTGTCTTTTTCTGCTACCCCAAGTCATTAATTCTAAAAAAACCAGATTGGAATGGTATCAATACTCACAACCAAATTGGTGAGGGGAAAATCTTCCAAAGCAACTTATCAAGTTTGGGATATGATTTGTTAAAAGAAGAAGAACAAAAGAGGAGAAACTCCATTGCCAACATTATCAAGTTGCATAAAACAAAATCAGAAGCAAAACAAGGAGAACATCCAGACAAACCAAACAATTGATTGAACTTATGATTTTCGGAACAAAGGAAGCAATTATTCCGAAGGGACAGCCAAATGCTAACAAGTGAAATTTTGGGTCGGATCAGTGATTACCAAGATCTCAAAGTCAAAATCGGACTTGGTATTGTAGCAAAAGAGGATGAGAGATGGATCAGAAGAAGAGCGGCGGAGATGGTTAGCGACAAAAACTGCGGTTGAGGTAAGGTAAGCCCAATCCTTTGGAAGGAATTTGAATTGGGTCACAAGGTCAACAACTCCATTTCTTCTCCTCTTCTTCTTTTTCTCTTTTGTCTAAACCCTAAATTGATGCTAAATTAGGTTGTTTATATTAGTGCTAACATCCAACTAGCCGGCTAATGACAAGAAGGACTCCGTTAAATGCCATGTCACTTTTCCATTATGTTTGTGACGAAAAATGGTTAAAAGCACTATTTTGCTATTTTTTGAAAGTTTAGTGATTAAATTAAAACCAGAATGACCGTTTTGTCAACTGCATCAAAATTGAGTGAGTAATTTACCCTATGCCTGTAACTTGAAAAAAAAAACTGATATCTCCGACACATATTTAGTTTATATTTTAATTTATTAAGAAAAAGCCAGTTAAAATAATTTATAAGTCCAAGTATTAAGAGGGAAGTTTTCTAAAAAAGAAAAACTCCACATGAGCAGCAATACTAACCTAAAACACGGAATTTTCGTAATCCATGCAAATGGCTTGTCATGATCGAAAGCCTGATGAAGATGAAGAAAAGAAAGCTTCTCTTAATGGAAAAAATCATTCAACCACCCTATGTATCTAATTCTTTAATTTTGTTCCTATCTCTGGGTGTCATTTTTGTGATTGTCATGGCCACACTGGCTGGTGGTGGGTCTTCCGATCTGGCAGAAAGATGAATATTAAGATGGATATTGCTTTGCTCTATTGCACTCCACTCCATTTGGCCCAATCTACAAATTGCATACCACCATATATATTATTGGCAAACCGCACACCTACTGTGAAGGCCATTGCAACTGGTGGAACCTGCTTCGCTACTGGTGATGCTTCTACCAGACGCTCTAATCCATTAATAATTTGATAACGGGTGTTGGAAGATACCGCGAGGAAAACACCTGATAAAGATGGCAAACCGTTAAGCAGGATCGAGATAAAAACCGATTTTCAGTTATTTAAATAGCATTCAAGGCTCCAACTACTTCGAGCACTGAATGAAATGGTCGTTAGGAGTAAAGAACGATTAAGAAGTACGAGACTGAAGTTAAAAGTCGGAATCTTAATAGGCTTAAACATACCCCAAAGAGCAGCACTTTTTAGAAGAGGTGGCACAGGAATGTCCTCATCTGATTTCCTTATGCTCCTGATCATTTAGAAGAGTTATACAAGTGAGAAATACCTCAAAAGGAAATGACAAAAACAGTCAATACTATAAATGCTTTCAGATAAAGCACCTCAACTCAAACCATTCCAAGATGAGAGATGAGACTAAGAGTGGAAAAGGCAATTAGATTGCCTACATACTCCATTGTAAGCCCAAATCATTGGAGGAAAAAACATTGAAATTTTGGCAGGAACAAACGCCAAGACAGTCTTGAGTATAACCGGTGAACCATGAAAAGGTACAAGTATCAATGAGAAAACTGTACCTTTTGGCAGTCATTACCAGATTTGCAATGCCTTGGCCAACAATACCACAGCCGAATCCTACTGAGCCATACAAAACACCCTGGATCCAAAATAAGCAAACAAATAAGCTAAAAACAGAAAATGTCCTTGATCCTTCTTTTCTTTTCCTTTTTTTTGAAGAGGAAAAAAATGTTACATTAACAGCAGAAGACACTGGTAGTGGAACCGTATGAGGAAATGCAAAGAGCTATGACGATGCAAGAAAATGATACTCTACAACAATTCTCTAAGGGCTAACTAAATGAGTCATCATAATTTAATCAGAACATGAAGCAATATCACCTCCCTGCTTCAACATTCCATATAATTCATTGATTACTCAGCTCTGGGTACCTTATAAAAATATGTTGCAATCCGTTGTTTCACTGAGAATTTACATCCTGGTCTTTCAGCTTCAAAAACACTGCAATAGTAGAACAGTTGACATTGTCTTAAAAATTATTTAAATCTGAGTAAAATATAAAGTTGGAACTAGATAGGAGGCAAGAAAAACACATAAAGCAAGAAAAGAGCAAAATGAAATTTTTTGTTTTACCTAAAGAACAAATATCTCAAGCATGAAATCTACTGTAGTATCAAACAGCGAGAATATCTACCAATGAACAAACTCAAAGGAATACATAAAATTCAACCATGAAACTAGGAGCTCAGAATTTCATAAGACAAAAGCTGTTGTTATGTTATAATAACCTGCTAGGAAGAACAGAAGCAGCGCGCTGGAAGCTACCAAATAATCCTCTGGATGCGGATGGTTGACCAAAACGAGCATATGGTGCTAACATACCAACCAAAGCAATGTCAACCACTATACCGACCAAAAGATCGGCAAAGTACAACTCAAACTCTGCCCAAAAATCCTTTCCCCTTTTCTTCATTTCCGCATATGTTGCGCAGCCAGAATCAATTACTATCTGCATCATGTCATCAAACGAAAAAAATCAAAAGTGGAAAACTGAAGCACCAACCACAACTGCATGCCCTTAAACTACAGTTAGGCTTATCATGCTACTCACAGCATAATGAGGAGACAGGCACCAAGGTATATTGTTAATGTAAATAGTCACTTGGTAGTACATTCATAATGCCTTAACATGGTTATGAAAAACTTTCAGAAAACATTAACATTTAGCTAATCCTGCGAATAAATATAAAAATGACACTCAACAAACCTCGGTTCCAACTTTGAAAAGAAATGAAGGATCAGCTAGCATTCGGTTCCGGAGCATAGAGCAGTATTGTATTAAAAAGCCAAGTGGCCAAACTGATTCCTGTCAACAAGGTAAAAGAAAAGTGAGAGCATAAGATAGCCTACTCATAAAAAAAATGATAAAAACAATTAACTGCTGCAAATGTAAAAGTAAAACAGAGGAAACTAACAAGAACCAACACAATCTAAGCCACTTTTTATCCTTAATTTGCATTAGTATTCAATTGACCTAAACAAAAATTTAAAGTACTTTTTGACCCCAAAATACAGTTATTCCTGATTAAACACCATGATAAGAAATTGTACTATTACTCAATATCAAATGAAGCAAATTGCTTGTGTAAGCAAATTCCTTAAAAATGAAGATTCACACTTTTATTTCAGTTTATTTTCCCTCCATTTTCTCATCAATCAAACAAAACCAACAACAAAAAAAAGAGTAAAAGTAAAAGCTTTATAATACGACCTGCAAATCCAAGTAACGAAGAAGGAACAATTTCCGGATTCCATTCCTTTTCGCAGCTTCCATCATGTCTGGAGGCAGCTCCACTCCTCTAGCTTCCAGTTCCTTCATCACATCCTCAAACTTCAATATTGGCCCAAACTCTCTTTCATCTTCACTGTCACCTTCACCGCCATCGCCGCCACCGAATGAACCACCGCCTCCATTATCTCCGCCGCCGCCGAAGTCATCTATCTGTCGTTCACCGCTTCCAATGTCTACAACCCTAGATTCATCATCAAAATTACCTTTTTCCGCTTCCAGTGAACCACTAATAGTGTTCCCCGTAGAATCCGGCCTAACGCAGCGAACCGAAAAGTCGCGGTTCGTGAAAGTTAAACCGCGCGTATGAACTGATACCGGTGAATTTAATTTCAAACGAGATTCGATGCTATTAATATATTTAAGACAAGCGAAAGCTCTAGTCCCTATCACCTTATTCGTAGTTGTATAGTTAGCTCCGCCATTGGAGAAAGTTGAAAGGTTGAAGCTTGGGGCTGATGAAATTGACATTTCCGACACGGAGACCGGAGATATAGAGTTGAAAGACGGCAGCGAAGCTAAAATTGGGGGGAGTAAAAGAAAGTAAAGAACAATAAAGCGGGCCTTGGAATTGACATTTGTGTTTGGTTTTGAACTTCGAAGCGAGACAGGGCTTCCCCGGAGTGATTGGAGTTCTGATCAAGTACTACGCGGGTAGAGGAAGGTATCGACGTGGCAAAAAAAATAAAAATATGATAGTGGAAAAAATTTTAAAATTTAAATTTAAATCGTCGCCTGAGAGATTCGAACTCTCGCGGGTGAAACCCATGTACTTAGCAGGCACACGCCTTAACCACTCGGCCAAAGCGACGGTGTTGAATCGGAATGCCATATATATAATATAAAAGTAATTTACAATATAATTCAAACAACTTCCAACCGGATGTCAATTTAGATTTGAGTTGCTGTTGTTTGAGTTCGATTTTCAGAGTTCAAATCGAAATTGAAAAGTAAACGTATTCAGATATAGAATGATTCAAGGTTTTGACAAACATTTACTCAAATATCCTTATACATGTGTGTATACACTGAATATTTAAATAAGTTACAACACTGGCAAAAAAAGCAAACCTATAACTTAGACTTACAGAGCTATACATGTAAACCAATGTTATCATATTTACTTCTATGATGGCACCAATACAGAAAATGTAGGGCAACACCTATTAACTTTCAAGCCTGTGAATTTTCAACATCCTAAATGAATATACCTATCCAATTTAATGAACTCAAACAAAGCTATTAAAGCTTCCTATCACCTACAGATCACATGAAATCTTGACCATTCATGAAAATTATGCCCCCCCACATCAAACCTTAATGATCCCAAAATAAAAATCATGAATGGTGAAGATTTCAAAGTGTAAACACCAAAACTATAGGTGATATGAACCCCTTTTTTTACTATTTCATGTACAACACAAGAAAATCTTTTGTTAGGGAGTGACTTTTGAAAGAGCACCCACCTGCTGTTTGTATGTTGAAAAGATGATGTTAGCTTCCATGTGTTAAATCTCGGAACAAGGATAAACTTTTTCGATGCCTGGAATGATGGGAAGAATGTGGTTGCTCGAATGATGGTCTTGGAGTTGGTCCTGTGCTGCCAACAACATCCGTTTGAGAATCTGAGGATTTTGAAAGAGGCTTGCATCCGAATTTCCCAGCAACTATACAGGGGGAACTCAGTGAGCTACGTGATTTTTTCACTTTTTTCATTTCTCGCTTTATTTTACTGACTTCGTCTTCAAGTTCTCCAACTCTAGACCTCATCCTTTCCATATCCACTTTTAAAACTTGATTTTCACGAACAATTGTCACCCATCCATCTCTTTGAACAATCCGCTGGCCAGTTTCACCAGTGGCAGTCACATTACCAGCTATCTCCGTTGGGGCAATCCCCTGACCCCTAGGAGCACTTTCAGCTTCCAAGACATTGAGACAACCAGCTAAAGCCGTTCTTAAATGCAATTGCTCGAAGAACAAGACTTGGAGAACAACTCTGAGTGGCAATCTTTTGTTTTGGGAAGCATGGGCACAGGCATCGATGGAGAGTTTCCCATAGTCGATGATGTTGCAAAGGACTTCCTTCTCTCTATCAGAAAGCCAAGGGTGTGCCTGCACAATGGTACTAGAAGTTATAAATCTCAAAAAGGAAAGACTCCATTTAAATCAAAGTTGGTTCAGTAAAAAAGAACCTTGAAATAGATGTCAAGTGCTCTGTACAGCCCATCGTGCAAAGTTCTAGAAGAGTCTGGAAGGACCTCTGCGAGAGAACGTATCTTTCCTGGTTTCAAATTTACATCAGAAGCAACTTCGGCTAGATAATTATCAATTAATCTAGCAACTTTTCTTAAGGGCTCAAATGATGGTGAGGATAAGATGTCTAATGATGGTGGGGAAAATAATGTTAACCCTGATTCGGATGACATAAAATGATGGATGATCCGTTCAACACAATCAGTATCATATAGAGTATCCGAATTCGAGAAAGAAGGAATCAAAAGACCATCAAGGCTAGCCAGTTCGAGTTGCATTCCTATCCTCCTCTCCAAAGAATCCAGGCATGTCTGATTGACACCTAATATTGATGCAACACGAAGAAGTCCAAGTAAAAAACGGCAGAATGACTTGCCCTTCTTTTTTGGGAGAAGCTTTTCGATGTTTTCCAGTAAATCCCTTTGATCAACAGCAGCAGGAGTCAAGCTAAAACTCGTGACTGTCCTGGCTTTGCTACTTGGTCTACTCTGCCATCGGCCCAGACCTGGTAGATACTTTCTGGCATAGTACATTACAGCACCAGCTAGATATTCAGATCTAATACCCCTTGCTTCCATTGTTTCGATAAGTCTTTCAAACAAACCTACACTGAAATAAGAGATGTCTTCGAACCACCAGTCAGATTCTGCGCTTCGTATTTTTGCCCCAGTGTTTATTCCATTCCATAGAATGCTTCCACCGGGGCTCTGGAGGCTACCATACATCATCATGGGCCAACCAAACAAACTCGGATCTGTACAAACCATTGTAGATACAGCATTCAGACATTTTTGTAATATGTGGAGCTTTTCCGCCCTTGGCATGCATGATTCGCAACTTTGCAAAGCCAATACACAATCCTTCCAGTTGTGAAGTACATTTTTGTGGAAGAAACTTTCCGCCTTCGAAAGTAAATTATCTTCCCCATACTCATCTGTCATCTCAAGGTAGTCTGCTGCAAAGTACACTGTTATTATATTTCTAGCTGTAAATTCCACCTGAATTCCATAGCAGAATTTTGCTGCAAACAAGAAAGTGTCGGAGCCACCAGGGAATTCTTCAAGCTTTGTGGTAAAAGTCCTATCATGGATACTTTGTATTTCTTCCAACATGCAAGCAATCTTTCCACATTTCGACATGAGAGGAAACTGCAGTAAAATATGATCATAAAGCATGACATTTTATTGCATAACATCACCATGTTGGTCTTACCTTAAGGTACAGTACAAAGGGGAAAACACAAGTTTATGACAATTGCATTTACCAAAACAATAGGAAAAGATCAAGCTGTTACAGAAAATATGATCATAAAGCTTAACATAACAAGTTGGTCATAGCTATTCAATTCTTAGGTCGAATTGTTTCAGGTGTAAGAGTAAAACCTCAGAAGAGCAAGCATGCATGAAGGCTAATGCAACTATCCAAGTGCTCAATGAAAACGAAAATTTTGACTTACCTTATGAAGATGAAATTTTACACCATCCACAATAATGGTTATATCACTTGGCAGCCTTGCGTTGTAAAGCCTGTACCCATAAAAACCAAATCACAAAACATACTACATTAACTCCATTATAAGTGAATAATTTTGCTTATAGCTGCCAAAATAGACCCTTTTGTCTTTCTTCTATAAACCACCCTTTTGTCTTTCTTCTATAAACCCAAAACTAGAAAAGAAGAAGCAAAACTTGATCAAACCGCACAGAGGTTTAGCCTTTTTAATGCATTCATGAAATTAGATGAAAAGAAAAGCAATAGTATTTCAAATTCAGTCTCAAATTTGAACGAAAATAAGACAACCCAGAGAAGAAAAAAGAGCAAAGAATTGTAAAAGAAGTTCAATTACAAAGATAGATTGGAGAGATAGAACAAGTGTTGGAGCTTACCAGTCATTTCCTTGTTTACAAAACCCAGAAAGCTTGGCAGGTGTCATGACTGAGAGAGAAAGGGAAAGACCCCAACTCTTGAATTGGGGTCTTTAATAAATGCTTTGCCCCCCACAACACGAAAAATCCACCAAAATCAAAATTTTAAAATGAAAAGCATAATAGTATTTATTCTAATCAGAAATTAAAATTTAAAATCTTATGAACAGATAAAAAAAGAGAGAACCACATAGACACAGGGGGCGTGTGGGCAACCGTGGAACTTTACAGCTAAATGCCTTGTCTTGCATCATAAGCTGGAACTCCATTTCATGGATCCTAAATTTTGCTGTTTACTACTGAAACTAAACCCTTCGGAAAAAAAGGAAAAGAAAAAGACAACCTTGTAAGAGAAGATACACTATAAACTAAAAAATACCGGTGTTTCCTTTGGTTGAAAAAAAGAGAATAAATATGTTTAATTGAACAAGGCATGCACAGATCACGATAAAGCAAGCAACGGAGAAGGCAAAAGGTAAATGATTTGAAACATTATCATCTCTCTCTCTTTCTTTAAGATTATAAGACGTGGATTTAGTTATGCAATTTAATTTAGTCAATTTTAATTTTAAAATTATAATATTTATTTACAATTAAATTTATTTGATTAAATTATGTTTTCAATAAAGTTATGCATATCAGACGTTATTCCCTCGATGAAAAATAGAAAGAGGTGGATCACGGTTAAAATAGATTTAAAAAAGGCATATGATAGTATTTAGTGGGATTTTATTGCCGCTTTTTTATAGGTCGCGGGTATTCCAAACTTTCTTAGGAGGGTTATTATGTTTGCCATCATGGGTTTTACCGTGCAGGTGTGGTGGAACGGGGTCTCTACCCAAAAATTTAAGCTCGCTAGAGGGATTCGACGAGAATGTCCTTTGTCGTCGTATCTAATTGTTTTATGCATGGAGTGGTTAAGTCACGATATCCATTCAACTATCTTTAGTGGTAGGTAGTACCTTTTACGCTTTTCTAGGTGAGGTCTAAACTTATCTCATTTGTTTTTTTTTTTTTTTTCTGAAAATGATCTGGTTATTTTTGCTAAAGCGGATATACAAGAAGCTTAGATTCTTAAGGAGATGCTTGATAATTTCTGTGACCTCTCTGGGCATCGGGTTAACGCTCGGAAGACAAATATTTACTTTTCTCATAGGGTGGGCGAGGCCATGGAAGATAGAATAAGCGGCTTCCTTGGTTTTCAAAGGGAGCAAAATCTGGTACATATCTGGGAGTGCCTTTATTTCATGAAAGGGTTACTAATAGTACATTAAGGTTTGTAGTAGAAAAGGTACGTAACAAATTATTCAATTGGAATGCAAGACAACAATCCATTGTAGGTTGAGTTACTTTGGCGCAGTCTATGCTCTTGTCTATCCCAAACTATTTTATGCAATCCATGCTGATCCGTAAAGGAATTTGTGCGGAGATTGAATGTTTGGTCAGGCAGTTCGTTTGGGGTTCCTTGAATGGTTTAAAAAAGATAGCTTTAATTAACTAGGACTTTGTTTGTCAACCTCACACTTGTGGAGGCCTTGGGTTTTTTCATTTTGTGGAATCAAAACATCTCTTTTCTTATGAAATTGTGGTATGCATTTACCTCAAAGGATGGTACTTTATGGGTATGTGTTCTTCAGTGTATGTATGGTATCAAGGAAAGGATGCCAGAAAGTATTACATGAGGTAGATGCTCATTTCTCTGGAGAGCTCTTTCTAAGGTATGACCTCTACTCCGTGAGAATTTAATTTCGTTTACCAGAGTCACGAAATTTCATTTCAACTTTTTTCTTACTGTTATAGATCTCTTCCATTTTTTGTGTCTAATCAAACACCACGGATTCCCATATTTCCATTGCTCCAACCAACATTTTAATTTCATCATTCAGTTCATCTTCAAAATGAACACGCATTTCTTCTTCGGTTGGTACAATCTCGTGAACATACTTACTAAGCTGTATGGACTCTCATTCATATTTTGTTATATACTTGTTTCCCTGTTTCAGCTCAAGAAACTTTCTTTTTCTTGTCAAGGTACCATTTACTAACATATTTATTTCGAAATTCAACTCGGAAACATTCCCAATTAAATTTGTCTTTTGGTATGATAGCTAACAATGTATGTCACCATTGGCACGCCTCGTCTTTCAACAGAAATACAACACATTTGAAATATTCATCAGGTGAACATGGCATTTCATCAAATACCCTCTAAGTATTTTCTAACTAGAATTCAGCTCTAGCAGGATCATCATTTGTCTTGCCTCTAAACACTTCGGCCCCACATTTTCGAATTTTGTCGATCGGAGGTTGATGCAAAAGTATATGGTTCAAGCTTTGAAGACTAGGGGGTACCGAGGTAGGCATAGTAGGGGGTGGAGGTTGTGGAGCCATAGGATTGGCTTGCAAGAATTCATTGAACCATTAACCTATTACTCCAAAAAAGACATTTTTTGCCTCATTTTTAAACATCTATAGAACTGACAAACTATGACTTGCTCATTGTTTAAGAGCCGAGACATTACTTTCGACTTCATCGGTAACAACACAGTTAGATTCGACCCACATCTTTATATATAAGAAAACATGGTTAAATCAGATCAAAAGCATCACACTATCATAAGTTATATGTGACATGAGCATCACACTATCATAAGTTATATGTGACATGTAATTTTTTAAAAATCGACTAAATTGTAGCTCTCATATCAATAAATGTAACACCTCTCACCCAACTTGGTTGTAGGATCTGAGCTACGGGATGTTACTACATATACAGGAACATTCACAAACAAATTCCAATCTCAAATCATTGCCTTTATATACAAATTAATAATTACTTATGAATACGAGACTAAATTGGAATACGACACTAAATTAATTACAATCATTTAGATACAAGCATAAATGTGGACCAATCTAAAAAAATTCAAAACTTTAAAATAGGTATCAAAATTGAGGAAATAAGTATCGATATTTTTGCAACAAGTATCGATACAAAAAACATTATCGATACCATTTTGACAATCTACCAATTTTAGGTATCGATATTTTAGAAAGAATTATCGATACTTATTGTGAGTATCTATGCCAAATTTGGAAGTTTTGAATCAAAATCATTTTATCGGTACCTCTTTGTAGGTATCGATTTTGGGAGAAAATTATCGATACCTTGATCCTTAATATCGATGCTTTTTCCCAACTAGTCAAAAAGTTATAAGTTTAGAATCACAATTCACGCTCAAATTAAAGTACCATGCCTTAAGTAACCCAAAATACATTAGTCCAACATCAATACCACTTTAAACCCTACAAGAACCATAGTTCAAACATGCTCAAGGTACTTCCATTTCTATACTAACTATAATTTGTTCACTTAAACAAATGTTTCATATATATATAAGTCATGTACCAATTCAAAACATGCCATACAAACATGTAACACCCCAAACCCGGTCAATACGCCATGACCGAATCTGGCATGCCACGAAGGAAAACGTTTTGAAGAAAAACGAGTTAACGATTAAATTTTTGTGAAAAAAAAACTCTTTGTTGATCTTTGTTTGTAGAAAACAAGTGTAATAAATTGAAAGCTGATAATTTACTTTTGAAAACCTCAAAATAAGTCTTAAAAACATAATTGCAATTCCATAGATTAGAAAACTTTTTAATATTTTAAAGAAAACAAAGTGATTAGGTTGAAAACTGTATCTAAAAGAAATTTGGAAAAATTGAGTTTTTGAAAATAGTATGAGTTATCTAAAATTACTTAGGATGTTTAAATTATCAAATGATTTATGTTACCCGATGGTAACATTTTAAAAACCATCGCATTTTGTAATTTAGAAAACTTTTTGCTCAAATTATTATATCAAACATGTAATTTGTAAGCCAAATTTAAAACAAATTCAAAACATATAAATAATCCAAAACATAATTAAACAGGCCTTATTACAAATCCATAAAAATATGAAAACCAAATTAAAATAAAGTACCCAAATGGAAGTTCATGTAAAACCAAATTTTATTGCATGGCCTCCTCGAGTTCATCCAGCTCCTCATCCGCGATCTCACGAATCACCTGAAAAGATAAGGGAGAAGGTGAGTCACCAAGACTCAGTGCATATTCCCTCTCCCAGGTAAATGCCACATACTTACACAAATTATAACAAAGCAACATATATGAATAATGCACCCAACCTAGCCATCCATAACTCCTTTTCTACCCCGTGTGGTACCAAACCACTGGTGGTGCCAAACCACTGGTGACCGAAGTCACGATAATCAATATTGTGATACCAAATCACTGGTGACTCAAAGTCACTAATAATCCATATGTGGGGCCAACCCATGTGTGATACCAAATCACTGGCGACGATCCCATATCTCAAAAGTGAGGCCAACCCACGGTGATGCTAGATCACAGGGACGAGTCGCTATGAGGTGCCAAACCTCTGGTGTCCCAAAGACACAAATGTGATACCAAATCACTGGTGACCAAAGTCACGAATAATCAAGTTGTGGGGCCAACCCACGTGTGATACCAAATCACTGGCGACGATCCCATATCTCAAAAGTGGGGCCAACCCACGGTGGTGTTAACCACAGGGACGAGACGCTATGAGGTGCCAAACCTCTGGTGTCCGAAGACACAAATGTGATACCAAATCACTGGTGACCGAAGTCACAATATCAATCTTCCCCCTCCTCTCATGTTGCCCATACCAATGCAATATATATATACAAATTATGTCAATATACTTTGATATGAATCACATAACAAAAATACCATAAATCGTAGATCATGATTTCAATCCTCATGTATTAACAACATATCGAAATGGACTTACCCGAATCCTCATTCATACCATCACGGTATCATATCAAGATCTCATCATTTCGGCTTTAACAATATGAATAGTTATTTAACACACATATATACATATATGAACCAAGATATAAAGTGTGTAAGACACACACCTTTCACCAACGGAAGAATTATCTTCCAAAGATCCGATCTATTGCACTAGGTCACTTTGTCCTACAATCGGCCAATACTAAAATTATTAACAAAGGCCATTCGGCCAAACCACACACTTTAATCCCAAAAACTTTAGTCTTTCCAAAAGAATGATGAATCGACAAGAATCCTTACCCCTTGACTTACCAACCTTTGATTGCTAGAGAGATAGGGCTTAAATCAAATGCTTCCAAAGTCCCAAACAGCCTATCTTTCAAAATCGATTGAATAAATCAAAAGAAGTCCTACCCTTGAATATTCAGCCAAAGCAAACCAAAAGGATATAAGAAGTTTCGGCTATGGTTTTTTGAATGAAGAAAACAATTGTTATACAGCTCGAAAGAGATGAAGAATTAGTATGGCAAAGAAAAGAAAATGAAAAGGGAAGAAGGAAGATTCGGCCAAGAGAAGTGAAAAGAAATGTGGTCTGAACAATATTGAAAGAAAGAAAAAGAGAGAAAAGGGAGTAAGAGATTCGGCCAACACCTAATTACCAAAGAAGAAAAATGCACCAAAAGTTCCAATGTTGTTTCGGTTTCAAAAGGATAAATGAAAGAAAGAAAAAAAAAATAGAATTTGGTTCCAACAAAATGAAGACTAAACCAAAAGCAAAATTGCACCAAAATGCACAAGACACATTCGGTCAAAGAGGGAGTTTTTGGAGAGGAAAAACAAATGCAAAAAGATGCTCAAATGACAAAAATTGGCCAACTATTCCCCCCAAGCTACCTATCACATTCGGCCACCCCCTTAGCCACACATGCCGTCCACATTCAACCACTAAAGGCCTTGGAATACTTTCCAAAACATCATCCTAAAGCCTAGCCTTATGTCTCCCCAACCTTCCATAACCTTAAGATTCTTATCCCCAATTTCATGCTTTCCTTAAACCAATATTCAACTTACCAAAATTAATAGTCCAACCTATCATAAATAAGTTTGACCGTCTATCAATGCTAGAATACATAAAAATACAATCCTCAAAATGCTTTCCAAGCTACTCGAACCACTTCCCTCAAGCAACCTTTCAAGTTCCTTATCCACTATGCCACTAACTCCTCATGTGCTATAATTTAACACTTAAATTAACTTAAGTGTCAAGCTCACTTAATCCACTTCATTAAATAAACCATACTAAAAATTATTTTAACTTCCTAAATAAAATCAAGCCTTCACAAGACTATGCTAACACACAAAATTCATACCCGAGCCAACACAAATAATACTCAAAATTTTTGGATGTTACAATTCTACCCCCTTAAGAAAATTTCGTCCTCGAAATTACCTGATCAAAAGAGTTGAGGATACTGCTGCCTCATCGCATCCTCCGGTTCCCACGTAGCTTCTTCCACGCCATGATTCCGCTTCACTAAAGGAACTGACTTCCTCCGCAAAATTTTTACATCTCGTTCTAGGATCTGCACAGGTTCCTCCTCCACCGTCAAATCTGGATTCACCTCTACTTCCTCTACTGCCATGATATGCGATGGATCAGAACGATAGCGTCTAAGCATGGAGACATGGAACACATCGTGAATCTGACTCAGTTCTGCTGGCAATTCGAGCTGATAAGCTACTGGTCCCACTCGTCTCAACACCTTAAACGGTCCAATGAACCTTGGACTTAACTTGCCTTTTCTCCCAAATCTTAACACTTTCTTCCATGGCGAGACCTTCAGAAAAACTTTGTCACCCACGGCAAACTCTATATCCCTCCGCTTGAGATCGGCATATAACTTCTGCCTATCCGAAGCTTCCTTCAGACGAGCCTGAATCATCTTCACCTTATCCTCAGTTTCTGCAACCAACTCTGGTCCTAACATCTGACGCTCACCCAACTCTGTCCAACATGTAGGTGTGCGACATCGCCTACCATACAACGCCTCATAAGGTGCCATATTAATGCTTGCCTGATAACTATTGTTGTACGCGAACTCAGCTAACGGTAAAAACTCTTCCCAGCTACCTCTGAAGTCCAAAACACAGCCTCTCAACATATCCTCTAAAATCTGAATAACTCTTTCCGACTGCCCGTCAGATTGTGGATGAAATGCGGTACTGCAATCCAACCGCGTACCCAAAGCCTGATGTAGCGCTCTCCAAAACCTCGACGTAAATCTGGGATCCCTGTCTGAGATGATCGACACTGGTACACCGTGCAACCTCACTAACTCCGCCACATATAACTTAGCTAACCTCTGAAGCGAATAATCCACCCTTAGCGGAATGAAATGAGCTGACTTAGTCAGACGATCCACAATCACCCAAACTGAATCCTTCTTGCTAGGCGTAAGAGGTAATCCACTGACAAAGTCCATAGTGATCCTCTTCCACTTCCACTGTGGAATCTTCACCGGCTGAAGTAATCCAGACGGTAACTGATGTTCAGCCTTGACTTGCTGACACGTCAGACATTTACCCACAAACTCAGTTACCTCCCGCTTCAGACCTGGCCACCAAAACTGCTCCCTTAAATCTCGATACATCTTGCTACCTCCAGGATGCATAGTGAATGGGCTGCTATGTGCGTCCCGAAGAATCTTTTGCCTCAACTCAATATCCTTTGGCATATAAGCTCTCCCTTTAAAACACAAAACTCCATCACTGGACAAACTATAATCCTCTAAACCACTATTCTGAACCTGCAACTTTCGATCATTCAAACCATCATCCTCTAACTGTTTCTCCTTGATCTGATCTAACCAAGTCGGCTTGACTTGCAATTCCGCCAAAAGACTCCCATCGTCATACAAGCTAAGACGAGCAAACATCGATCTTAAATCAGACACAACCTTACGGCTCAACGCGTCTGCCACCACGTTAGCCTTGCCCGGATGATACTCGATGGAACAGTCGTAGTCCTTCAACAACTCAATCCATCTACGCTGCCTCAAGTTCAAATCCTTCTGAGTCAAAAGATACTTAAGACTCTTGTGATCCGTGTAGACTATCGACTTCTCTCCGTACAAATAGTGCCTCCATATCTTCAAAGCGAAAACCACTGCTGCTAATTCCAAGTCATGCGTTGGATAATTAACCTCATGTGGTCTCAACCGCCGAGATGCATAAGCCACTACCTTCCCATATTGCATCAGCACACATCCCAAACCAGTATGTGATGCATCACAATAAACCGTGAATTCCTTGCCTGCCTCAGGTTGAATCAAAACCGGAGCTTCAGTCAGAATCTTCTTCAACTTGTCGAAACTTTCTTGATGCTTCTTGGTCCACACAAATGGAACTCCTTTCCTCAACAACTTGGTCATCGGTACGGTGATCAAGGAAAATCCTTCCACAAATCTTTGGTAATACCCCGCCAGACCTAGAAAACTCCGAATCTCAGCCACAGACTTAGGCGGCTTCCAGTCCAACACTGCCTCAATCTTCCGAGGATCTACTCTAATCCCCTCGGCTGATACAACGTGACCCAAGAAAGTCACCTCCCTAAGCCAGAAATCGCACTTACTAAATTTAGCAAAAAACTGCTTTTCCCTTAGAATCTGCAACACTACTCGCAAATGCGCATCATGCTCCTCCTCTGACTTTGAGTATACCAAAATATCCTCTATAAATACCACAACAAACTGATCCAAAAACTGCTGGAAAACCCAATTCATCATGTCCATGAATGCTGCCGGCATGTTAGTCAATCCAAACGGCATCACCAGAAACTCGTAGTGCCCATACCGAGTACGAAATGCCGTCTTATGGATATCAGCCTCTTTCACCTTTAGCTGATGATACCCAGAACTTAAATCAATCTTGGAGAAAACTGCAGCCCCTTTAAGCTGATCAAACAAGTCATCTATCCTTGGCAAAGGATACTTGTTTTTGATCGTCAGCTTATTCAACTGGCGGTAGTCAATACACATCCGCATCGTACCGTCCTTCTTCTTGACAAAAAGTATCGGCGCTCCCCATGGCGAAACACTTGGTTGAATGAAACCTCAATCCAATAATTCCTGAATCTGAGCCTTCAATTCCATCAATTCCTTCGGTGCCATCCTATACGGAGCTATAGACACTGGCGCCGTTCCGGGTAACAGATCTATACCGAATTCGACTTCACGATCCGGAGGCAGTCCCGGAAGTTCTTCAGGAAATACGTCAGCATATTCCTTTACAGTTCGAACATTCTCCACAGAAGACTCCTTAGCTTCCAAAGCACACACATGGACTACAAACGCCTCACAGCCCTTCCTGACCATCTTCACAGCTTTCAACGCAGATACCACGTTAGATAGATAATCTCTTCTATTACCTATCATGACCACATCTTTACCCTCAACTGTCTTCAAAACCATGCGCTTAGCAGTGCAATCCAAACTTGCTTGGTACTTGACCAACCAGTCCATCCCAAGAATCAGATCGAACTCCTCAAACGGCAGTTCCATCAGATCAGCTACAAATACTACCCCTTGAAGTTCTAGGGGTACATCCCTATGCAGCTTATCTACTTCTACAGAATGACCTAGAGGGCTAAGTACTGTCATCCTCCTAGAAGCAGTCTCAGAATCTAAACTCATGGTCTCTACAATGCTACTAGCAACATATGAGTGCATCGAACCCACATCTATCAAAGCAGTATATGGAACACCAAAGATTAAGAACGTACCGGTTATGACATCCGGTGCGTCCCCCTCCTCTCGTCGTCTCGCAGCATACACCAAACCAGGCTGTCTCGCATCAATGTTGCTTGCACCTCTGCCAGATGCTCCGCGGCCTCGACCAGAACCATTACCTCCTCTACTATTACCATGACCTCTCTGCGATGCTGGTCCCTCCTTTCTGAACTGAGCACGACCTTGACCTTCAGATTAATTCCTGGCTTGCTTACGTGGACAGTCCCTCACACGATGATCCAGCGAGCCACACTCGAAACATCCTTTTCCCCCGGTCCAACATTCGCCCCAATGAAACTTCCCACATCGGTTACACTGTGCTGGTCTCTAATTAGCAGTAACAGGCCTTCTAGATTGATTCGGCCCACTCTGCCTAACCCTCTTCTGAGAATTACCGGCTGACCCAGATGATCCATATCCTCTCTTATGCTTATTCCGGTCGTAACTCTGCCTTCCAGATTCCTTTATCCCTTCAGCAATCTTAGACTTTTCAACCAACGCAGAAAATTCTCGCTCCTGATGTGGAACAATCAGCAACCTCAGCTCATCTCTCAAACCATCCTCGAATCGGACACATCGCTCGTGCTCCGAAGCCACAATACCTCCAGCATACCGGCTCAATCTTAAGAACTCAGCCTCATACTCTGATACGGACTTACTTCCTTGGACCAAACTCAGAAATGCCTTATACTGCGCATCAATGTAACTAGACCCAATATATTTCTTCTGATACGCTGCCTTAAAATAGTCCCAAGTGAGATCCTCCGCCGCAGCACTGTTCCGAACTGTGAGCCACCACTGATATGACTCATCCCGAAGAAGCGATACTATCCCTTTCAGCTTTTCTTCGACATTCAGATCCAAATCATCCATGATTCGCTCCGTCGCCTCTAACCAATATTCAGCCGAACTGGGAGCTACACCCGAAATACCTCGAAATACCTCAGCTCCGTTGGCTCGGAGTCGCTCAGGTACTGACTTTCGAGCTCCCGCGCCTCCACCTACTCCAGCTACCCTCTCAAGAACTCGCAGCATCGCCTGAGACACTGCGTCATCCCCCGTTTGATCCTGATGCTCAACTCCAACCGCTGGTGGTGGAACTGGTGGTACTTCATTCTCGGATCCTTGACCAGATCTCACTGGCTCAGACACAGCCATCCTACCTCGACCACGTCCACGCATAACACGACCTCGACCTCGAGTACTCATGTCTAAGATCTCGACTTATCTGATTTAAAAGTTTTATGAATTAATCCATATTCCACTTTCTTTAAAGCACAGTTTTATGAAAAGTTTTAATAAGAGATTTCGCGAGTACACCAAACCTATAGTTTTGGGTCTCTAAAGTAGTTCCTACTACTATATAGTCGTATCAATATCACTATAATCATATCATCAAAATCAACACTTTTGATGTACTTACCAGGACAGATTGTTGCCGGAGACTCGGGCCATGCCTTTCCAACCATAAAATTTTCAACAAAAACATTTTAAGACCATACTTTAAATTATTTTGGGCCTCGGGCCCACAGCCGAGCTTTTGAACTTAGCTCTGATACCATTTTGTAACACCCCAAACCCGGTCAATACGCCATGACCGAATCTGGCATGCCACGAAGGAAAACGTTTTGAAGAAAAACGAGTTAACGATTAAATTTTTGTGAAAAAAAAACTCTTTGTTGATCTTTGTTTGTAGAAAACAAGTGTAATAAATTGAAAGCTGATAATTTACTTTTGAAAACCCCAAAATAAGTCTTAAAAACATAATTGCAATTCCATAGATTAGAAAACTTTTTAATATTTTAAAGAAAACAAAGTGATTAGGTTGAAAACTGTATCTAAAAGAAATTTGGAAAAATTGAGTTTTTGAAAATAGTATGAGTTATCTAAAATTACTCAAGATGTTTAAATTATCAAATTATTTATGTTACCCGATGGTAACGTTTTAAAAACCATCGCATTTTGTAATTTAGAAAACTTTTTGCTCAAATTATTATATCAAACATGTAATTTGTAAGCCAAATTTAAAACAAATTCAAAACATATAAATAATCCAAAACATAATTAAACAGGCCTTATTACAAATCCATAAAAATATGAAAACCAAATTAAAATAAAGTACCCAAATGGAAGTTCATGTAAAACCAAATTTTATTGCATGGCCTCCTCGAGTTCATCCGGCTCCTCATCCGCGATCTCACGAATCACCTGAAAAGATAAGGGAGAAGGTGAGTCACCAAGACTCAGTGCATATTCCCTCTCCCAGGTAAATGCCACATACTTACACAAATTATAACAAAGCAACATATATGAATAATGCACCCAACCTAGCCATCCATAACTCCTTTTCTACCCCATGTGGTACCAAACCACTGGTGGTGCCAAACCACTGGTGACCGAAGTCACGATAATCAATATTGTGATACCAAATCACTGGTGACTCAAAGTCACTAATAATCCATATGTGGGGCCAACCGACGTGTGATACCAAATCACTGGCGACGATCCCATATCTCAAAAGTGGGGCCAACCCACGGTGATGCTAGATCACAGGGACGAGTCGCTATGAGGTGCCAAACCTCTGGTGTCCCAAAGACATAAATGTGATACCAAATCACTGGTGACCAAAGTCACGAATAATCAAGTTGTGGGGCCAACCCACGTCTGATACCAAATCACTGGCGACGATCCCATATCTCAAAAGTGGGGCCAACCCACGGTGGTGTTAACCACAGGGACGAGACGCTATGAGGTGCCAAACCTCTGGTGTCCGAAGACACAAATGTGATACCAAATCACTGGAGGTACCAAACCTCTGGTGTCCGAAGACACAAATGTGATACCAAATCACTGGTGACCGAAGTCACAATATCAATCTTCCCCCTCCTCTCATGTTGCCCATACCAATGCAATATATATATACAAATCATGTCAATATACTTTGATATGAATCACATAACAAAAATACCATAAATCGTAGATCATGATTTCAATCCTCATGTATTAACAACATATCGAAACGGACTTACCCGAATCCTCATTCATACCATCATGGTATCATATCAAGATCTCATCATTTCGGCTTTAACAACATGAATAGTTATTTAACACACATATATACATATATGAACCAAGATATAAAGTGTGTAAGACACACACCTTTCATCAACGGAAGAATTATCTTCCAAAGATCCGATCTATTGCACTAGGTCACTTTGTCCTACAATCGGCCAATACTAAAATTATTAACAAAGGCCATTCGGCCAAACCACACACTTTAATCCCAAAAACTTTAGTCTTTTCAAAAGAATGATGAATCGACAAGAATCCTTACCCCTTGACTTACCAACCTTTGATTGCTAGAGAGATAGGGCTTAAATCAAATGCTTCCAAAGTCCCAAAGAGCCTATCTTTCAAAACCGATTGAATAAATCAAAAGAAGTCCTACCCTTGAATATTCGGCCAAAGCAAACCAAAAGGATATAAGAAGTTTCGGCTATGGTTTTTTGAATGAAGAAAACAATTGTTATACGGCTCGAAAGAGATGAAGAATTAGTATGGCAAAGAAAAGAAAATGAAAAGGGAAGAAGGAAGATTCGGCCAAGAGAAGTGAAAAGAAATGTGGTTTGAACAATATTGAAAGAAAGAAAAAGAGAGAAAAGGGAGTAAGAGATTCGGCCAACACCTAATTACGAAAGAAGAAAAATGCACCAAAAGTTCCAATGTTGTTTCGGTTTCAAAAGGATAAATGAAAGAAAGAAAAAAATAGAATTTGGTTCCAACAAAATGAAGACTAAACCAAAAGCAAAATTGCACCAAAATGCACAAGACACATTCGGCCAAAGAGGGAGTTTTTGGAGAGGAAAAACAAATGCAAAAAGATGCTCAAATGACAAAAATTGGCCAACTATTCCCCCCAAGCTACCTATCACATTCGGCCACCCCCCTAGCCACACATGTCGTCCACATTCAACCACTAAAGGCCTTGGAATACTTTCCAAAACATCATCCTAAAGCCTAGCCTTATGTCTCCCCAACCTTCCATAACCTTAAGATTCTTATCCCCAACTTCATGCTTTCCTTAAACCAATATTCAACTTACCAAAATTAATAGTCCAACCTATCATAAATAAGTTTGACCGTCCATCAATGCTAGAATACATAAAAATACAATCCTCAAAATGCTTTCCAAGCTACTCGAACCACTTCCCTCAGGCAACCTTTCAAGCTCCTTATCCACTATGCCACTAACTCCTCATGTGCTATAATTTAACACTTAAATTAACTTAAGTGTCAAGCTCACTTAATCCACTTCATTAAATAAACCATACTAAAAATTATTTTAACTTCCTAAATAAAATCAAGCCTTCACAAGACTATGCTAACACACAAAATTCATACCCGAGCCAACACAAATAATACTCAAAATTTTTGGATGTTACAAAACATATCCTAAATAACTAACCAACATGCCTCGATGACACCATCACAAACCAAGAATTTCAAATCATTCAACTTATTCACACCACAACATCATTTATCTCTACATTCATCATGCCAATCCATTTCAAGATGTATTATAACACATCAATAAAAGTATGTTAAAAAACTAAGGCAAATATGCATAAACAATATTCAACTAACCAAAACAACATCACCATTCTTCCACATTACACTTATAACGTATCAAGATGAGCAAGTTCAAAAGTTTAAATCTTAAACATATAAAAAAAATTACCCCTATTACATGCCACTTATAATCGGGCCAAAATGAAACAAAAGTCTACTGAAAACTACGTTGGATAGTGTGAGCCTTGGAAGTGATCCGATAGCCAATTCCGAGAAGATACAACTACATGAAACAAAAAATGAAACGGGGTAAGCATTAACATGCTTAGTAAGTTCATATGTATTTAAACAATACTCTTACCTCAATTCACAATTAAGTAAACAGATATAACTAATTTAATACAATTTTCTATCAAGACATTTACAACAACAAGGTGAGCATTTCATGTATCAATCGTAAAATCTCTCATTTATTCAATAGGATACATTTCCGTATCATTCAATAGGAGATATATAACATGAATCATATTAACAAATTGATCATATCAATGCATATTCACAATCAGATATCATTTTAAACAATGAGCCCGATGAACTAGAACAATAAAATACAGATACGCGGGTAACTACACCACACCAAATAGCTCAACAAAGAATTAACTACACCACACTGAGGCACCGTAGTGCAAAGGCCGTAGGCATAATATCATATCCTATAATATATCATCCTTCCACCACACCAAATAGCTCAATAGAGCAATAACTACACTACACCAAGGTTTCCGTAGAGACAAAGCTTGGTAATCTGCAACAAATGCAAGATTCCAACATAAATTGTGATATCTCCGTTGAATTTTTTACTCCACATCATCTTTTACACATATCCCGTACTAGCGCGCAATCAACCCTATTGGCAAGTCATTTGTATCCAATCTTACGTTCATCCGAGCTCTATTAACATATTAGGACAATACTTTACAATTCAATCCATTTCTTACCTTTTTATACTATTATGTAACCATTTCAAATATACATTCAAACATAATCAATTCGCAATTCAATCACAAAAAATATATATATAATCACATAATTATACTATATGAACTTACCAGGTGAAAACAACAGTAGAAGAAAGATCAATGATTAATCCGCAATATTTGTTTTTCCTCGGTTATTTACCGGTTGGTTCAATTCTTAATCTATATAATAATTCATTTCACATTATCAATTCCAAACAATTCAGTTCATCTCATTTCATGTATGTAACATCTTTTACTTATTTTACACAATTTCCCTAAAGTTTTGCATTTTATGCAATTTAGTCTCTAAAACCGAAACTATTACAACTTTCACATTTAAACTCAATTTTTCCATCCATTATCAATTCCATCCTTTTATAACCATTTATAGAATAAAATTTTAGAATTTCACCTTTCAAGTTTGACATATTTACAAACTAGTCTTTATATTCAAACTAACAAAATGTACTTTACAAATAAATCTTTAAACATATCTAAGCTTACAATCAAGCTATTAAGCATCATAAGCTTCCAATTTCATCAATGATAATTTTTAAAATCTTTAACAGTTTTGAAAACAGAGATACAGGTTAGCTGGACCTAGTTGCAACGATTTCAAAAACATAAACAAAATACTAAAAATGAGCTTAGAATGGACTTACATGTAAGGACACAAGTGCAAACGAATTTATAGCTTCAAAATGGTGGTTTTATGCTTTTCTATTTAGTGGAAGACCAATTAAGGAAGATGATATCCATATTTTAATGTTTAATAAACATATATATTATTTTAATACAACTTCAACATATAAAATAAGTAAAAGTCAAGCCTTAATCCTCCATACTATAATATTATGGTCTAAATACCATATAAGTCCTCTCATTTTTACTATTTAAGCCATTTAACTAATAAAACTCAATAGTAAATAACTTTTACAATTTTACTATTTAGTCATTGTACCATAATTGACCCATCAAACATTAAAATTACTGGACCAAATTTTAATACAACACTCTAATAAACTTGTAAATATTAAATAAATAATATTTATGGACCCACTCATCGAAATTGTGGTTTCCAAACCACTGTTTTCGACACCATTGAAAAATAAGTTGTTACACCTAACTCTTTTTGTTTCTATACATGCATGTGTGTGATCCATCATCATTATATATTCTCGTTCCCTAACTTCTATTTACAGATGTATCCAACAATTACATGCCAAAAGCATCAATTGCTTACAATACAAAACAAAAACCCAATCCGGAAACTGGTTTAGTCAACTAGCTTATGATTGACCTATAATTCCAAATGAAAAGTTGTTTAAAAACAATAATGGCAAAGATTCAAATGAGAAGAATCTTTAGGAGAAGAGAAAAAATGAGTCAAACTGTGAAACAAATGCATAATTTCTTACACGGGAGTTGATCTGAGCCAAAACCCAACAAATCCCAACTTGAAATTGAAACCCCCTTGCTATTGAGACAAATAACCTAAAATCCCTTGCAATAAATATAAATGCCCATAAAAACCAATAAAAAAAAACAAGTAGAGAAGCAATAGAAAAACAAGCAGAGAAGCAATAAAAACAAAAATGCAATTTGAGAAAAACAAGCTTAGATTTCTAACCCTAAATTGCCCTAACACAATAGGATCAATCAATCGACCATATTTTTTTTTGAAAAATCCTTTTTTTTCACAGCTCCTTACTAGTGAAATACAAGCAAAGAAGTAAAGAGATGAAATTCTCACAATGAAAGTGAGATTGAGAGGAATAATAACCTTATTCATCTTAACTTTGGGGAAGTTTTTACAATGTCAAGATCTCTGTCGATGATCGTCGTAGGATGAGAATAATTGAATGGGAACGAGGAGACAGGGCTTGGGGTGTGGTGGCTTGTGGTGTTTGGTGAGGGACAGTGGTAAAGGGTAATAATGGGAGGTTATGTTTTTTTCTTTATTTGGTGGAGGCGGTAATGTCCTATTCTTTAGGTCTGGTGAGGAATGACCATTACGGGAGAAGGTGGAATAGAAGATGAATGGTGATTTCTTCGAATAAAAGATTCGATGAACCAAACTATTGAATCATTGTTTATCACCGAATCAGCCTGGAATAGTTTGGTTATTCATGAAAAAAACAATAATTTAGCCCCATATAAATGATTAAATTATAAATTAGCATATGGTAAAATTTCGCTTTAATCCAAGAAAATGATGAAATAATAAAATTAAAACATGATAAAATTATATTTTAATCTCTTAAAAAAGTTATAGTTCAATTTCGCCCCCTTTAAAAAATTTCAAGATTTGCCCATGATTACATCTTGCAAGAAAACTAATAATAATAAAAAACAAATCAAAAAGAGTAAGTTGCGAAATCTTCTAAAAAATAATGGATCTGAATTGATCTAAAAAGTCATTTAAATAGACGAATCAATTTGTAATGTTTGATCTCATGAATGAAGAAAGTGTTATACAAGTTCAAGTAGTACTCTAGGTGTTTAGCTTAATACTTTTATTATTTAAAAGATTTTATATTTAATTACTAGAGATATATTGTAAATAAAACTCCTTAATTATGGTAGACTAGTTTATTTAAGAGTTTTATTTCTTTTAGGATTTCTTAGGATTTTAGCCTACAAATATTTGGTTTCTTTCCATTCTTTTCACTCATTCTTTTCTCTCTTTTTTTCATATACAACATAATTACTCATTTTTTTATTCTTTTCATGATTTGATAAAGTTATCGATTATTGTTGTTGCTAACCATAAGTTGATTAGAGGTGGTGTAGGAGAAACTATCACCTTTTTTAAAATAGAAAACATGTTTCCTTATCGATTTGTTAAACTTGAAGATTCAATGATTTCTCGGATATTAAATTTTCACATCATTTGGCATCAGAACTCTAATTTAGTTTTGTTAATTTTGAAATTCACATCCAAGAAAATAACACATGATAGCATTATATTGTGATCGAACAATATTCAAGATTTGAAGACGAATCTTTTTCTAATTGGGGATAATGATACGAGTTGAAGGAAGACTCTAGGTGTTTAGTTTAGTTTATAATTTTTTTTATTTAAAAGAGTTTGTATTTAATTATTTGAGATATATTTTAAATAAAGCTATTTAATTATAGTAAGTTAGTTTATTTAAGAGATTTTTTAGTTAATTTATGTAAGGGATTATTTTAAGAGATTTTAAAAAAAGAAATGAAAGCAAGATGAATAAAAATAGAAATTTTCATTGTCAATGATAGTTAATTAAACATTTTGTTTTATATATTTAAAATTTCAATTTTAACATTATGTAACTTTAGAAATATGATCTGAAATTTAATTATTTTTAGAATATTACATGTTTTAATTATATTTAATAATAATTACTTAAATTAATTGAATGGAATGATTTTTTATTTAACAAAAAATAAGTTTTAATATTCACGTGCAATATTCATGATGAAAAAAATAGTTAAATAAAAAAAAATTAAAATTGTTTATAAATATCTTATACGTAGCATGTGACATTGAAATTAATATACCTATATTTATGTATAAATCTAATAATTTTGACAGATGGATGAAATTAAAATTGAAACAAAACGATTGCAAACAGATGAAATTCGCACTTTTTATAAAAGATTTTACATTTTATTTTATCAAGTTATCAATAATAATAATAAAGGAAAATTTGAGCCCATTATATAGAAGTAATTAAGGTTTATACTTTATGGGTGAGAAACAATTTTTTAATAATAATATCCATTAAAAATAATTATATTTCAAAAATAATTTAAAAATAAAACTAATAATTAATTTAAGTGAATGATAAACTTTCATTATAGTTTTTTTACATTATAAATAAAAATGAAAAAAAAATTAAATGTGGTTTTGATTGAAATGGTAAAATTAAAATAGTAAAAAATATAATGTTTTGAATTCAAACCCTATAATTATCATTATATGTATATATATTTCTAGATTTATCAAAATGTTAAAAGATATAAATGATCTCAAAATAATGTGTCGGTTTATAAAATAAATAGATTTATGCTAAAAGCTATTGAAATTATGGTAATATTATATACTAAAATTCAAACTATTTGAGAATTATAATATGGATAAAAATAAAACTGATAGTGGTAGATGGAACCTAATTTCCAAGCATTAAAGATACTAAACCATAAAGCCGAAACATGAGAAGGAAAGCAAAAAAGGCTTTGTATTGAATTGAGCCACATTTTGCAATTCCTAACGTGTTGTATTGGTATGCAATTAATTTCTTAATTCTGGTCATATCCCGAACTTTTGGCTATAAAACCCCTCAACCCCTAAGCACACAACAATCAATTTTCCTTACAAGTTATATAAAATTGTTTAATTTCTTCTAATCAGTGAATCATATGGCTAGCACTATGGCCCTCAAGCTTGCATGTGGTGTAACACTCTAAATTTGGGCCTAGTAGAATTGGGCTTATTAGGCCTTCGGCATGGGAGCGTTTAAAACTTTTGAGAACAAGAGAATGGCACTAAGGCAAGTTGGATCTATTAGGTGAGTGATTTTGGAAGGTTAAGGGGCTTCTATGAAGTCCTGGGTTCAAGCCATGTCATTTGAAAAATTTTTATTTTTAGCATTGGGGGACCCTGATTCCTGGTATTAAGCCTTATAAGTATTTGTGATAAAAAAGAAGAAACAAGAGAGCCTGTGGTGGAGTGGTTGTGGCGTCACAAGTATGGCAAGGAGGGCAAAGGTTCACGTTTTAGTGTATGCAAAAAGGGATTATTTATTTTGCTCATGAGTAGGCAAGAGTTGGTGTTGGATTCAGCCAAAGGGGTTTTGGGGTATATTTTGGACTTTGATGAGTTTTTTCTTTTCTTTTTTCTTTTTTGGCCAGTTTGGTTACCAAAACCGAAGTTCCTTTTTGTTCTTTTCTATGTTGCCGAATTTGCGCAAAAGTGACCTCTCATGCATGCTTTTTGTTTGGTTTCACCCTACTTTCTTGTTAGCCGATTTTGTGTTACCATTTAGGCAACTTTCATTCCATTTCTATCTATTTCTCCTTGGGCCGATTGCATCTTCCTCCGTTCTTCTTCCTTATGCCGAAAAGTGATCTTCTATTCTTTTCATCTCTTCTACCCTCTTCTCCAATCGTATTTGTTCCTTAATCAGAAGGGTTTAACTTGGGGGTTTGTTTCGATTGTTCGGATTGCACTTTCATTTTCTTCTTCTCTTTTTTCCGTGGGAAAGTGTAAGTATTAATGACTCTTTTTATTTAGGAATCTTCATTACGGGTGCTATTTACTTTCTCTTCTACCGAATCTCCCCCTCTTCTCATATTTTGATATTGGTTAATACCTAGGTCCTCTCGAGGATTGATAGAGGGACAAGCGACTTGAAGTAAGCAACATTCCACTCTCAGTTCTTCACCAAGGTGAGTGTTCTTGCCTTGTTGTTTAGGGCCGAATACTCTTGATGGCTTGTAAACGGTCAAGTGTGGTTTTAATCACAAGGTTATTCGTTTCTCTTAATAAGGCTTGATGTAATGCAGAATCCGTCAAGGGGTTTAACCTTGCTAACGATTAGAGAGGGTTTAACAAGGTTCGCTCGATTAAGGTAAGTGATATTGTGGTTTTGGCTTTTAGTTGGAAAATGAGGATAATTGTATGGATCAAATGGCTAACTGTTAGTCTTAAATGTTGTAGGTTCGGTGCTAGGGATTCGTAAGGCGCTTCATAATAGGTGTGTAGCAATACCCTGTGATCGATAATTGGCAAAAGAGCCGAAAAGCGTGTGTACTCACACCATTCCAACTGTAGATCGGCAAATGCCGAAAAGCCGAAGTACCGGCGAATGATGCCACACGAGCGTGTGATCGCAAGTGTGGTGGAACGAGCCCACGAATATGGGCATAAGACTGTTGAGGCCTCCATGAATGTTCTCATGGGCTTAGGTCGTTATGGGCCTCGTTTGACTGAAATGGGCCGTGTGGGCCCAACGGGATCGTGGGCCCCACACAGATTAAATTTACGAAATGTGACAGAAATTGATCTGGGCTATAGCGTCCACATAGCCGTGATTGAAAATGGGCCGAATGGGCCACACGAGAGTGTGGGCCCATTTGGGCCTAGTATTGGGCTTTGGGCCCAAATACACTGTTTTGATGAAATATGTTATATGTGTCGCTCGAGGCGACTGTAGACCTTCGAGAAGGTTGGTAAATTACCGAAATACCCTCGAAGGGTAAAATTACCGAAATACCCTCGAATGGTAGAATTACCAAAATACCCTTGTAGGGTAGAATTACTGAAATACCCCTAAAGGGTAAAATGACCACCCCTGGAGGGTAAAATTACTGAAATACCCCTGAAGGGTAAAAAGAACGTTATGCCCCTGAAGGGAAAAATGACTAAAATGCCCCTACATGTTATATGATTGTTATTGTATGCTATTTATGGTATGTTGCATTCATGTGATATTATGTTGCATGGGCGATGTGATCATTGATTTGGAGGAAGTATATGATTTGTTAGGGTCGCATGGTCGCTTGACGACTGTGGATCCACCGATGGCTTTAAGTTGATTATGTGATTAGCAGCTTTGCTGCAACATTGGTTAGTGCCACAACCGGTGCTACATAAGGAGTGTAGGGATGGGTGGGTCGATTAAATCCCCACAGGAGTGCAGGGCTGGACAGGAGACGGAGTGCAGGGTTGGTATGGGCATTAATGCATTGCATATATGGATTTTAATAGTGAGATGGGCTTAGGCCTAGATAAAGATGATATGTGACATTTGACATGGGTTAAGGCCCAATTGAGGCTACTATGGGCTAAGGCCCAAATGCCACCGCTACTGTGTTGGGCTTGGGCCCACATTGATGACTGTAATGGGCTTAGGCCCGGATTGTTGTGATGCATGTTTTTACCGATGAGGGTTGGACACACTGAGTTTTCGTAAACTCACCCCCTCTTTTTAATTTTTTAGGTAATCCTCAGTAGGCGGTTCGACGTACTGGAGGACTCGGAGGCGGCCACACTACGAACAGCTTTAAACTTAGTGTTCTATTTTACCTTAATTAAACTGATTTTTTATTGGGTTGTAATAAGGCCGCTTTTAATTTCTGGTTACTTGGGATATTTATCTATGATGTTTTATAACTGTTAAAAGTAGATCGCGACTTTCCTAAACAAAACTGTCTTCAAAACATCACGTTTTCGTAACTCAATTATTCTTAAATTAAGCTTCGCAACAAACAAGGTTTTTATGGTAATAATTTTTTTTTTAATAAACCTCAGGAAATAATAATAAACCAACGTAACTGGGATTTTACTCAAGTTTTAATTAAGAAGGATTTTCAATGAAAACATAGTTTTCGAAAAACACTTCAATGTGGCACGTCGGATTCGGGCCTAACTTCTAGGCCAGGTTTGAGGTATTACATGTGGTGTGGTTTTGTGCTTGGTTGTGGGTGCACCCCTGGCTGAAGGGCCATAAGTTGTGGCCAAGTCATATCAGCTTTGGCACCCTGCATTCCTTATGTGAGAAACAACGGTGCTGGTGGCGTGCCTGCACCTTGCTGCAATGGGATCAGATCTCTCAACGCGACTGCCAAATCAACTCCAGAGCGCCAATCAGCTTGCAACTGCGTCAAAGCATTAGCTGCCAGCATTTCTGGTATCAACTATGACCTTACGAACAAACTCCCAGGCATGTGTGGGGTGCACAGCCCTTTCAAGATCAGCCCCAGCACTAACAGCAAAAGGTTCTTCCTACATTTTAACCACTCAAATTTAAAATTAAATTTCACATAATTAAGGCAAAGGACAATTAATGACCCAAACTTAACTGATGAATGCATTTGTTTTGTTGTCGCATTGCAGTATCAAGTGAAGTAGGCCATGGAAGCTCGTCAGCAAATGGGAAAGGAAAGAATGATATATAGCTACATAATAAAAATGGATGTAAAATCCATGGGATAGCAGCGCTCTTTTATCTTTGTGGTAGTTGTCCCTAGTAATATAATAAAACCTCAAGCTATTGCATGAGTTTTAAGTTTATTCAATGAAAACTTATAACGAATAAATAAAATATTTCCTATTTAATCTTATCTTTTATTTTAAAAAATTTAGTTCCTCTATTTTTAAAATTTTAAAGTACAAGTCTAATTGTTAACACTATTAAAATTATTCTATTAAACTTAGATTCATTTTTTTCATGACTATCAAATGAGTGTCTTTTATTTCAAATGTCACACCAATAAATTTAATAGAAAATTTTTAATGATATTTAAAATTATACATAAATTTTGAAATCTAAAAATTAAAAATTAAAGTAAAAAACTAAATTTCCAATGGGGTCCGTTAAAAGGCCATAATTAATCTTCAAAATACTTATTTCATTTATGTTTTTTTTCCCTAATAATGAATTCAAAAGAGGCTAAACATCATGTTCAATTCCATATATTTAAATATAGTATAATACCTTATTTGGTCCTCTAACTTTCTAGAAAAAGATATTTTAGCTCTCCATTTATTTATTTTACCTCTTTTAGCCCTTAAAATGTGGCATCTATGTGACAATACACGTGTATCCCACATTAGCAATTAATTTTTTTAAAAAAAATTTAAAAATATATATTTTTAAACTTTTTTATACATTGTAATAAATTTTAATTTTTAAAATTTTTTAAACTTTAAAAGTTAATTAATTGCTTACGTGGCAATCCATGTATATGTCATGTCAGAAAAGTTAATAAATATTAACTTTTCTATCCATTTTAGGGTGATTTGACAAACAATACAAGTTTAAAGGTTAAAAGAGATGAAAAATTAAATGAAGAGCCAAATTAACTTTTTTGTTTTTAATAAAGTTGGAGAACTAAATAAATCATTATACCTTTAAATAGAAATCATGCAAAAACTCGGGAGACCGTGAGAATGTCTAAAACAATATTTTTAAGAACATCATGCAACTGTTCCATCTTCATAAAGTTCAATTTAGCAAGATTTGTTGAATTGTCAAACTCATAGCATGCATTCAAAATCTGTTTGTTTAGTTTAATCCTCTCAAACCTAAATAAATCTACCACAAAATCAATGGGATTATCATGCCAGAATTTAATAAGAAATTAACGAAGAATTATTCAAATAAAATAGGAAAAAATTTTCAAGTCAAAATTCAACCAACGCCAACAAAATCCATTAAACCATCACTATAATCACTCTTGGAACAATTAAACATGCTAAGCTTACTCTCTCTAAATAAGAATTGGTCATGCATTATCTACAAAACAAGAATTAATAGCATACACATTCAATCATTTCAAGGCATGCCTCCTTGATAATGCATCAACTTAAAGAATTCTCCTTACCTTTACTTATTTATTACATGTGGATGTTAGAATAGTAAAAATAAATTCGAAATAAAGTTTAATAAATCAGGATCTGTCATGTAAAATTATCAAAAATAAATCAAAAACAAAGTTAGATGTGAAAGCGTATCTAAATTCATCGGTTTCTTGAAATCTTTAGATTTTATGATTTTGATCATCTAAATTATCACACAAGTAATCTAGAGAAGGTGACTCTCTCTTTTTTAATTCTTTTCTAAAGATGAGATATTAGAAAAGTTATGTTATATATAACTATTGCACATTAACCCTAATTTCTAACCATCCCATCTTCAATTAGAAATTAGTTACTAGAGTATCTACACATATTTAACTCATACTTTATTTAATAACTAAAGCTCATAACAAGTAGGTCATAACTACTCAATTCTTAGGTCGAATTGTTTCAGGTGTAGAGTAAAACCTCAGAAGAGCAAGCATACATCAAAGCTAATGCAACTATCCAAGTGCTCAATGAAAACGAAAATTTTGACTTACCTTATGAAGATGAAATTTTAAACCATCCACAATAATGGTTATATCACTTGGCAGCCTTGCGTTGTAAAGCCTGTAATACCCATAAAAACCAAATAAAAAAACATACAACATTAAGAGCCTGTTCTTATGTGCTTAAAAAAAACATTTCTGGTCCAAAAGCACTTTTGGAAGAAAAGTTGTGCAGAATAAGATGCTTTTGGCTGGAATTTTTGGTTTTTTAGTTAAAATTTTTAGCTTTTTCTCTCCCAAAAGCACTTTTAGTACTTAATTACTTTTTTACCCCTCCAGTAACATAGTTCTTTCCTCTCTTTTTTCTTGGGGCTTAATTACAAATATGTTAAAATCATTAATTAAAAATAAAAAATATTTTTTAAAATACTAATTACAAATATTTAATGGTTATATTTAAATATTTAAAATGTAATTTATATATTTAATTAAATTTTATAAGTAATTAATATTTATTACTTAAAAATATTTAAAATTTATATTTCATATATTAAAATATTAACAAGTTATAGTAATTTTTTTATATTCTTACTAAGACACTTGGAATCTGGAGTTGTTCCAAGTCTGGCTTTTAGAGGACATTGTCAGGCGTATTGGGAGTATACCACCTCCTCATCCATCAACAGATTTGGATAGGATCATTTGGACTTGTACATCAATGGGAGCTTTTATCATTAAAAGTACTTATAGGCCTATTCATGAGAATTCTTGGCATCCTATAGATTTATTGTGGAAGTCTATTTGGAAGTTTTAAGGGCCCCAAAGAGTGAAGTCCTTCTTTTGGCTCATCTTTAAACAAATACTTCTAACTGATGTGGAGCGTGTAAGGCTGGGTATTGGACAGGACGTCTCTCGTCCGTTATGTCGACATAATTTTGAAGATGTTCTACATATGCTTAGAGATTCTTCTGTTGCAAAAGATGTCTGGTTATAGGTAGTTCCACACAGTTAGCAAAACAAGTTCTTTTCGTGTGAGTTAATTGATTGGATAAGTTTTAATTTATGCTCTCGCGTGTGGGTGTCTAATGTTGGGGCTAGTTGGTCGAGTCTCTTTGGATTACTTGTGTGGCGATTATGGAAGAACATGAACTGTTTCATTTTCCAAGGATCATCTTATAGCTCTTCTGATATCATAAAAGTTTCTATTAGTTGGGCTAAGCAATACCTTTTGGCTCATAATAAGGAATCAGATAGGCTTCATTCTTCTGTTCTAGATAATCCCTTATCAGATAACTGGTTTGTCTTAAATCTTGATGGCTCCGTTAAGTCTGATGCAGGGATTGTTTCTGTCGATGGGTTCTACGTGATCAAAGATGGGCTTGGATCCTCAGTTATAATCATCGTCTGGGAGTTGTTCAGTATTTGATGTTGAACTTTAGGGTATCTTGGATGGGGTAATTCTTTTATATAGATGAGGGTGTGATTGGATGTTGATCCAATCTGATAGTCTAAAGGTGATTAAAACAAATCAAGAAGGGATTTCAGTTGTTTCGAATTCCGCTTTGATCAGGCGGATCATTCAGGCCTTATAGCATATAAAATAGTGGCATATAAGACATATCTTGAGGGAGAGAAATCTAGCTGCAAATCGTTTAGCTAAGATGGTATCTGACAGGAAGGTCGATGTGCGGGTGTTTGCTGAAGCTTTTACGAAACTTTTAGCAGTTTTACAATATAATAAAGCTAGTGGCTTCTGTGATCTTAATAATTTGATTTAGTTTTTCTTTGTTTTTATCACAAAAAAAAAAGTTATGTGTATAAATATTTTGTTATTATAAAAATGGATGTTTCATGTATTATACAATTCTACTGTTGGTTAGAAGTAATTTTATATTATTTATAGGTTTAATTTATTATTTGGTTTTTGAAGTATATTTATTTTCTCATTTTGGTACTTAAATTTTTTCTTTCAATTTGGTACTTAAAGTATCAATCACTCTTCAGTTTGGTACCTAAAATGTCTTCGTTATATTTTTGAATCCATTTTTTTTACAAATGTTAAAAAAAAATTGATAGCCAATCACAGAGTGCAATATGGCAACTTTATGTAAAAAAAATATATATTTTCTTATATTGAATGTATATACACATTAAAAAAACATAAAAATAGAAATAAATATATAAAAATTAAGAAAAAAACATATATAAAATCTAAATATATATAAATTATTAAAAAAATATATAAAAATAAAATTTAAAAAACAATACAAGGAATTGGTTGAATTAATAATATTATTACAAAAAATGTAAAAGAATTGTAAAAATTTTTAAAAATTTTTAATTTTTTTTATAAAATTCTAAAAAGGTATTTAAATTTCAAGGTCTTTTTTTTAAATAATTTGAAATTTAATTGCTTTTTAATTTTTATAACAATTTTTAATTTTATATATTCTTTTTGATTTTTAAAATTAAAATTATATATTTTAGTATAAATTTTATAATATATTATATATGATTTTTACATTTTAAATCAATACAATATATATAATATTAAAAAATAAAAAAAAATGACACGCGGCATATTCTAATAGTGTCACGTGACAAATCAATGTCAGTCAACACCAACCAACAGTCAGTCAATAATGGTCAAATATGCCAGTCAATGGTCGATTAATGACAGGTCAAAATCAATAGTGTTTTTTAATATTGAAATGTTTAATATTATAATTTTCTATTTTTAATTTAAATTTAATATTTTTATTTTAAATAAATCTAATTGCTACATGACATTTTTTCATTGGCCAAAACAAGCCACGTTAGAGCTGGCAAAATAGGCCCGAGCTCGAAAGCCCACCCATGTTGATCTGAGTCCGAGAAAACCCGAGTAACAAATCTAAGCCCGAGAAAACTTGAGCTCGAGAAAGCTTGACATCGATTTGGCCCATGTCCAAGATAAATTCCACTTAAAGCCCGAACAAGCTCGACTTTAATCATCAATGCATATATGTATAAAGTATTAATATATGATATAATCTAACCTTATATAATATAGTAGGAGGGATAATTTTTAAATGTATGAGAAGTATAAGGACTTAGAACATATTTCAACTAGCATAATAATAAACAATAATATATAACAAGTAATATATAGTGTACTACTATTATATAACTATTATTATAATATAGATTATAATAAAAATATATATTACATGATATTATAATGTTTAATCATTTATGCATATATATATATATATATATATATATATAAACTATTAATATATTATATGATATTGCATTATATAATATAGGAGTGCTAACTTCCAAATGTACGAAAAGTATATAGACTTAGAGTATATTTCAACTAGTATAATAATAAACAGTAATATATAATATATAATAATATGTAATATATAATGTACTACTATATATATAACTATTATTGTATATATTATAATAAAAGATATAATATTACATAACATTATAATGTTTAATCATTGATACATATATATAAACTATTAATATATTACATACTATATGATATGATATAGCATTATATATTATGGTAGGAGGGCTAACTTTCATATGCACAGAAAATATAGGGACTTAGAGTATATTTCAACCAATACAATTATAAACAATAAATATAAAAATTAATATATAATGTACTACTATATATAACTATTATTATATTATAGATTATAATAAAAGATATAGTATTACATGATATTATAATGTTTAACCATTAAAACATATATAAACTATTCATATATTATATTATACATGATATGACATTATATAATATGGTAGGAGGGCTAACATTCAAATGTATGAAAAGTAAGGTTTATAGAAACAATTTTTTAATAATAGTATTCATTAAAAATAATTATATTTCAAAATAAATTAAAATTAAAACAAATAATTAATTTAAGTGAATGATCAACTTTCTTGTAGTTTTTTTTATTATAAATAAAAAGAAAAATTATTGATATTTATTAGTGGGTAAAAATATTTATATAACAAATATATAAAAAAATGATAAAAATAAATAAATGAGTCTTTCGTTGGAATGGTAAAGTTAAAATAGTAAAGGATATAATATTTTTGGTTCAAAACCTATAATTATCATTATGTGTATATATTATTTCTAGATTTATCAAAATGTAAAAAGACAAATAATCTCAAAATAATGCGTGGGTTCATAAAATAAATAGATTTTTAATAATTTCCAAATTGAATTAAGACTCGATCAGTGTGTAAAAGCGATAATATTATACCAAAAACTATACTAAAATTCAAACTAATTGAGAATTATAATATGGATCAAGATAAAACTGATAGTGGTGGATGGAACCTAATTTCCAAGCATTAAAGATACTAAACCTTAAAGCCGAAACATGAGGAGGAGAGAAAAAAAAGCTTTGTATTGAATTGAGCCACATTTAGCAACTCCTGACGTGTTGTATTGGTATACAATTAATTTCTTTATTCTTGTCATATCCCAATTCACTAAACTTTTGGCTATAAAAACCCTCATGCCCTAAGCACACAACAATCAACTTTCCTTACAAGTTATATAAAATTGTTTAATTTCTTCTAATTAGTGAATCATATGGCTAGCACTATGTCCGTTAAGCTTGCATGTGTTATGGTCTTGTGCTTGGTTGTGGGTGCATCCCTGGCTAAAGGGGCCATAAGTTGTGGCCAAGTCATATCAGCCTTGACACCCTGCATTCCTTACGTGAGAAACAACGGTGCTGTTGGCGTGCCTGCACCTTGCTGCAATGGGATCAGATCTCTCAACGCGGCTGCCCAATCAACTCCAGAGCGCCAATCAGCTTGCAACTGCGTCAAAGCATTAGCTGCCAGCATTTCTGGCATCAACTATGACCTTACGAACAAACTCCCAGGCATGTGTGGGGTGCACAGCCCTTTCAAGATCAGCCCCAGTACTAACTGCAAAAGGTTCTTCTACATTTTAACCACTCAAATTTAAAATTAAATATCACAGAATCTAAGACAAAAGAAAATTAATGACTCAAACTTAACTGATGAATGCATTTGTTTTTGTTGTTGCATTGCAGTGTCAAAGTGAAGTAGGCCATGGATGCTCGTCAGCAAATGGGAAAGGAAATAATGATATATAGCTACATAATAAAAATGGATGTAGAAAACTCCACGGGATAGCAGCACTCTTAATCTTTGCCGTAGTTATCCCTTCTAATATAATAAAACCTCAAACTATTGCACGAGTTTTAAGTTTATTGAATGACAACGTATAACGAAAAATTATTCATTTTAAAAATTTTAATCCCTCTATTTTTTAAATTTTAAAATATAAATCCAATTGTTAACACTATTAAAATTGTCGAAACCATTTTTAAAATCAGTTTAAAAAAATAGGGATCGGCTAAAACGAAAATGGGAGTCGCCACCAATCCCTTTTTACTTAGGTGTAATTGGATCACCTTGTAAAACGTTTTATTTTAAAACATTTGATTCTGGTCCACAAAAAAAAAAAAAAAAAGAAAACGGGTTCGGGAGTCGGTTACGTATGAGAAAGGGTTAGCACCCTCATAACGCCTAAAAATTGGTACCTAATCGATAAAATCATATCCAAATGTTTGAAATTTAAAATTATTTAAAAATATGATTTCTTTTAAAAACTTCGAGCCATTTAAGTTAAAACTTGAGATTTCTTTGTTTCGAGGGAATATAAACATCACATCCAGTACATTAGGACACGATATTTTAAAACCTTCGTACTCAAAGTCATCTCACGGTTTATAAAACTTGTAAAAAGATATTTAGTTATTTAGCCAAACGGAAAATCGCAACCCAGTACGTTAGGGCACTATTTCCCGAATTTCTAAATACCAAAACATTGTCTTATTTTAAAAACTTTTAAAAATATAATAGTTTTGCAAAAATAGAATTTTTTATTTTAAACAATGACCATGTAACAACATTGCGTTTATATACTATCAATATACATATTAAAAGCAATTATAATATAACAATATTTAAGATAGGTAATAAAGAAATAATAATAAAGAACATGACAAATAATAATCCCTACACTAAAACAATTGTAAATACATGATAAAGTATAAACAAATATAATAAATAATTAAACAAATATGAACATATCTTACACAAATTGAAAATGCTCATGCAATAATGAATCAAAAAAATATACATATATATATATATATATTAAGAAAATGACTATTTACAACTTTATTTAATAATCTAATACACATAAAATTACATTTTTTTTAAAAAATAAATAATGTATTATTCAATATAAATAATTTTTGGTAAAATAGGACTAATATATATAAGTTAAAAAACGATATAATGATCCAAAGCAAATAATAGATAATAATAATTTAAATATATAAGAATAATATATAATGATAAAAATATACAAGTTAAATTAATTTACAAATAATAAGAATAATATGATATATTGGCATAATAAAATAATTTTAAAAAAATATCAAAATAAAATGAAAATAAAGAAATCAAGGTTAAATAATAAATAAGATAAACATAAAAGGATTAAATTGAATCTGGCGTTAAATTCCAGGGACTTATTGGACATTTAAAAGCTTTTTAAAACGGTGTCGTGGTAATTTTAACCTTTAAAACAATTTAAGGGACTTAATTAAAACAAAATGTAAATTCAGGTTCAATTTTATAAAAAAATAAAACTTCCAATTAGACTGAATTGTAACATAGAAAATGCGGAGGGGCTGAAGTTGCAAATTATCCATTTTAATAAAACACGCGGATCTTTGTCAGGTCATCGGGTCGGCGCGCGAATCATGCTACTCAAAAACGACGCCGTTCTGTTTTGCCTATAAAAGTCAGTTTCATAAAAAAATCATTTTAAGTCTGATTTTTAAAAACAATTTCCGAAATCCTCGGAAAGCTTTGTCCCCTCGCCTTGCACTGGTTCCTGGGTAACACGCCACACGCGCTTCCGTAGCCGGTGACTGGAGGCCCAAAATCTCCGATTTACGTCGTCTCTGAAAGGTAATCCCATTTTCCTCTTAGAAACCGAGGTATTTTATTCTTCTGATCTCTTTGACAGTATTTTGTACCCACTGATTTTGTGTAGATTTGTGCTTTTTGTGTGTTCGTGAATCGATGTATTTTTTCTGTAATTTGTGACAATATTTGTGTCTGTATTCGTCTATTACAGATTTTACAAGGGGTTTTATAACCCAAAAAACAAAATAAAGAAGGAAATATATTTTCCATATTTGTTCTTTCCTTTTTTGCTGCGGCTTGTTTCCTTTTTTCGCAGGTTGATGACGACGATTTCGCGGTGAGGACCAGGCGCGAGAATGGCGGCGCTATCGAGGGGATTCTGGTGGCTGCGAAGGTGCGACGATCGGACTCCAGCTGCGACGATTAGGCTCCAGATATTGCGGCGTGACGATTGGGCTTCTGATCCTTGCGGCGCGACTGGAAACCTAGGGTTTCCAGTTTCTGAAACAAATTTTGGGCCATTAGGTTTGGGCTATAGGCTGGGCTAAGGGTGTAATGGGTATGGGGTCTGTGTATCACAGGGTAATTGGGTCAATGGGTTCCATTTTGTAATCTGGGCTACTAGTGTTTGGGCCGTTAAATTTGGGTATTGTAAAGGACTGTAAAAATAAACATTGGCTTTATTTATTTTTAATTTTTTATTTGCAAGGCCCGAGCGAAAATGGGCTTCTACAAAAATTATTCTATTAAATTTAGATTTATTTTTTTTCCATGACTATCAAAAAAAAATCATGCAAAAACTCGGCAGACCGTGAGAATGTCAAACAATATTTTTAAGAACATCATGCAAGTGTTCCATCTTCATAAAGTTCAATTTAGCAAGATTTGTTGAATTGTCAAACTCATAGCATGCATTCAAAATCTGTCCAACACAACAAAATTATTACTTAGTTTAATCCTCTCAAACCTAAATAAATCTATCACAAAATCAATGGGATTGTCATGCCAGAATTTAATAAGAAATTAACGAAGAATTATTCAAATAATAGGATAAAAATTTCAAGTCTAAAATTCTACAACGCCAACAAAATCCATTAAACCATCACTATAATCACTCTTGGAACAATTAAACATGCTAACCTTACTCTCTCTAAATAAGAATTCGTCATGCATTATCTACAAAGCAAAAATCAATAGCATACACATTCAAGCATTTCAAGGCATGCATTCTTGATAATGCATCAACTTTCGAATTCCCCATACCTTTGCTTATTTATTATTGTTAGAACTGTAAAAATGAATTTGAAATAAAGCTTAATAAATTAGGATCTGCCATGTAAAATCATCAAAAACAAAGCTAGATGCGGAAGCGTACTTAAATTAATCGATTTCTTGATATCTTTGAATTTTATGGCTTTAATCTTCCAAATTAGCACACAAGTAATCTAGAGAAGATGGCTCTCTCTTTTCCAAAGATGAAATATTAGAAAAGTTACGTTATGTGTAGTTTGAGGACCACAACCCTAATGTATAACCTTTGCACATTAACCCTAATTTCTAATCATCCCATCATCTATTAGAAATTAGTTACTAGAGTATCTACACATATTTGACTCATACTTTATTTAATAACTAAAGCCCAATAAATCTTAACCAAATTAGATCACTTTTAATTTTGGCTAATCTTTTATGATAGTAAATAACAACATGTAATTACTATTATTATATATGTTATGTTCATATTTTCCAATAGTGAAAAACTTTAGATGTTCAATTTATCTTGCTCCCACATGTAAAACCTTCTATTATGGGGGGGGGGGGGGAATGTAATTAAGCTCCTCTCGATGGATGACTAAAATCTTAAAATAAAAAAACACCAATAGACAACTTCCAGTTTTAGTTAGTTAAAACATAACCACTTCTCTATTTTGCATATACAACATATTTGTTTCTTTTCATTCTTTTCACTCATTCTTTTCTCAATTTTAATTTTGTGTATGCTATTATGCACTAGGTGTGGGTCTTCAATTTGGTTTTTATCACTTTCAACCTCTTTACACTCAATCTTTTATATGAGATAATCTCACCAACGATATCATCAAAAACAACTCTTTAGGAGGATAAAATGTTTCAAACTTATCTAAACTATACTTTAGTGAACAACTCTAATAATTTAAAATTTCTTCTGTTACGCTTTGTTCACTAACTTTCTTCTTCACAAAGTGACCCAGTCTCTATCTTCTAAATCATCATTAGAACATGATTTTGTCTAAATCATCATTAGAACATGATTTTGAAAGTCATATTATCACATTTACTTTCATTAATCAATTACTCATGTTTGTCTATCGCATGAATATGTTTTTATTCAACGTAGATTTCTTTTCCCTCACAAAATGTAGTCAACTTTTGCGTACTTCTCACTTTTTGTTTGCATTGTGTTCTATGTCCAGTTATCCAATATGACCTTTGAAATAATTGGAACAGCAAGGAACTATTTTATACCATGAATACTTCTTGTTGGTGGGATTACAACAAACAAACAAAAAGGGTAAAGAAGTTGTTGTTGATGTGAATGGAATACATTGTTTATCACAAGGAAATTCTTTGCAACTTAATTACACGATTAAATCTGTAACTTTCGATTAGTCATAATAATCCTTTATTATTAACACTTGTACTTACAATCAAGCTCTCCACTCAAATAGATTGGTGAATTTAAGGGGTAGACAAGAGCCTTCGCCCCTTTCAAAATGAAAAAGAAATATAATTCAATTTCCTTCCCTAAAAAAATTTATAAGAGCCCCTGATTCCACCATGAAAGAAAATAAATAAAAAATCAATTTAAAGAAAGTAAGTTGCAAAATCTTCAAAGAAATAATGAATCTTAATTTATCTAAGAAATCAATCAAATAGACAAATCATTTTGTAATGTTCGATCACGTGGATGAAGAGAGTGTAGTATGAGTTCAAGTCTAGATATTTAACTTAGTACATTATCATTTTTTAAAAAGAAGTTTATATTTAATTACTAGAGATATATTGTAAATAAAACTCCGTTAGTTTATTTAAGAGTTTTATTTATTTAATTACTATCCATATTATGCAAACAACACCTAACACTTTCCTCTAAAATATTATGCTCACTTATGATAAATACGAGTCAAGTCGAATTGAATGAAATTTTTCGAATTAAATTTAAAAATTTTAAAACATATCAAATTAAAATCTTATTTCTGTACAATTATTTTCATATTAAAGTACATAAATTTAAAACCATATATATTTAAAAACTCTTTCAAAGCAAAATAAGAGAAAAGAATTATTATAATAAATTTAAATCATTAATTTACTTATTTAAGCCCCAGAATTATATTTTATAATTTTTTAACTTTTTTAATATATTCTTTAGAATTTTTATTTTTTTAAATATAAAATTTGAAAATTTTATAAGTATTTTTAATTTTTAAAATTATTTGAACTTTTTTAAAATTATTTTGATTATTTTAAAATTTTTGTTAAGAAAGATCAATTTATTCATTTTCAAAATTGACAATATTTACATCAATCTATCATTGGAATTATTCAAACTATTAGAGTTATTAAATTATAAAATTCAACTCAATTTGAAACTTGAATTACTTATTTAAGTTGACTCCATAAACTCGAATAACTCAATTTAATTAACTCAAAAACTTAAAAAAATCGAATTTTTTAAGTCAAACCTAATTTTACTCATCTCTATACGCAATCCGAGGATCAATTAGTATAACAGCCATGTGAACATATTAGGTTTTTTCTATGAATCTAAGTGAGCAAGCAAAGGCCTTGTATTTTTTCGTAACAAAGGGGTCAATCCATTCCTTTAATGAGTTGGTGGACTTGTTCTTGATTACATTCCTCTCCAGCAAGATACTACAACAAAGCCTGGCATATATACTCTCCATCAAGTAGAAAGATGGCAAGCCTAGGGATTTTGTTCATAGATTCAACACAACAACAATGAAACTTAAGGGCTTAACAGATGAATGGACCATCTAGGTGTTCAATGCGAGTATAAACTACGAACAGTCGAACACCTCAAGTATGCGCAAAATAAATGACTATCTAGACAGACTTTCCACCCTATACGAAAGCGCCCACCAGTATGCTGAAAGAAGAGTTTCAAGGGGCAAAACAGCCGTCTAAATCCTTTGTCAACCTCCCCTCTGAGATTTAATAGCCCTTACAAAGCTCGCCTTTCTCTACATGAACATCAAAAGAGAAATCCTTCGGCATACACTTGGGGGAGATGTTCCTCTGCTCCTACCAAATCTCCCTAACGTCAAAGGACTGGCAGAGATAATAGACAACGCCAGCAACATGGGGAACAAGTAAAGTGAACACCCTACAATAGATTTGAAACTTACACTCCTCTCACTGCTTCGCCCGCTTATATCTTTAACCAAGTTGAAAATCAAGGATTTTAGAGCCCCCGCCTCCCATGAGACCCAACCAGTACAAAAGAGATTCTACCCACAAATGCCAATTTCATAACACCTCCAACCACAAAACAAACGACTGTATACCTCAAATATGCAATTGATTCAACTGTGCACAGAAGTATGCATCACAGATCCCCCGCCACATGGACTCCAAGCAAAAGAAACCTTATGCGAATCAAGAGAAGAAAAGGCTCGCGGTAAGAAGATAATCAAGGGGTGATAAATGTAATAATCGACGGTAATGAGGAATGGGCAAAATCAAACACACAAAAGGAAAACTGTATCTAAGAAACACCATGTTTGTTAGTGCTCTACTTAAAAGGCCTCACCTAGTTCAAGCCTAGCAAGTCAGTTTCAATGAAAGAGATGAAGCTAATTTCTCAGACACTGATGGTAACGGTCCCTAGTAGATATGACAACCATTGCGGACTTCCAAGTGGAGAACATTGGTTCACAGACAGCAAATAGAAGTACTACTTTACGATGCGTTCAAATAGATGGGCCTCAAAGAAATAGTATTAAAAAAGGCAAGCTCTATTTATGGCTTCGCCAACCCAGAGGTTCTATCGTGCTACCAATTACAATTAGTGACAGTCAGCATACAACTGAAATGGTGGAGTCTATGATAGTCGGCCATCCTTTGACAAATAACGTTGTTTTCAGCAGGCCCGTAATGAGGATGGCCAAGATGGTTCTCATTGCATTTTGTCTACAGGTAAAGTTCCCTATTCTGATTGGCATGGAGTTCAAAATATTATATATGTAATAATATTTCTATATAAGATTTTAAAAATAATAAAATTTAACTTAATAAATTAACAAGTCTTATTTAATTAAAGTTTAAAATTTCAATTTTCCAAAATGACAAAAACTAAAAAGAACAAAACTAAAATACAATAACTAAATCCAAAACCATAAAAACTAATGTAGATTTTAACTAAACCCAAAAACTATATAAAATCTAAATGTAGAATCTGAACTTATACCAATAGTTACCATTTTATACGGCAATAGTTCATTGGTGAAAATCATGAAACCTGGGGGTAAATATCCCATATATACCAAAAAAATTTATTATTTACGAAAATATGCCAGTTTGAAGAATATTTACGGGATTGTACCGTTTCCCCCAAAAACGCGTCCACGTCAGGGCGTTTTGGGGGGATGCAGGGCTAAAGCGCGCCCCTGAAGACGCGCTTTGTGGGCGCGCTTTGCTGAGGTGGCACAAAGCGCGTCCTCAGGGGCGCGCTTTAGCCCTGCAACGGTCAAAAAAAAGTATAAAAACCCCCCAACCCTTTATTTTTTTTCACACTTCAATCCTTTCTCAATATTCTCTCAATTTTCTCTCAATTTTCTCTCAAAGTCCTTGAAATTTACGCTCAAATTTCAAAATAGTCCTTTACTATTTACGAAAAAGCCCTTTATAATTTTTTTAATATATTTTTTTTGAAAATTTTTAAATTAGATTACAATGGCCGGGGAATTACGTCGCCTAGACAACAAACACATCTCCATCTGTAACACCCCCTACCCGTATTCATTATCGGAATAGGGAACGAGGCATTACCGGAGCTTACAATATTTATTTATTTTTTTTTACTCAATATAACTCCTTTATAAACAATCTAGTCTTCCCTGCAAAATTTTTTTTAAACCGAGACTAATTCATATCAACCAATCCAATCAACATACCTTCAAAATAGATCCATGCAAATTTATAAGATAACCTCATTACATACTGAAACTAGAAATTTGTTAGCCATACCAATGGCTGACCTTACATTCATTTCATATTAACATCTACTTTATTAGCTTATACATGCCATTGATTTCCAAAATAAAGTTTCTTTATATACCGAAATCTTGGGGTTGATAGTGTGATGTGTCTCCCACCGAATCCGACCTCCGAGCTCTTAATACTACAAAATAGAGAAAAGGAAACAGAGTAAGCACTTTGTGCTTAGTAAGCCCATGTAACAAGAATTATACTTACCTAACATTTTCAATATAATGTAATAACCATTTATATATCCATTCAATGCATTATTACCTTAACATTTACAAACTCAACATTCAAGTCAGTCCAATAATTTTCATATATCAATAATATATACTATCATTGATGAGCTCATCAATACCATAATTTCCATATTTTTTTTTATATTTATCCCATTGAATTACTCGGAATTTCGATGGATTTTCAGAGGTACACTTTAGTGTACAAATTCGGGTTCGTCAATTCATATTCATGTGCGCACATTTTCATTTCAGAGAGCACACTCCCGCGAACCTCATCTTTACAGCGGGATTACCAGTCCAGGCTAAATCCCCTGTAATATAAACTCATAGAGTATTGTCGGGATTACCAGTCCAGGCTAAATCCCCTGCAACGACAATTACTCTAATGAGTTTGGATCTGAATTACCAGTCCAGGCTAAATTCAGACCCTAATTCGGATTACCCGTCCGGGCTAAATCCATTTTCCACATATTCTTCGGGAGGGCTATATCAGGATAGGATCACCCGTCCGGGCTAGATCCTTTTTACCGTCAATTCCTTTTCAGAGATCCATCGAATTTTCCTTTCATTCAACCGGGATTTCTTTCCCTTTTTATCAACTATATCAATGTTTCATCAAATTTCATACAATGGATATTCAAATCATATTCATATCAATAATACAATGGACATTCAAATCATATTCATATCAATAACATACATTTCAAGCATTTAAGAATATAATTCAAGTTACACGAACTTACCTCGATTCTAGTTTGTATACAAAATCTACTAGTCCGGAACTTTTTCCTTTCCTCGATTTAGCTTTGTGTTTGAGTTTTCCGGATCTAAATAAATAAATTTAATTATCAATTCAATACATTTCATGTTCACATGTAGCATTCATTATAATTCTATTACTATTTATAGTTCATTCAAAGCTGTCTACTTGAGTCATAGTCACTAAATTATTTATTTTTCGAGCTACAGAACTCCAAATGAAGAACCGTTAATTTTCCTTGAAACTAGACTCACATATCTTCACACCATAAAATTTTCATAATTTTTGGCTTAGCCAATTAGTACAGTTTATTCGTTAAAGTTTCCCCTGTTTCATTGTTTGACAGTTCTGCTATCTCTTCACAAAATCTCAGATATCTCACTGTACAGAATTAAAATAATGTTTTCATTTGTACCATAAAAAAATAGACTCACTAAGGATTCTAAGAATATAAACCACTCCCCATAATTATTTTTATTCAATTTTTTATGATTTTTCAAAGTCAGAACAGGGGAACCCGAATTCATTCTGACCTTGTCTCAAAAAACCTATTATATCTCATGATTTACAATTCTATTGCTTACAACGTTTCTTCCATAAGAAACTAGACTCAATAAGCTTTAATTTAATATTTTTTCCATCTTCTAATTCAACTTCTACAATTTATGGTGATTTTTCAAAGTTAGACTACTGCTGCTGTCAAAAACTGTTTTAGTGCAAGCTGGTTATTACCATTTTTCCCCTAAACTTTCAATGAATGATAATTTCGTCCCTGCTCAATTAACCTCTCAATTGAGCTTATTTTTCTCAATTAACACTTTATTATATCACTTTAAACTACTTTATAACCTTTGGAAATCATAATTTCAGTAATAGACTTTAATTCCAAACACTTTCATAATTAGGTCCCAAAAATCAATTTCTATTGAAATTACCTAATAAAATCATCTCTTAAACGAATTAAGGCTTAAATTTCATGCTATTTCATCATAAACTTACATAAACCAACCATGGTGGCTTTCAATTTCATCCATGAAATCAAAGACTAATGAATTTAATGATAGGACCTAGTTGTAAAAGTCTTTAAAAACACAAAATTACAAGAAATAGGCAAGGATTCACTTACTTGGTGCAAAATTATGATATACCAGCTTAGATACCCCTCCTATGGCGTTTTTTGCTGATGAGAGTGAAGAAAAATGAAGAGATTTCTAGATATCCCTATTTAGTCCTAGTTTTATTTAGCAAATTTTGTTATTTTCCCATTTTACCCTTATTTCTCCTTATTTTCTTGCTGATTTCATACCTTTGCCGTCCAGCCCAATTAGACCTTGGGTCTATTTTCCTTTTAAGCCCTCTTTATTTTATCATTTAAACTATTTAATCATTTTTCATAATTTTGTATTTGTTACAATTTAGTCCTTTTCATTTAATTACATACTCAAACGTTAAAATTTTCTAACGAAATTTTAATACCACATTACTAACATTTTATAAATATTTATAAAAATATTTCCTACTCAATTTTATGAGATCAAGGTCTCGATACCTTGTTTTTACCCAATTCCTTCAATAATTCCTTTTTCTAACTAACCACTAAATCGGTAAAATTTTTCTATCGATATTTTAATACGATTTTCCTATCATATAAATATTCATGCAAAAATATTAAAATAAATTTCTCTTTAAATCGGATTTATGGTTACGAAACCATTGTTCCGATAACCTTGAATTTAGGCCATTACACCATCGAGCAAATGAAAATGGTAAGTTTTAATTTTAATTTTTCAATATTATTTAATTTTTTTTCCAATTATGCAATTTTAATTAATTTTTAATTTTATAATTTTTTAAACAGTCTGTAGATCGGGTGTTGGAATGTTATATTCGCAACATGCATGGTCCCCCATCGCCGTTGATCGAGAATTACCTGCGGGAAGCGGGTTTTTGGCACGTGGCCACAATAGGCCGGGGGTTCAAGTTGGAGCCGCCTTTGATCAGTGCGTTGATAGAGAGGTGGAGACCCGAGACGCACACTTTCCATCTGCCATGCGGAGAGTCACTACAACAAAAAAGGCCTATAGCGACACTTATGGGGCGACACTTTCGTAAGTGTTGGGATAGACTAGCTAACATACGCTTTAGCCAACTCTTTTATAAGGGTTGGGATATGAATGCCTAAGGCAACGCTTAAATAAGAGTTGGCTTTGTCTAGTCCTAAGACGACAGTTTTGGGGCGACACTTTCCTAAGTGTTGGGATAGACTTGCCAACATACGCTTTAGCCAACTCTTTGTACAAGGGTTGTGATATGTATGCCTAAGGCAACGCTTGAGTAAGAGTTGGCTTTTGTGTAGTCCTAAGACGACAGTTTTGAGGCGACACTTTCCTAAGTGTTGGGATAGACTACACTTTTGCCAACTCTTTGTATAAGGGTTAGGATATGTATGCCTAAGGCGACGCTTGAATAAGAGTTGGCTTTTGTGTAGTCCTAAGATGACAATTTTGGGGCGACACTTTCCTAAGTGTTGGGATAGACTACGCTTTGGCCAACTCTTTGTATAAAGGTTGGGATATGTATACCTAAGGCAACGCTTGAATAAGAGTCGGCTTTTGTGTAGTTCTAAGACGACACTTTTGTGGCGACACTTTCCTAAGTGTTGGGATAGACCACGCTTTGGCCAACTCTTTGTATAAGTGTTGGGATATGTATGCCTAAGGCAACGCTTGAATAAGAGTTGACTTTTGTGTAGTCCTAAGACGACACTTTTTTGGCGACACTTTCCTAAGTGTTGCGATAGATTACGCTTTAGTCAACTCTTTGTATAAGGGTTGAGATATGTATGTCTAAGGCAACGCTTGAATAAGAGTTGGCTTTTGTGTAGTCCTGAGACGACACTTTTGTGGCGACACTTTCCTATGTGTTGCGATAGACTACGCTTTAGCCAACTCTTTGTAAAAGGGTTGGGATATGTATGCCTAAGGCAACGCTTGAGTAAGAGTTGGCCTTTGTGTAGTCCTAAGACGACAGTTTTGGGGCGACACTTTCCTAAGTGTTGGGATAGACTTGTCAACATACGCTCTAGCTAACTCTTTGTATAAAAGTGTAACGTCCCAAATTTCCTTAATTCCAGCTTTTGTTGAATGTGTAGCACCAAAAAATTGAATTTAAAATATGAATATTCTTAAAATTTTACATCATCAGTTTGTGAATAATTATATATATTCAAACTAAAAATAACTTAATAGCTTCGAGTGTGAATAAGGTTTTTAATAAATATGCCGTAAAAATCAATTTAGTTTAGGGTTTAAGGTTTAGAGTTTAGGGTTTATGGATTATATTTTATTGTTTAAGGTTTTAGGGTTTTGTGTTTATGGGTTTGGGGTTTTGGACATTAGGATTTTGTGATTATGGGTTTAGGGTTTAAGATTTAGGGATAATATTAATATGAATATATTAAAATTATAATTATAGTTGAAATTATTTAAGAAATAATAGATAAACTTTATATATTAAAATTAAAAAAAATTGGTAACCCATGCATCTCTAAAGAAACAAAATTAATTAGTAAATTGAAAATGATATTTAAATTTCCTAAAATATTGAAAGAATAAATAATATTAAAATTTTATCTAATTAATTTAGGGTTTAAGGTTTGGAGTTAAAAGGTTTAAGGGTTTGTAGTTTATGGGATCTGGTTTTGAGTTTAGGGTTCCAATATTTAAGGGTTATGGTTTATGGTTTAGAGTGAGTGTTTTAGAATTTGGTGTTTAGGGTTATAAGGTTTAGGGTTTAGGGTAGATCAAATGAAGACGTGAGTGAATTATGAGAGGCCAATGTTACTAAAGAACAGTTTGGTTTGTAAATCAGTTAATCGATGTCAATGGAATTGAGCTATTTTTAATCAAGCCTTTTTCACCCTTATTTGTAGGGTTCTTAGAATGTCATATGTTCGTGCTCGTATTAGAAATCGAACTAATCTAATTAGAATTAATCAGTTCGGTTTCACCAGGTTTTTCGGTTTCTCATTTATTGTTAGGCTGGATAATGATACCATTCTATAAATCAATTTACTATTTAAGTGTTGGTCAATGATGTTTGAACCGGATAATATTGGCTGGTCGGATTGGGAGCTAGCCGGGGTTACTAGTCTGAAGAATGGCTTTGATTCGATCAGACCAGTAACTGGCCATTTTATGTAAACATAAAATGATGATATATCAATAATTGTGTTAATAAATTATAATAATTGGATCGAATTATTATAAATATTAAAGATTTCAAACTTTATCTAATTCTTATAAATATTACTTAATTTTAAAAAATATTTATTTAAATGAAAAAATTAAAATATTATTATTTAAAATCATTTTAATTTTTTTTGGTATATGACTGGTTATTTTTTAATTTATATATTAAATAATTTTAAATTTTAAAGATTTCAAAATTTATCTAATTATTTTAAATATTACTTAAATTTTAAAAAAATATTATTTTAAATGAAAAATTAAAATACTATTATTTAAAATAATTTTAAAAAAATTTAGATATAAAATGCCACACTAAACAAAACTAAGTCGTTTTGCTCTCTTCAACTTTTCCTATCTATATACCCAAAACCCTTAATTTTTTCCCTCCTAAAATTTCCCCCCAAATTCCTAAATTTTTCCCCAAACGCGGAAGAAAAAGAAAAGAGGAAAGCAATTGATTCACGATTTTCTTTTTCTTTTTTCTTTTAATTATCATACTATTATTTACACAATCATCAGTCTGTTTTTCCTTTTAAATTTTAACTTAACTCGCCGGAAATGTCGTCGCCTTTTTCACCTGGAAAATTTCATCACCTTATCCATCTTTGGCAAAGGTAAATCTTCTGCAAATCCTTTTCAAGTTTGAAAGATCAGCATAAGCTTTTGATTGTTTGTTGAGTAAATTCGTTTATGGTTTTTGTTGGGTATTTTTTTATTGTTGCTTTTGATTGTTTGTAGGACTGGTAGGAGGTGGAAATATCCGGTTTTCTCTATTGCCATAGACTCGGTAATCCTCTCTATCCTGTTTGCTAATGTTTGATTGAATGAAACTTGAACTTTTTTTTAACCAATAAAATTTCGATGTACAGAAAAAAAAAGAGTGAAGTATAGACAAAATCCAAGTAAGAATACTGGTGTTACATGATTAGTATTTCTTTCAAAATATTTTTGTTGGATATCTAGCTGTGAGTTGTCTCTAGCTTGAAATGGAATACAATCAAGAAGTTTGGAGCTTAATATGATTTTGTTTAATATGCTATTCTAATATACGCAAGAACACGAAATTTTGTCTAGAAATTTTGTTAAACGTGTCTTGTTATTTCTTAAGAAGGTGCAAGGAAGTTTCCTCTAATAACAACAAAGTACCAGAAAATATTATGACTGATAGGTAGAATTTGTATGGTCAAGGGCACAAGGCGCATTCTAGGTGCTAAAATTCATTTATTTCCTGAGGTGTGAGGGGCAAAAAATTAAAAAACAGAGCCTAGATGCCATGGAATCCCTGGAGAGATTTCTTTCAGTGTGATAAAGTCGAAAATTCAGATTTATATTGCTTGATTACATTGCTTGCTTTCACTATGTATAAATTGCTCTTGCTTAGTTCTAAACTTACATGGCTGTCATGGTCCAACTTTGGCACAATGGTGAAGAGCTTTTACCTTTTTTTAATTATTTTATTTCCAAGTGTTTTAATTTTATTTTGGTTTGAGGTTTTGGTTGCAAGGAATTTTGGTTGTGTGATAACTTCCCGAGTAACTAAATACATTTTATAAGTCTACAATTTTGTAATATATACATGTAAAAGAATTGAACAAAAAACTTTGAAAATTATTTTAATAGAATGTCTAAGTTAATAAAACATAATTCATATAACAATAATATTAAAATGAAATAAAATAAAAAAATTATTTTCTTTATTTCAGAATTTTCATGACTTTTTATCTAATTTTAAGCCATCCAAACTCTATGTTCTTTCAAATATTTTATTATTTCAAATATTTAAATTTGAATAAAAGGATAATGCAATTGGAAACATAATGCATTTCTATCATTAAATATCATAAGTTGGCTTTAGCTTTAGAAGTAAATTGAGTAGCTGCATAAGAATTTCCTTTTTATATAGTAAAGGTAATTTCACTTCTCTTTTGGGTCTATTTGTTGGTATTTTTGATATTTGAAATGTTTGTTTTAATTAACAACATTTTGGCTATTGAGTTCTACCATAATTATAGTTTTTTTTCCTGGAAATATTCAAAAACAAAAACTTAAAAAAAAACTTAAATTTCCTTTTTAATTGTATAAATAATGTTGTTATTAACTTAATTTGAATACTTAGATATTAATTTGAAATTTTTCTTGGAGTTGCAACTGCGTTATTTGATAATCATTATCTTCTAATTTTGCAAAAAGATTGAACACACATGGAACATTATGCTATCTTTTGTAGTATTTTAGTATTTCAATTCATTAACTCTTTCTGATTAACATGCTGTATGAACTCATATTTCTCCATTTGCATTTTTTTTTGGTAGTATTTTAGTATTTCAATTCATTAACTCTCTCTGATGAACATGCTGTATGAACTCATACTTCTCGATTTGCATTTGAAGTATATACGTAGTTAATCATATCGTGGACGATTTGGTTCTGATAGGGAATGCGAAAAAGATTTGAAAGCCAAAACCATGGAAACATCCTCAGCTGATAACAAAGTCTGAATTCGAGCAGATGCGTGATGAGTTTTGGGACACTGCGCCTCATTACAGTGGCCAAAAAGGTGGTTTTCCCTATAACTTATTGCCATTTAGGTTAACATGCCTAAGATTATGAACATCTTCGCATGTAGATATTCTCGATTTCCGCAAGTGTGAAGGAATGTTGTTGATCTTGAGTTGACCAAATATAGAAAATCTTCTTTTCTGTATGAGCTGGAAAACTTAGTGGTTAATCTGATAATGGCAACTAAACCACCAATATGCAGACCTAGTTATATGGTGGATCCGTTTTTTAGCAAACTGAATCAAACTAAACTGATATATTCATTTCGAGTTGGCTTGGATGTTAGGCCAGGAACTATAAATATAGAATGATTGTACTTGGTCCTAGAATTCATGTTGCAAGGTGTTTCCTTGTTCATTGTTGAAGTTCTGAATCCCCAATGCAATATAACATAAGATCTTGAATTATCTATACTATTACTTAAAGCATTCATCGGAATCAATTAAATATTAGAGCGTTAAATAGTTGGCATTATTGTTATATGCTAGTACTAGGTTTTTGCTTTGAATTTCTTTACTTCGTTTAAGATTGTTTCTTTCTACATGTGATTGCAGCTTGTGTCAGTCCAGCTGATACCAATGCTGAAGAAACCCTAAACACTTCGAAGTATGCCAATCGTGCTCGAAACATTCAGAATAAGGCAGTTGTAAGTATTAGTGTTTACGTTCTTTTATTGGTTTTATAAGTCTCATTCTGACTATCTCATCACTTTACTTGATCAGATAAACCGTGATCCAATGGCAGCTCAGTTGCAAAGAATGCGGAGCCAAATTGAGCAATTGCAAGCTGAGCTTTTGTTTTATCGTGGTGATGGCCAAGCACCATTTGATGAACTTCAGGTTATATCATATAGAAATTGAAAATACTTCTATTGACTTTCTTAACCTATTTGCTTAAAGTAAGTTTCTTGGTTTCTAGATTCTCAAGAACAAGGTATCTTTACTTGAAGCTAGCAATTCAGAGCTACAACGAGAACTTCAAGAACGTAGGCTCACTAGTGAACAAATAGCCTAGCGTGCACTTGATGCTCAGGTGTCTTTCTGTTTTCTTTTTTGTTTTCAAATGTATACTGGTCAAATGCACTATTAAATATCATGCATATTTAATATTTCAGGTTGAGAAAGACAAACTAGTAATGCAAATTGAATCTGTTCGTAATGGTAAATCATGGGAGGAGGTTGACTTTAATCAGAATCAGGTAACGTCTTTGCCTAGCTATTAAATCTAGCAGTTGAGGAACATAATCTTGGTTGACATGTGTATTTGCATTGTTGCAGGATCTTAATTTAGTGAAAACTTATGTGTTGAAAATTCAAGAGTTAGAAGGAGAATTGATACGCTTGAAAAGCGTAAATAGCTCAAAGCGTAGCCGGTTTTCTGACTGTGTCGATTCCGATGATGATGGAACCTCAAACTGTATTAGCTTTTTTGTAGTATAACATCAATATCAATGTCCATTGCCTTAGGTACTTTTTTATTTGTTTACTTCTGTACATTGAGTTGAATGTTAGTGATATACATTTAAGCTAAGTGTTAGTGTATTTTGATTGTTTGATCGATTTTTGTAGTGAATATTGAATCTTTATTTTAATTTTAATTTTATATTTTATATTTTTTAGTTGTATTTAAATCAAAATTCCTATCATTATTCATTGTAAATATTTATAAAAATATATTAATATTGAAATAATAAAAAATAAAAAAAATTATATTATATGTGTATATTCCAATCTTTTTTAGGTTATCTTAGACGAGTTTATCTCAACCTTTTTTTAAAAGTTGTCTTAGACAAGATTTATTCTAACTATTTTTAAAAGTTGATTTCGATAATATCTATCCTAACCTTTTTATGGTTATTTTAGACAAATCTATCCCAACCTTTTTAAGGTTGCTTTAGACAAGTCTATCCCAACCTTTTTTTAAAGTTGCTTTATGTAAGGTCTATCCTAACATTTTTAAAAAGTTGCCTTAGACAGGTGTATCCCAACCTTTTGTAAAGGTTGTCTTAGACAAGATCTATCCCAACTTTTTTTAAAACGTTGCCTTAGATAAATTCTATCCCGACTTTTTTTTATGGTTGTCTTAAACAAGCTCTATCCCAACCATTTTAAGGTTGCTTTTAAATGAGTCTATACCAACCCTTTTTAAGAGTTGCCTTAGACAAGGTTTATCGCAACTTTTTTCAAATGTTGCCTTAGATAAGGTCTATCGCAACTGTTTTAAAAGGTTAGCTTAGACTAGTCTATCCCAACATTTTTAAGGTTGCCTTAGACATGTCTATCACAACATTTTTCAAAAGTTGGCATTGACTAGGTCTTTCCCAACTCTTTTTAAAAGTCGGCATTGACTAAGCTTTTCCCAACTCTTCAATAAGGGTCGGCTTATGTTGACTTATGGCGACGCTTTTACAAAAGCGTCGCCATGCCTATCCCAACTGCACTAAAGACGACTATTTTGGAAGCGTCGGACAAAGCGTCGCCAAACCTATGCCAACGCTTTTTGCGTCGTCTTAGGTCAAAAAAAGTGTCGCCGTAGGGCTGTTTTGTTGTAGTGAGTGTACCATCACTCTAGAAGATGTGCAGTTGTAGTTGGGATTACCGGTGGACGGGTCGGTAGTCACCGGGTCCGCAACATCTACCGATTGGATGGCCGTATGCTACGAGCTTCTGGGTGCCATTCCGGATAGAATTCAAAGAGCTCGGATCGATATGGCCTGGTTACGAGACACATTTCCGAAGCCGAGCGAGGGTTCGACCGAAGTAGAAAGAATACGGTATGCTCGGGCATACATTCTTTAGATAATTGGAGGCTATCTGATGCCGGACCTCTCTAGAAACCTCGTCCACCTGAGATGGCTCCTGAAACTTGTTGATTTCAAAGCAGCCGGTGAATTGAGTTAGGGGTCTGCCGTGCTATCGAGGTTGTACCGAGAGATGCGTGGGGCGACGCGGCCGAGTAAAGCAAAAATCGGAGGTTGCCTATCACTACTGCAGTCATGGGCATGGTTTCGATTTCAATTTTTACGTCCTCGACTCGACCAGCCATATTCATTCCCACTGATAACGGGGTAAATTTAATATTATATTTTACAATTATTTCGTAGATTTATAGTATAATCGCATGCTAAAAGTTTATTTAATTAGGTGGAACCATTCGGCGAGTCATGTTGGAATACCTAACTCGCTTGAGGATATACGGCTCCTATTGGACCAACGGTCGGAATCACAAGTAAGTTTCGAATTTCATTATTATAATTTAGTATTTCGTATGTAGTGTCTAGTATTATGTATATAACTAATAATTTGGTAATGTTAATATAGTTTCAATGGACACCGTACGAGGATCCGGAAATTCGGGCAGTAATTCCGGAGGAGTTCTTCCAAAATCCAAACAGTTGGCACGTTAAGGTCCTAATGATCACCTACTCAACCGTGGAGATGCACCAGTCAGATCGGGTTCTGCGGCAATTTGGATGCCGGCAACCGATTCCCGTGCCTCCTGAGGTGCTCGATGATGAGCACAAAGTGGACTTACGGCACCAGCACACGGATTGGCCAAGATTTTGGTCAGAACATATCGAGATGTGGGAGAACCGGTATGACTTTTTACCTAACCGGGAACAGATCATAGTTCCTGAGTTAGCGTGCGTGCCGGAGTACATGCCATGATTTAGGATCCATGGCAAGCCGTATCTGTTGTCGGAAGAAGAGAGGTGACGACAAATTCGCGAGCGAAGGGAACGTCGGGCCCCTTTAAATCCAAGGAGAAGGGGTGATGAGACGGGGCCATCAACAGCGCCTACGCAGTCACCGGGCCCAGCAACAGCGCCTACACAGTCACCGGGCCCATCAGTTCAGCCCACAACACCGACATCACAGCGTCCACCGTTTATGCCAGGTGTGTACCCTACCCCTTATATGTATCCTCATAACCCATATATGTTTCCTTTTCCCAGTCCCACCCCAGGTTGGAATGCATGGCCGGGTTCGAGTCTGTTCCCGACTACTCCCGTTAGCCAGCCGATCGTGAGGCCGACGTCGGGTGTGGGATTAGAGGAGGCGCCGTCAGGGAGCACTTCTTTCTACCAGGCTCCTTCGCCGTACGAGATGCAGTCACCCCCGCCGTGGTTTATGCAAACACCTCCGGGGTCATTATTTTATCAAGGTGGGTCATCATCGCAACACCCAGAACCAGACCCACTGCCGGAGGAACCCGATTCCCCGCCCGAGGTTCCACGACCCCCGCCGGAAGCTAGAAGAAGGAGGAATCCGGCACGTAACCGCCGACCGCCCCCGTGTGGCACGGGTTCCCACCGGCATCAGCCCTAATCCCTAATTTAGTTTTGTAATTTAATTTTAATATCTTTGATAAAACAGAAATGGTTTAATTTTTTTTGTAATTTAATTTTTTATATATTTAATAAAATTTGAGTTTAATTTTTTTATTTTTTGTAATTTAATTATTTTAATTTAATTTTAATATCTTTGATAAAATAGAAATGGTTTAATTTTTTTTGTAATTTAATTTGTTTTATATTTAATAAAATTTGTGTTTAATGTTTTTATTTTTTGTAATTTAATTATTTTAATTTAATTTTAATATCTTTGATAAAATAGAAATGGTTTAATTTTTTTGTAATTTAATTTTTTATATTTAATAAAATTTGAGTTTAATTTTTTTTTTTTTGTAATTTAATTATTTTAATTTAATTTTAATATCTTTGATAAAATAGAAATGGTTTAATTTTTTTTGTAATTTTGTAATTTAATTTTAATAACTTGAATAAAATAAAAGTTCTTATACAAAAGTTCACCGTTTTCCTCCAAAAAAATAGGAATTACATAGCCATTAGGAGACAAAAAAGCTAAGAACACGGTTAACTATTCCGATTTGGACACGAGCGAGATGTATGGCCCGGGTTCCTACACCATCCGCACAGCCGACTTTGGTTGCTCGTTTCTCTGATATCCATATTGTTGCGTATTCTAGTCGAGCAAGGTCGACCTTTTGGTTTGCGCCTCAATTGTCTATCCGGCAACAGCTTATACGGTGCAAGCGATACCGACAGCCACTTACGTTCATCTGGGACTGGTGGGAATACGTGTCTCCACACGTTGTACATGTTTTCTAATTTATACACTTCGTCGACATAGCTCATGGGATCAAGACGGAGATTTTGACAAGCCTCAAGTAAATGAGCACATGGGTAACGAAGTGATCAAATATCCCACAGTCGCAGGTCCTATTTGTTAAGTGTACACGATAATGCCCACCAACAATACTTTGGTTCGATCTGTCAAACTCCGTGACACGAAACCATAGCCTGTCGCGATCGTAACACACTGTGTGCATGGTGTTTGCCCATGCCTTCCCACGGTTTATTTCTTGCAAGACCTTCGGGCTCCATACATGGCCTCCTTGCATCTGCCCTCTATAACTCGCTGCTCTCTTTGGAAATAGTGCCGCTAAATGAAAATATGTCTCCCGCACAACTGATGTAATCGACAGATGACGGGTTCCTTTTAGAACAGAATTTATGCATTCAGCCAGGTTTGTGGTCATATGACCATATCGTAGGCCGCCGTCATATGCTTGTGTCCACTGTTCGAAAGGAATATTGTACAGATAGTTTGCGCCTTCGGTGTTATCTGAGCTCAAACTGGCCAACATCTCGTGAAAACGGTCTTTATTGATCTCGTACCCTGCCAATGTACGTTGATAGCGAATATTACATACCACTCCTCAATTGAGAATAAATTGAATATTACAAACGAAATTATATTAATAGAAATTTCATACCCATATCGGTCACCCGCTGTTTCTGTCTTTTAGATCGATGTTGCCCATAGTAGTTGGATGAAACATGCCTCAAGTAATATCGATGGTGTGTGCGATGCCACATGCTTCCCTGGCGTTCTATTGCCGCAAGTATTCCAGGGCCCCGATCCGATATAACACATATGTCAGGTTGGGGGCAGACATGCCTCCTTAACTTAGATAGGAAGAAGTCCCAGTCATCAGCTGACTCCCCCGGTGTTATTGCGAACGCAATCGGAAGGATTCTCCCACAGTCGTCTTGTGCCACAGCTAGCAATAGCCGGTGCGTATATCTACCATACATAAAGGTACTGTCAATTTGTACCAATGACTTGCAGTATATAAAGGCATCTCGGCATTGCTTAAATGTCCAGAACAGACGCTTGAACACTGCGCATCCACGGAGCAGACGATCGTTGTAATACGCCGATTCTGTTTCAAGGTCTGTTGTGCTGCCTGGGACATATCTCTCCAGTACCTGACACCACTTGGGTGCGCTTTGCTGAGGTGGCACAAAGCGCGTTCTCAGGGGCGCGCTTTAGCCCTGCATCCCCCAAAACGCGCTGACGTGGACGCGTTTTTAGAGGAGACGGCACAATCCCGTATTATTCTTCAACCTGGCACATTTCCGTAAATAATAAATTTTTTTAGTATATATGGGATATTTACCCGAAACCTCGACCAGAAAAAAGAGCTATTTTATTATTTTTTTTTTAGGGTAAGCTACTTATTTAGAACTAAATTTTCACTGTAGTTCTAGTTCTGTTTTTGGTCACCTAACTATCAAAATTTCAATTTAATCCCTTTATTTAGTTACTCTGCTGTTAATTCTTCAACAACGTAACGTTCTTACTAGCTACTAATCAGGCAGTTTAGTCTCTTCCCTTCGATTTGCTTAGGGAATGAGAAAAAGAATAAAATAATAATAACAACATGAGCAAGTGAAGAGGTTCAAACAAATTAACAAAACAACTCAGGTGAGACAAATTAGAGAACCATCTAAAAAACCATAAAAACAGTTTTTCCTCTCCTTTTGTGTAATATATTTAACGCCCCCAACATGCTGCTGCAGCTCAAAGCTCCACTGGAATAATAATTATAATACTAAAACAATACCATTCCCTAGTATGAACGTCTCCACATAAAACCATTCTGATAACATAGCTGCCAGAGCTACAGTGAGCTATCAACTACCAACAAGGGGAAGACCAAAAAAAAAGGGGGGGTATAAAGAAGATCAACATTATGATATATTTAAGACTTTCCTAAAAGAAGGGGGAAAATGAAGAATTGAAACATTTGCCATAAAGCACATTTCATGAGTCCTTTCTTAGCCGTGGTTTAAACATCTAGCCTCCTTTAGGATGCAGAAGGTTTTGCTATGGATTTCTTAATGGCCTCGGCATAAGTCCTGTGTTGGTAGGTTAGGGTAGATTCGAGCAAGTCCCAAAGGGATGTCTTGGGGTTCCAACCTGTTGCAGTAATTAAACAATTGATCAGATGCTCAATTCACTTACAAGATGAAAATCCAAAGATCATATGAGAACAACTAAGAAAAGCACAACCTACCGAGTTGTTTGTTTATTATGGTCATGTCTGGAATTCTCTTGTCACTATCATCATAACCCTCACCATAAAATTCCTTGGAGCTGACATCAACTGTTGGAGACTCCAGCACAGTTTCTCCACTAACCTTGGCATAGACCTGAAGAGCCCAAAGGCATGTAGTTATAAATTACATGATCGAATACACCACTATAAAAAAAAAAAAAAAAAAAAAAACGAACAATAGAAACTATGTGTTTCACCTTAGTCATCATTTCAGCAAGTTGCCTAACTGTGACTTCATTGTTCGGGTTACCCACATTGAAAATATGGCCATTGGCCCTATCTGGATTTTCCTGGACAAATAGCACCCAACAGTTTAGTTTAATTTCTGCATTTGGCTAGATGTGGGGATGAGGGAGGGAAGAGGGTGAGTAAGAAGAGACAAGTTAATACGCACAATCATCAAGAGAACAGCTTCAATAGCATCCTTTATGTATATAAAAGTTCTCTGAGATTCGCCACCATCCACAAGCTTAAGTGGTTCACGACGTAGGAGATTCTAAGCAGGAAAAAGAAAAATTAACATTCAAAATACAACTATCAAAAGAATTGAAAGGAGAAATTATAGATGGCTTCTAGGATTCCTAGAATTAGAAAAAGAGTTCGACTAACATTACTAAAGCATGCAAGAACTCTGGGAACTCCCTCACTAGGACCATCAATGCCAGGAATGAAATCCATCCTGGGTCCAATCCAGTTAAAAGGCCTCACAATAGTGAACTCGAGACCATTCTCTGCCCCTTCAGCTGAAATGGATATAAAACGAAGTCAGTTAATACTATTCTAAGCATCTCTATTGGGACCAGGCTACTTGATAAGATGCTAACCATAAATGAGCCTCTCAATCAACTGCTTAGCACATGCATAGGACCACCTCTGCTTCTCAATTGAACCAAAAATGCAGGGGGAAGTATCTTCCTTAAGAACATAGTAGGCAGGATCCTATATCACATAAATCAGAGACTGAACATATTAATATCATCTATAAATATGGGAGGGGAAAAGGAACAATAACACTAAAGGAAACTTAAAAATTTAAAGGAGAAAAAAACAAAGCAAAGCATACTAAATCATTCTCAGCATCACCACAGATTTAGCCATACACATAAAATACATCTAAAAAGCAGATTGCTTGATAAACAAAAGTCTTTTAAAAAATGGCATAGTTTGGACCCTTCAGCCTCAAGAAGCAAACAAATTAATAAAAGAGCTTTTCCAACAGTCTCCTTTTTTTTAATATAGAAAAAGGTCTCTTACTTCAGTACAAGCACAATTAAAACCAAAATAAGATAGCATCTTATAGTTGGTGTTATAAACATGACTGACAAAGAAAGAAAATAAATGATAGTCAACAAAATTTAAAAACTTGAGAAGAACATATCAATAATCAGTGCAGGAATAAAGATCTCGCAAGGCTTGACACTGCTTACGCATAAAGGGGATGACCAGCAAATAAAATTGGCATAACTTGTTATAAAAACCTCATAGGTACAACTTGATAGACTAAGTAAGACCTCATTAACCATTCAACTATCACAGTATGTTGCTATTACATTGAACCAAACAACCACACAAACTCCCACCAACAAGCCTCCATTTTTTTAGGAGGGCGTTGACCAATGTCAGCTGACCATCCAATTTCAAGATTCATTCATTTAAAATAGCTTGACATTTCAGCTCAACACCAACTCCAATTTTTTTTTCCTACTAAAATATTAAACATATAAATCAAAAAATAAACATTGAATCTTTCACATAAAAAGACCACCGAAAGATCTATACAAAACCATACATGTTACCCTGTTAAAAGCAAAGCATAGATGTAAAATCCTTTTTCAAGAGATACTCAAGTTATTAAAAAAGGAAAGTGAAAGGTTACCTGACGGAGAGGAGAATCTTTAGGAAGAAAGCTTCCAATAGTTTTTCCATACACTTCACAAGTAGAGAAGTGAATCAGACGCTTGTTGTTCTCTGAACAGTACTTCACCTATCAAACCACAAAAGTTCACAGCATTGATTTCAACTTCGATCTCAAAAAGCTAGTAACAATCAAATCCCCCCTCATTCACATCGACATCAATCTAACTAAAAGAGAAATAAAAGATGACAAAAAAACCATTACAAGAGAAATGCTTACCACAGGAAGTGCATCAATAAAATTGCTGTAAATCGTGTCTAGCGGACGCGTATTATAATCTGCCGGAGTACAGATGGCAGCAAGATTTATCGTCTACATTGCCAAAAAACCAATAAAAACCATATCAATCGCCATAAATTCGCAGGAACTTTTGAAACTCAACAAAATAAATCAAATAGATAATAAGAAACTAGCTTTTAAACAACAATGAGAGAAAATTAGCTCCAGAGGAACTTCAAAATCACATAAACAAAAACAAGATTGCATGAGATCTAATAAATTAAAACAAAAGGGAACACTAAACAAACAAAACGAAGAAAAAGCGGTCAAGCGGAAAATAAAGAGAAACAGCAAAAGATCCGCCTGAACATAATTTTCAGCAAAAGGAAGTAGTAGCAATGATATAAGAAAAGAGAGAGAGCAAGAAAGGCAAGAAATTACGAGATCTGCCATCTTGATGAGGCCTTCGAGCCTAGAATCGTGCTTGATGTTAAGTCGGTGGAACTGAATACGGCCAGCCCAAGGGAGAGAGTCAGGCTCGAGGAGGTGCTTGATCTTGTCATTGTAAACGTCCAAGGCGAGCACCTTGTGCGGCGTCTCCGACATCAATTTCTCGCAAAGGTGGGAGCCGATGAAGCCTCCAGCACCGATCATGCATATCGTCATCGGCTTTATTGGCCTCCCATCAAGATCCGTTCTCGTAGCCATTTGAAACGACGCCGGTTTTTTATGATATTCGAACGCCGGAGACGACGATAAAAAAAAATATCAGCAGTGTCACAAGAGAAGAAAAGAGCTGAAAGATACGGAGATGGAGAGATATGAGAGGGGTGTGCCGTATATATGTGGTTGGAAGGAAGGAATTGACAGAGAGACGGTGACCCTTTTTTACAAAGTTACACTAGATGATGAGGCCGAATTAATGCGTACTCGCGAATGTAGCTAAATCGTTGTACTCGAACGCTAAGAGGTACACGTGGAGGATTTAAATGGTGCGGGCTAATGTTGGGTGCACAGGATCCCGGTGAACCGTGTTTAGATTGGATCTGAGGATAATTATTTCAATCATACCATAAATTTTTATCTATAAAACAGCTGATGGTTTGGTTTGGATTAATTCTGTGCAAGATATGTATATCATGAAAGAGTTAAGTGAAATTATATTTTTTTTCTTTTTAGTTTAATTAAAATAAGCTATATTTCATTCATTATTAAATAAGTAAATATTTAAAAATTTGAAATCTTGATTGTAGGTTTACATTAACATTATTTTTTTGAGAGGATAGTTATGTTAAATTGGTATATTTTTCACGTAGATAAACATTGATGAAAATCTCGGCTAGTACGTACTTTATCAATTTAAATTATCTGTACGATTATAATACTTTTAAGAAAATCAAAATATAAATGTGCAAAGACGTCTAGAATTGAGGCACCCACTTATTCCTAATATTGATCAAGATTTTAGTAAAATAATTTAAAAGTGTTAGTGTTTTTATGTGTATATCCATTATAAAAGGGTTAAATACTCTATTTATATGATACGGTAATTGTTCATGGATGTGACATCGTAGATAGGTTCTCATGCATGTCAACACGTACCTACTCTAAGATTAACACGTGTTTTCTATGCCTGGGTTCGCCTGCATGGTAGTGCGAACCCACATCGTGCGAGCTCATTGAAGGACGCTAACACCTCATGTATGAACTCAGGGTGCGAACAATGTAGGCTACGAGTCGGAATCCGATCAAGTAACTAGGTAGCGGGATGGTAATGATGAATACCATAACAATTTGTCTCCCACCTAGTTCGAAGAAGAGTTTTAAAGTGACTCTTTTGAGAACTTGGCTTCGCGAGGTGAGAGATTACTGAGAGAGAAACTTATTGCATATACTTTTCAATTTAGATTGTTATATACACTTCACCACGTGTTGAGGAGAAGTACAATTGTATACAACTGATTGTGCCTTCATTCTCAGACACATGAATCATTTAAGTGTAAAATTCTTTTAAAATGAGGTTACCTTAACCCTAAGAATCAAACCATTTGAATTTGAAATTTTTTATTAAGGAAGATAATCGTGTTTCAGAGGTAATTTTCTTAAAATCTACAAATTGTTTTTGTGAATTTTTCTGGCTTTATTTGGACACAATGGTTAGGGTGAGAGGAAGTGATTGTATTATCCAGGGTAACCGCAGTGGTTTAGGGAGTGAGCCTTCATAACACCGTCAAGTGAATGCTTCCATAGAGATGAAAGCCTATGCTTACAGCACCAAGAAAGAATAGATGAATCGTCACTTGGTAACTCAGGGGATTCAATTACCCAATTTTGCTTATGAGTTATTGATTGTTGAAGGGTTGAGGCAATTGAGCGACACCACCGATGGAAGTTTTCTGCTTCCCTTACACGTACTAGAAGCAGGTTTTCATCTTCCACTCCATCTATTTTTCTGTAATTTACTTAACGAGTATCGAACAGCTCTGGGGCAATTATTTGGCTTCTCATGGTGGGTCGTGGTGGCTTACTTTATTTTTTGCAGCCGGCAAAAGAGGCCCCATTAATTTCTATTTTCTAGAATTTGTACCAACTCAAGTCTTACAATCGAGGGGGTTCGCTGGATTTGTTTTACTTTACTCCTCACAATAAATTGGAATTGATTGTTTCCAATTGGTCTTCGAACCTTCGATTGAATCGCTGTAAGTAGATACAGGTAAAGAGTAAATTCAAGGTTGGTTTTGACTTTTCCATTGAATGGTTTACACCTAGCAAGAGTGTGTGCTTACGAAGAGAAAATATTATATGGAAAGTGGGGTGGGCTCAATTTTATCGGCTTCGCCTAGGCCGTGTATTGAAGTTAAAGGAGTTGGTAATTGTGAGAAATGTATTTCACTATTGCCTCGCAGATCTGAACCCTAATATATGGAGGTATGTTGATTATGACAATGGTGCGAACACCGTTTCAGTTTCGCCCACTTAGTTTGCATGGCCACATGGAACCACTAATAAGTTAGGACTTATTATATTAGGGAAAAAGGATGAGCCTGCAAATTATTTCTATACTTTTTTGTAAATTAAAGCCTCGTTCGTGGTCCTCTAAACCTGCAGAGGATTAAGAAGGTAGCGCGAAGCCTCTTATGATTACTGTTGGCATTGATAATAGATTTGTTGGTGATGCAGGCACAACTCACGTCGTTGAAGAGAATTTAGGGGAACCAACAAGTTTATCTAAGGAGATCGACGAATACATGAACATTCGATCTTTTATCCAAAATATCGAAGAGGTCCCTCTAGTGCTTTTGTTGAGGAAGGAAGCTCAAGTAGTCGAAAGAAACAAAAGACTATTGTTGGAGTTGTCAATATTATTCTAAGCAATGAAGATGAGGGTAACCCAATAAGGGAACTACATTGAAAGAAAGGGAAGGATCGTGCTGCGACATCTGGTGTTATGGCCACCATTGCTACAGTTCCTACTATGATTCGTTCTCCCTTGGCTTTCCTTCTGGGTCTCCACCTCCACCAAGACCACCTACAGAAGACACTTTTGATGTAATTTTTCAACATAGCCCTCCTAGAGGTTCAATGAAATTTATGTCTACTTGTAACACCCCTAACCTGTCTCCATCGCAAGTAGTCAAAAGAAACAGAAGACTATTGTTGGAGTTGTCAATATTATTCTAAGCAATGAAGATGAGGGTAACCCAATAAGGGAACTTCATTGAAAGAAAGGGAAGGATCATGCTGCGACATCTGGTGATGTGGCCACCATTGCTACAGTTCCTACTATGATTCGTTCTCCCATTGGCTTTCCTTCTGGGTCTCCACCTCCACTAAGACCACCTACAAAAGACACTTTTGGTGTAATTTTTCAACATAGCCCTCCTAGAGGTTCAATGAAATTTATGTCTACTTGTAACACCCCTAACCTGTCTCCATCGCCGAATTAAAGTTAAGGAGAATTACCAAACAATCGAACATCATTTAGAATCAAAACATCTCAATAAAATCATTTTGCATTAATTAAATAAATATTATTAAAAAACCTATCAAATATAAGCATTTGGGCCTTAAATCGATCCTTCGAGGCCCTAAAAACAGTTTAAAAGCAATTCGGGACTAATTTGAAACAAATCAAAAGATTTGGGAAAAAGTTACAAAATTTGAAAACAGCGGTTACATGGCCGTGTGACATAGCCTAAACCGTGAAATAATCGAACAAAAGAGCACACAGCCATGTCCTAGCCCATGTCTCAAACCGTGTTACTGAGTTGGTTTACACGACAATGTTGCAAGCCGTGTGCCAAACTGTGTAACTCTCTAACTTGTGACACACGATCGTGTCACAGGCCGTGTACACAATGACTTAATATACTAAAAATTTACAAGTTACACACGACCGTGTAACTAGGACGTGTGATAGCCCGTGTCCTAAGCCGTATGTTCCAAAATTTGACCCTAAAATCAAGCCATTTCAAGGCCAAAACATACCTATCCAACCACTCCACTTGTGCACACATTCAATAGACTTAAGCATCATTCAATCACATCTAATCATACAAATTCGAAACAACTTGTCTCACCTAACCAATATGCCATTCAAAGGCACCACATTTATACCAAAACACCATTAATCAAAACAAGTCAATATAACCACATTTCAAGCACAAAACCTAGATCCTTTAACTACCAAATGACATCACATACAACCGTTTACATATCATCACAAACATACCAAAAATGATTATACATTACAAGTACCTAAAGAGTCCAACATAATCTAACTTGTCAAAACTCCAAAATTCATCAAACAAAACATAAACTTCAAAAGCATATGCATACCAAATCAACCATTAACACATTCATGAACTACCATTACACAAAGTCCTATACATGTCATTTATAGCGATGGCCAAAATAACTCAAAAACTATCAAAATAGTTGTTGGATAGCGTGATAGATCTCCGTCAAACTTCCAATCGATCGAGCTTCCAATAATCTACGAAACAAAGGAAAGTAACCACGTAAGCAACTAGTTCTTAGTAAGCTTGTATAAATTCAAACATAACTTACCATTTCTTAAGTACACATTATAAAATATGCATAATATCATTACCAAGAGCATAAGCTTAGTAAAATCCTATACAAGCACCATCAAACTCACAAGTTAGTAAGTTCATACATGATACATATAAGTTCAATCATATCGTAAGTAGATTTCATATACACATCATTTAACTCATTAACCTTTTCATAAGATCATTAACCATTGTTCAATTGTATACATACATTGCCTTTAACATTTACTTACCCGTTGAACCATCTAGAATTACATTAGATACTCGGGAATGCTCACACATAGTGTGCCTTTCCATATAACTGTAACATTTTCTTTACAATAGTGCTCACACGAGCTGTGGGTCGGAATGTTAGTTACATGATGCTACTCACATGAGCTATGGAGAATCCGTAACAAATGTTGGACCTCAGCCATCGGTAGGACATTCAAGACTAGTACCCGAAACATGAAATCCCTAGCGACATGTCATTCGTATCCTAAGAATTCTTAAGGTTCAAATGGGATTTTTTATCCGTCAATTACTAAAAGCATCGATACATGTATATTCAAGTTCATTTAGAACTAACACGATATAACAGTTAAATAATTTAACTAACACTAATAAGATTATAATTCATACGAACTTACCTCGATAACTATGGTTGTAATAGTAGAATTAGAAACTAATCCGAAGCTCTCGCCTTTCCTCGATTTAAATCCGGTTGTTGTTTATCTTGATCTAAATAGATAATTTCATTCAATTAAGTACTTCAAGTATTTAATTCAATCAATAATTCATATTTATTTAAAATTATGAAATTACCCCTAATATTTTAACTTTTCCCAATTTAGTCCTTAAGCTCGTAACCTGAAATTTAACTATTTTAACCCTCCATACAAGTTAGCCAAATTTCTTAGGGACTCTTATCAACCCATTTAAATCATCATTTCATAATATTACCATGAAATTTTACTATTTTCATGAATAAGTTCTTAAACCCTAAATTCACTAAAAATCTTTCAACAAAACATGTTTGTTTAACAACCAAGAGTAATAATATATCAATTAACATCAAAACACATTCAAAAACAATCATGGAAAGCCTATCACCCTTTAATAGTTTTTCAAATCAACCCCTTGGGCTAGCTAGATTAAGCTAATACGAGCTCAAAAACATAAAAATCAATAAAATCGGGACTTGAAAACCTACCATGCACAAGACATAACTGACCGAATACTCCAAGCTCTCCTTCTAATGGTGATTTCAGTCAAGGCTTGAAGAAATGAGGAAGATGATGATATTTGGCTTAATTAACTTATGTTTATTTATTAATTTACCATCTTGCCCTTATTACTAATAAAAAATTTCAATTAAACCTTGTCCATAACTATCCACTAACTTAATTATGGTATATTTACCATCTAAGTACATTAACTTTCCTTTCCATAGCCATTAAGCCCTTTTAACTAATAGAAACCCACTTTTGCAACCTTTACGATTTAGTCATTTTTATTTAATTAACCATTTAAACTTCAAAAATTATTAACGAAACTTTAATACGACCCTAATATAATCTCATATACTTTAAATAAATATTAAAATATTTATTCTCTCATAGAAATCGTGGTTCTGAAACCACTATTTTTGACGCAATTGAAAAAGGGTTGCTACAAACATGACCGTGTGAAACCTATTTTCAAATTTTGCAACTTTTTCCCAAATCTTTTAACTTGTTTCAAATTGTCCTGAATTGCTTGTAAACTATTTTTAGGGCCTCGAAGGCTTAATTTAAGTCCCAAATGCATATACTTGAAATTTTTTTAATAAGATTTATTTAATTAATGTAAAATGATTTTATTGAGATGTTTTAATGTTTAATGATGTTTCGATTGTTTGGTAATGCTCCATAACCTTAATCTGGTGATGGAGACAGGTTAAGGGTGTTACACTATTGATGGTGGGACACAGATGTTGTTTTCGTGGCACGAACACCTAAGCATGTAGAAATTTCCTTATTGCCCTACTGTTGTAAGCAAATAGTGGAAGGATTCTATGCCTCAAGAAGTAAATGAGCATGTTTTTCCTTATGCATCATCCAACTCTGTGAAGAAACCATCATTGAATGAGCTGATATTATCTCTTCAGGTGGCCTTGATTGAAGCTGATATAGTAAGTGTAGGGAGCGTTGAAGGTATTAGCAAAGAGGAGGTAAGAAGGATGGAAACTTAAAATGCTCACCAATCTACCATGGGGGTTCTGGAGAGGGATCACGAGCTCCACAAGATCGCCTCATTCTCACTAAAAAAGATATTGAAAAATTACATGGAGATTGCAATTGAGCAAGTTAATAAGGTTATTTTGGAGGCAACCATGAAAAGTATGGATGAGCAGCATAAACTTATTATGGCTAATCTGTCGAAAAGTCATGAAGAGGCTTTGGAAAAGTATAAGGTTGATACAATGCAAAGCTTTCAGGATTATTTGCTAGATTTTAAATCTAACTTCTTGTTGCATGCTCAAGTGGTTGGCGGTCCCTTTGATGCTCGCAAGGTAAAATTCAATGCTTTCAATCACCTTACGGGTGCCCAGCTAGACTTTGATATTCACTTCCCCTCTAGAGATGCTTGAAAGGAATTTGTGGAGAAGTAGAAGAATTCCAACAGGCTTTATTTTCCTGGAATTTCTATTGAAACCAGTGTAGCTCCCACTACTGGGTGTGAAAGGGATGCTAACAATTGAGTGGAGGAGGGAGAAGGTTAAGAGCTCACGAACCCTTAGGATATTAGTGTTAATCCATGACTTCCTTCTATTCATTGTATTTGTTGTTTTTATCTTGAAATCTAAAATGGTATATTTGTCTTTTATTGAAACCTTGTAGTGTTTGATCATGATTTTGTTTGAGCAAACTACAAAACTAAGTGGTTATCGTAAATGAGTTAAACAAATATAACTTAAATGGTGATTAGGAACCATTAAATTATTCAACTTAACTTGGATCTGAAATCATCATATTTAAGTTGCAATCGTGAATCAACTTAAGAAAGGTTACGCAAGATCTCAAGTCAATAAACTTAGTGTGTGATTGTAAGTCAACGAGCCTTAATAATATCATCTGGGATCTTAAATCAGCAAGCTATTTGGAGTAGCGATAGTAAATTAGCTAACTTATAAAAAATTATTCATAATAAGAAATCAAATGAACTTAGGCTCTGATCATTAATCAACGAGCCTTAATAGTATCAGGTGTGATATTAAATTAGCAAGTTGTTTGGAGTAGCGATAGAAAATTAGCTAACTCAAAGAAAATTGTTCATAATACAAAATCAAATGAACTTAGGTTGTGATCATTAATTAACGAGCCTTCATAATATCAGCTGTGATCTTTAATCAGCGAGTTGTTTGGAGTAGCGATAGAAAACCAACTAACTCGAAGAAAATTGTTCACGATAAGAAATCAAATAAACATAGGCTGTGATTGTTAATCAACGAGGCTTAATAAAATCAACTACGATTTTAAATCGACGAGTTGTTTGGAGTAGCGATAGAAAATCAGCTAACTCAAAGAAAATTGTTCATGATAGAAAATCAAATGAACTTAGGCTCTGATCGTTAATTAGCGAGCCTTAATAATGTCATGTGTGATATTAAATGAGCGAGATGTTTAGAGTAGCGATAGAAAATCAACTAACTCAAAGAAAATTGTTCATGATAGGAAATCAAATGAACTTAGGTTGTGATCATTAATCAACGAGCCTTAATAATATCAATCGTGATCTTAAATCAGCGAGCTGTTTGGAGTAACGATAGAAAATAAACTAACTCAAAGAAAAATTATTCACAATAAGAAATCAAATGAACATAGGTTGTGATCGTTAATCAATGAGCCTTAATAATATCAACTGTGATATTAAATCAATGAGCTGTTTGGAGTAGCGATAGAAAACCAGCTAACTCAAAGAAATTTGTTCATGATAGTAAATCAAATAAACTTAGGTTATGATCATTAGGGGTGAGTGCTGGATCGAATCGAGTGAAATTTTTTTGAGTTAATCGAGTTCACGAGTCCTATTTTATCTTCATAACTCAATTTGAAATTTTTTTCGAATCAAGTCGTGCAAAATAAAATTCGAATCAAGTGAAACTGTTCGAGTTAAATTCAAAAAATTAAACATGTCAAATAAAAATATTGTTACAGTATAACTAATTCCATGTTAAAACACATAAATTTGAAATCATATACATTTGAAAAAAAATCAAAGCAAAATAATAAAAATAATAAGATACTTGAGTATGATAAATTTGAATCATTAATTAGGTCCCCAAAATTATTATTTTAGAAAATTTTTAAAATTTTAACTTTCTTTTTATATTTTTAAAAATTTTATAATTTTTTAAAAATATAAAATTTGGAATTTTTATAAATATTTTGAATTTTTGAAAATTATATTGAATTTTTTTGTAATTTTTGTTGTAGGAGAGACTAATTTGCTTATTTTCAAAGTTGATAGTGACTAAAAGGGTATTTACACCAATTTGTTATTCGAATTATTCGAGTTATTCGAATTATTCGAGTTATTCAAATTGTGAAATTCAGCTCAACTCGAACTCGAAACTCAAATCGAGTTATTCGAGTTGACTCGAATAATTCGAATAACTCGATTTGATTAACTCGATATTCAATTTTTTTTCAATTTTTTCGAATCAAATCAAGTTTTACTCACCTTAGTGATCATTAATTAGCGAGCCTTAATAATATCAGCTGTGATCGTAAATCAGTGAGCTACTTGGAGTAGCGATAGAAAATCAACTAACTTAATAATATCAGTTTTGATTTTAAATTAACGACCTGCTTGGAGTAGTGATAGAAAATCAGCTAACTTAGACAAGGTATGATAAACAAACTAAAAAACATTTGCAAAGATTGTATCTTTATTGAAAAAGGGAGTAGAACACTCTTACATAATTTTTTTCAGATGGCATGTGGAACACCCCTAACAAATCTCCGTTGCCGGAATAAGGTTACGAGATATTACAACAGTTAACAAGACCGATAATATATTAACACATTCCAAATAAGTATTTAAGCATAAAAAATTAAAAATCATTCATTATTCATAGCATAAATACTAAAATGAGACATAAATCGAGCTTATGCAACCCTAAAATTAGTTTAAAATAAGTATGGACTAATCTGAAACAAAGTAAAAAAATATGGTAAAAACTGAAAACATGAGTCACATGGCTGTGTGGCTAAGTCATGTGACATAGCCTAGATCGTGTGGCCAAACCATGTAACAACATAAGTCCATGTAACTTCGGGTCGCATAGTCGTGTAACTCTTTGAGACCGTGTGGATGATCTGTACCAAAAATTAAATAGGTCACATGGCCGTATGGGCTGACCGTGTGTGGCACACGATCGTGTGATAAACCGTGTCCTAGGAAAAATAACTTCAAACCCAAGTAATTTCAAGTACAATATCTTAGGTTCCAAGCCATACCATTTCTATCCATATTTAAACATTCAAAATACACCAAAACATGCCAAAACATACCAAAAAATCCAGCCTAAGTATCTAACCAATATGCCCTCATTGGCACCACAATTCAAGCATTAAACCATACACACAGGGGCAAAGCCAGAACAATTTTTTTAAGAGGGCGGATGAAATTTTAATTTTTTATAGTTTATATCTTTATAATTTGTAAAGGATTAAATCAAATATTTATAATTTTAGGGGGCCAAATTGCAATTTTACCTTTACTAATTTAAAAATTTTTAAAATTTTTAAGGGCCTAAATAGCAATTTTACATTTTAGGGGGCCGAGGCCCATGCCAGCCCCCATGGCTTCGCCCCTGCATACACATTTATCATTCACAATCAAGTACCTAACATTTTTACCATAGAACCCTACCATACTTCAAACCAATCACACAAAGCATTAATCAACTTGCTCATATGCATGCATATATATGGATATACTTATGCCAAAAGTGTCAATTAAATACATATTCATCTTTACATAACCAAAACACAAGGCAATTAAGTTATAATCAAACCAAAATGATTGAACTAACTACCAAGTCAATGAACGGATAGTGTAAGCTCCGAGTTGAACTTCTAGCCAATTGTGACTTCCAATGATCTATAAAGAAAGAATGCAACAGACGTAAGCAAATCAATGTTTAGTAAGCTCGTATAAAACTTAAACTTAAACTTATCAAATAGGAATTTACTTAAACCATTCATGCATAATTTCATTAAATAACTCATAGGCTCATTTATTTCTTATACACACCACAAACCTCGTTTCTTATACACACCACAAACCTCACAAGGTTAGTGAGTTCATAAATATAAACATTTAATCTTATCATTACATGGAACATTATAAGAAAACATATAAAGAATTCAATTAATTCATCACATGTTCATTAGGCATAATTCATTTCATATCAAATGTTCATATCAATTTTTTTTCATCCACATAACTAATCACATATATATGTTCGTATATCCATTTCCGTTTATGAATTTATCATCCGATGAACCAAATGAAATAACGTCGGATACGCGGGAACGATGCTCACACAAGATATAAAATGGGTCTACTCACACGAGCTGTAGGTCGGGATGTTAGGATACACGATGCTGCTTACACAAGTTGTGGAGAATTCGCAACAAATACAAGACCTCAATCATCGATAGGATATCCAAGACCAGCACTCGAAACGGTAAATAACCCTAATGACATGTCATTTGTATCCTAAGTATTCACGAGGTTTATACGGGCCACATTCTACATCCAAACCATTTAACTTAGTTCACATTATACCACTACAATCACATATCTATACAATTCTCATTTTTCAGACATAATCATCAATTTAGCTAATGTTACAATTTAGTCCAATTCACTAAATGTCATATACCCATCAATTTAATTCATTCATAACATGAATAATAGTTAACTTATTACCAAAAACAAAAATTAGTAAGTTTAAACAATTTACAAACTTACCTACTAAAAAACGATTATAAACGCGATACCGACAACTATTCTGCTAACTTCGCTTTTTCATGATTTGTGTCCAATTGATTTGTTTCTTGATCTAGATAGTAAATTTAATTCAATTATCCACTTAAAATAAATTAAAATATTAAAATTATGCATATAAGCCTTTTTATTAACATTTTACAATTTTACCTTAAAATTTCACCCTTTATAAAATTTAGTCCTTATATTGAAACTTGTAAAATTTACACAATTAACTCAAAAACCCCTAAGCTAAATTTATTATAGTCCCTCTACAACCCTTAATAACTAAATTTTTACAATTAAACCATGCCAATTTCAATATTATAACAATTAAATCCTTATATTCAAAACTAATTTCTAGCTAAATTAAGCTACAGCGATCTCAAAAAAATAAAAATTACTAAAAACCAGAGCAAAAATCACTTACATGCAAGCACCCTAGACCGCCGAATGTTCAAGCTCTTCCCATGGATATTTTTCTTCTAAATTTCGGCAAAGGCTAAAGGAAGATGATGATGACTTGTTTATTTTCTTTTGTTTATGTTTTAATTACTTATTTACCAAATTACCCTCAATTAACATAATAAATTTAACAATTTACTATCTCATAACCGTCCACACAAACATATTATGGTCCAATTACCTTTTAAAGCCTTCAAATCATAAATTCATAATCATTAAATATAATTAACTAATAGCAATTAGCTTTTACAACTTTTACGATTTAGTCCTTTTTTTCTTAATTAACCATCTAAACATTACAATTTTTTAACCATATTTTAATACGATACTATAATAACCATATAAATATTAAATAAATAATAAAATATTGACTCACTAGTCAAAATTGTGGTTCAAAAACCACTGTTTCTGACACCACTAAAAATAGACTGTTATAAAGTGCATTCCATGTACGAGAAAGAACATTGCCATCCATTTTCGCTATTTTATAAGCTCCATAGCCTATTTTTCCAACAATTTTGTAGGGTCTCTCCCAATTAGGGTCATTTTCCTTGTTGTGATGTTTGGAAACTGACTTCAGTATTCCTCAAGACTAGATTGCTCACCTGAAATTGTTTGTTTTTCACTCTAGAGTTAAAGTATCGAGCAATTTGCTGAGCTCGCGCAACATTCTTAGTTTTTGTTGTCTCCCTGACTTCATAAATAAGATTTAAGTTGAGTTTGGTCGCCTCTTGGTTGGCATTTCCATCAAAATGTGATATTCTGTGGGATCGCAAGCCTATCTCAACAAGGATTACTACTTCTGCCCTATATACCAGTAAGAATGTTGTCTTTCCAATTGCTGTGTGAGGAGAAGTTTGCAAGGCCCATATAATTCCCGGTAACTCTTCTAACCAGGCACCTTTGGCCTTATCAACCTTTTTATTTAAAGTTGTTAGGATTTCATTGCTTCTATTTTACCATTCATTTAAGGTGTTTTTACAAAGATTTAAGCGAAATAAATCTGTAAATCCTTAAAGAAGTTCTTGAATTTTCCCTGGAATTGGGTTCCATTGTCTATTATAATCAAACATAGAATGTCAAACCTACAAATAATGGATTTATAGAGAAAATTTTCATTTGTCTCTCTATGATTGTAGTTAAGGCTTCAGCTTCTATCCATTTAGTAAAATAGTCCACAGCTACAACTATGAATTTCTTCTGAGTTGTGGCTATTGGAAATGGACCTAAAATATTTATTCCCCAAGTTACAAATGACCAAGGACCATACATCACTTGTAGAGGCTTAGTTGGTGATCACTGCACTTGAGCATATTTCTTGCAGGAATCACAAGTGTAAACCATGTGATGTTCATCTTTGTATACAGTTGGTCAGTAATATCCCTGCTTGAGAACCTTTTTTGCTAACAGTCTTCCTCCCAAGTGATCGTCGTATATTCCCTCGTGTATCTTTCTCATAACGTATTCAGCTTTAATGGGATCGAGACATCTCAAAAGTGGTTGGGAGTAACATTTTTTTATAAAGAACACCCTCAACATGATATATCAAAAAGTGATAGATTAAACAATTTTAATTGAATGAGGGTTAAGGAACTTGCAGATACAAGAATATATAAAATGTAAATAATAATATTGTACTTTGTAGCACTATGTTGTATTTAGCGAGCTTTTTTTGTTGAGTTGGTGAGTTTCCCCTTATAGAGCTTGTATTATAGGGGTCATACATGTTTCCTACCGACTCATATTAAGCACTTGATGGGTGTCACAACTTAGGGTGGCTTTATGTTCTAACAAATTTTCCCTCTTCGCTCGATAGTTATAGAGGACACTAACTTAGATAAAATGTTAGCTTTGGTATTCTCTTTCCTAGATAACTGTTTGACTTCTACCATGCCAAATTGAATGAGTAGCTGAGAAGCTATGGAAATTAATACCTCATACTCCCTTTGTAATGACCCAAAATCCGTGGGTACCGGAAAAGTACATTATCGGGCCTCCGTCTTAGTGAAACAGGTTCGTAAATAATTATTAGGAATAATTATGAGTCTAGTTATATGTCTAATTTGGTTTTATTTAGGTGAAACTAGTTTAATTTAGAGTAATTAGTAAAAAAGGACTAGATTGAGTAAAGGTTAAAAGTTTAATTCTAAAACAATAGAAAGAAAAAGGGATTAAAATGGCAATTAAGCCATTTGTAATAATTGAGCCGGCAAAATTGATAGAAAAATCTAAGATTTTTCTTAGATTTTATTAATTATTATGTTAATATTATTGTTATTTATTATTTGATTTAAAATTTGTTATTAGATTATAATAAATTAAAATTTGTGCCAAATGTATGATGATAAAAGTGTACATGTGTGATATGTGTATTATACACATGTAAAATATATATATCTATATATATATTTGTATATTTTCTTTAATTATAAGTAAAAGATATTTATATATATTAATAATTATTAAATTAATATCATATTATGAAATAAGACAAGTGTATAATTATTATTGGTACATGTGTAAAAATATATATCTATATAATTTCTTATAATAGTATATGATAATAATTAAATTATAAGATTTTTTTTTAAAACAAATTGATAATGACATTGTAATAAAAATATTGGTACTTTTGTTATAAAATAATTTGTTTACTTAATATTAGTAATATAAAATAACTAAAGAAATAAATAATAGAATAAAAAAAGAAAGTAAAAGAAGAAGAACAGAAAAGAAACAGAGAACAAAACGAAAACAGGGGAGAAAGGGAGAGAAAAGAGAAGGGAAATTTTGGGATTTTCAAAGCTTCAAGTTTAATTGGTAAGCTAAAATTAGCCCTTTTCTTTTAATTTTGATTTTTTAGAAGTCTTAAAACAAGGTTTTGATGAAATTAATTTGATAGTTTGAAAGTTTAAGCTTTTAAACAAAGTTCATGTTGAAAAAAAGATGAATTAGGGATTGAATTAAATTTTAAGTTAGAATTAGTAAAGGATTAAATTGTAAAGTAAGTTATAAGTTTTGTATTAGAGGGATTAAATTAAAGAATTTTAAATTAGGGTTATATTATAAATACTTGATAGTTAGAATGAATATGGAAGAAAATGAATAAAATTGAAGTATGAAATAAGTGAAACAAATAAAGTGTCAATTAGGATTAAATTGGAATTAGGCATAAATTGAGTAGAATTTAATTAATTATTTAAATTAATGCTGTAATTAATAATGTAAATTATTATTATTTTTGTAGCTAACAAGGACAACGAGGCATCGGCATCCAAAGGAAAAGAAAAGATCGTTGAGGAGTAAACTCGTATTTCGGGTTTGTATTACTAAAACTATTTATTAAATGTATATTGAATTTATAGTATATGTTATGGAGTAATTAAGATAAGGTAAGTAATAATATTTGAAATTAAGTTAGAATATGTGTGAATATTGAATTATATGTGAATTGATATAATAGATGTTTTGAATTGATCAAGTATTTGAAATTGTTGTGGAAATGAATTCGAATTTGGATAAGTAAAATAATACCCTATTAACTTGTCGGACTAGACTTGATACAAATGGCATGCCATTGGATTTGTGATGTGATGAGGAGATTTGTAGCTCGGCCGAGAAGATGATTCTGTTATATATGCTTCGGTTTATCCGAAGAGGCATTTAATGCCTTACTAGTGTGTTTGGGAGGATTTCATTATTCTGGTGTGTTGAGGTTGGATATTCTGGTGTGTTTGGGTGAAATTCGCGTATCTGTCAGAGTCCGAACCTTGTTAATAGGGTAAATAATTGAATGAAATTTTGAAAATGAGATTAATTGTTTTGGCACTATTGAAAAGTATGAGAAAGAATGTATGAGTTAAATTATGAATTGAGTTAGTATGTGAAAAATGAAATACAAATTTAAGATTTATGAAGTAATAATTATTATATAATTAGTTTAAATGATTATAAGCTTATGGTTGATGTTGTAATTTATTAATGTTAAATAGTTTGGTTTATAGTAATACCGCTGAGTATGAAATACTCAGCGTACGGTTGTTTCTGTGCGCAGGTCATTAGTTCAAGATTCAGTTCAGCATCCAGAAAGATCTCGACTCCAACAAGAAAATTTTGGTTATGTATTTCTTCTTTTTGTTTAAGTGGCATGTACTAGTATATATATATATATATATATATATATCTATATAGGTTAAATGATCTTGTTGTAATTAGATAGTTATGAAATTTTGGATGATAAGCAAGTTTAAAGTTATAAATTAGTAAATTTGGTATTAAATTTTGAAATGAAATGAAAGATGTGAATTAGTTCCTTATACGTTAACACTTTAAAATTTGAGTAACAAATCAACAGTTTAAGCATGATCTAGTAATGCTTAAGATGTACATTCTTTGGTTGAGACATTGGTATTGGTTGTTTTGGTTTGAATTTGCAAAGGGTTTTAGGTAAAAATAAGCAGAAATACTGTCGAAATTTTTGTAAAAAAAAATTAAGAAAATTTACGAAAAATTTTCTGGAATATTCGAACAAGTCCTGTTTTACTTTTAATACATGTTTTGGGCTTCGAGAGTCCAATATAGGGACTTAATTATTAAATTATATTATGAATGTTATATTAATTGTGAATTATTCGTAAGTTGTCTGATATGTCTGATAATGCCTCGTAACTCTATTCTAGCGACGGTTTGGGGTTAAAGGGTGTTACACCCTTGCCCCCAACTGAAAAGCTAATTTTAGTCTAGGAATTAATGCCTTACACTCCGCAGCATTGTCAAATGCCTGGAAGCCAAATGAGAGTTCATACTACCATTTATTCTTATCAGGGTCTATAAGAAGAATGCCCGTTCCAGATCTCGTCTTTGCTGTTGAGCCATCCACATAAACTGTCCAGCATTTTGGCTTCGCTGTTAGGCTAGTTTGTCCCTATGATGAGCTAACTACTACATCTTGTATAATCAACAAGAAAAAATTTTTAGAACCAAATATATATATATATATATATATATATGTAACAAAATACCATGAAGCAAAATGAGTACTTGTCAAATAAAATTCCAATAACCAATGTGACATACCATCGCATCATTTATGTAAGTAATATTGTTTCAAATTAAAAAGTTTCCTATAGGCTCTAGTGATCTGTCAAAAGAACATTCCACCATGAAATTAGCTAAGATCTGAGCTTTGATTGTTGTTCTTGAGGCATACTCTATTCCAAATTCTGCTAGCTTAATTTCCCACTTGGTCATTCTATCTGAGGTATCTACTTTAGATAATATTTCTTTGACGGGTTGACTTGTTATGACCGTCATGGGATGGGCTTGAAAGTATGGTCGCAATTTGCGAGTTGTCACTATTAAACTGAAAAGAAGCTTTTTTGTGTCTTTGAGTATCTTTGTTCTCCATTCTACAACACTTTGCTAACATAGTACACGGGAAATTGGTGAACCCTTTCTGTCTTGATCAAAACTACTGCTACTGTTTCTTCAGAGGTTTCCAGATAAAGATAAAGAGTCTCCCCCACTCGAGGCGACATCAAAAGCGATAGAGACGTGAGGTAAAACTTGAGCTTTTCAAAAGCAGCCTAGCACTCCTCTGTCCAACTAAAAGAAATTCTTAAGACCTTAAAGAAAGGTAAGCACTAATCTACGATTCTAAAGACAAACTTGTTTAGTGTGACCACCCTCCACGTTAAGCGCTGAATGTCTTTAATAGTCTACGAGGGAGGCAAATCTAGAATGGCATGAATCTTTTCAAGGTTCGTCTCTATGCCTCTCTCTGAAACCAGAAAGCCTAAGAATTTCCTTTCTCTCATACCAGAAGCGCACTTATCTGGATTTAACTTCATATTATAGGCTTGCAGAACAACAAAAGCTTCATATAAATCCCCAATATGCCCTTTCAGTGTAGAACTTTTTACTAATATGCCGTCACGTAGACCTCAACACTACGACCAATCTGCTATTTGAAAATCTTATTATCCAATCTCTGATAGGTTGCATATGCGTTCTTCAACCCAAAAGACATAACTCGATAGCAAAATAATGCCTTTTTCGTGACAAAGGCTATTTCATCTTGATTTATTAGAGCTATGGGAATTTGGTTATACCTTGAGAACGCATTCATAAAGCTCATGAACTTGTGGCCTGATGACGCATCTACCTATCTATCAATTGAGGACAAATGAAAACTATCCTTCGAGCAAGCCTTGTTAAAATTAGTAAAATCAATGCACATTCTCCATTTTCCATCAGCCTTCTTCATCATCACAACATTTTACATCCAGTCTGGGTCCGCCACATCTTTAATAAATCCCGTTGAAAGTAGCTTGCATACCTCCTGTCTAATGGCCTCCATAACCTGTGGAGCAAACCTTATTCTTTTCTGCTTGATTGGTTTAACCTCGAAGGACCCATTTAACCAATAGGAAATCACCTGAGGATCCACACCAGGCATGTTCAATGCCGACCATGCAAAAGTGTCTGAATTCTCCCTTAAGCACTGACTAAGTCATCATTTTCTTCTTCTACTAATTCTAATAAGATCCTTACCAACTTATCTGTGTTATCATAAAAAAATTGCAAAGTTTTTGTGATTTCTGTTGCTTCTGGCTTACAAATTCTTTCCTCACTTCTAAAATCCAGACTGTCTAAATTTAAAACCTAGCTAGCCACTTTTACCTATTGTGAACTCTGGCCTTGTGGCTCTTGCTCACGCGTTTGCTTAATTAATTGACAAAATATGATATTGCCTAATTGTTTTCATGAAACATATCCCCATCCTAGTAGGGAATTTAATCTTCATACAAAAAGCGGCAATCATCATTTTATCTATTC